>JAQPZY010001049.1:600000-1106909 GCA_029931535.1 Margaritifera margaritifera
ACACACCTTTCCCTACTGGAGGCACCATGCAGAAGTAACAATTGCTGATATGATCTGTTGGCTCTCTCCAAATCATTGGCACTGCAAAAGGCATAGATTTCCTTTTCCTGTTCAACCACAGGTGAAGATTTGTTGCACAAGTGTTGCAGCATATGTATGGGGCCCACATCTTGTCTTGATCTCAAATTTTGCAGCCAAAATAAAGGTGATAGGCCTTCTTAACCATAGTGGTTATACTGCTCTTTTGTGATGCAAAAGTCACTTCACCACAAACATATCAGAAGTTATCTGCATTGTTCACAAACTCAAACACTGACAAATAAGAGAGCACGACATTGTGTGATTTGTAGAGCTGATATAGGGCAATTTATTCAGCAGAGTGATGTAAACTTATTTATGATTGCATCATCCATGACTTCTAGGAATAACATGATGCAATTCATATCATGTATGACGCAATACCAGCTTCAGATTGCATCACTCATTGCTTTGCCTAAAAAGCAAGTACTGTCCAAACCTAGTCATAGATTTATTCATAGATCCAGTAAAAGATGTAATTTAGTCATTTCTGGTTTAAATTGAGATCCCTTCCCTTTATAACTCACTTATCCTCCGCCATTCCCATGTCAAGGGTCGTATATACTGACCCAGTATAATATCTTTAAAACTAGAGCCAATCAACAATTTTAAGCATCATTTTCGTTCTCAGTGACCCAGAATTAGTAAAGTTTGACAATATTTATTGCGGAAGCATTTTGGCTGTAGACCAGTGAAAATTGTTTACTAGAAAAGTAACTAATTTTATATCGCTGATTTCCGTTTTAATTTTCGACTTTAAACATGTTATCTTTCAGTTAGTAACCTATTCATCATAAACTACTCAGTAGAAGCATTCTGCACGGTCTGATCAATCAAACTATGTTTACCCAGATCGTTTGCACCCGGGGTTTCCGGACGAACACGCGTATATACATTATTTCAACTTTGGTTGTCTTTCGCAACTGGTTGTTACGGTAAGCCGTAACCAGTGATACATTATGGTCGGAGATGCATTCTTTCAGAGCATTTGTCTTTTCGTGCCCTAATTGAACCTTGGAATAACTTTATTTAAATATATAACAGCAGCTTTATACTGCAAAAGAACTGATACACTCATCACGTTTGCATGTACAATTAAGAAACAACCATGAAACTTTCTCCAACGTTAGCTAACCGGGCGACATAATTGCTTATTGACTCTGAGTAAAAGCATATAATTTCTTACCTATTCCAGATCAGATTAAGTTCAGATTAAGTTTTGCGAACCCGAGGTTTTCCTGTTGCAGCTGCAACGTTTTATTTTTTTTTGCTGGCAAAACACGCCTTGCTTTCGATGTCAATACACATATTACACACGTTTAGCCGAAGATTTGCCAGACGATAGGCTCATACGGATGCACACTGGTCTACATAAAACATGAGCATTTAAAAACCTTTCAAAAAACGGAAATCCAGGCTTAATCGTAACTGCAGTTATTGTACACCATATGAAGGAATCTTAAATAAAAAAGGGAATTAATAGGAGCAATATAAGCTACCGCTGAAAAAGGTCTGCCTGAGCTTACGTCTGTCATTGTATTTATATGTAAATGAATTAATACAAATAAATCATATATGTCTACCAAATATGAATAAATGTGTACTGAAGTTAAAGCTAAACAGAACTTTCTCTCTCTCTCTCTCTCTCTCTCTCTCTCTCTCTCTCTCTCTCTCTCTCTGTATATATATATATATATATATATATATATATATGCCTTTGTAAAGTAATCGAAGGAAAATGTATAAAGATGTATGATTATATATACGTGAGTGCTATCAGAAGCGATGCCTTCCTTAAATCAGTACAAAAGCAACACAATATAACCTTATACAGAACAAACTTAGCCAAAGGTATCGTTCGACAGTATTTCCCCCGTTTCCATCTCTGTTAATAGCTCTGTCTATATCTAAATGCTAATTTTATTTTTTAAAAATGCTGATTAAAGGTATTGTTTAAGTGTATTGTCGAAACTATTTACAGAATAAACATTCTTTATTCATAGTATTTTATTCCGTGTATATATATATATATATATATATATATATATATATATATATATATATATATATATATATATATATATATATACATATATATATATATATATATATATATATATATATATATATATATAACAAAATTCGTTATGTCAGCAGAATAAATTTAAATTTGACAGCAATTTGTACAAGTCTCAAAGAAAAATCTTAGAAGTTTTAAAATTGGAACTTCAAAAATTATATTGAGAACGGTACACGTCTTCGCTCACGTTCTAATTTTAAACATTGTGAGAGATAGGGGAATAGAGTTTTTATTTTCCAATATGAATTCTAACTTAAAGTTATCCATTTTGCTAACAGTTGGTTATGTGATTCCATTTTAAGGGGTAACGTGATAAAACATCTGGCTATAATCGTTTAATTCCAATAAAACATCTTACTTTATATTTATATAATGCTTGCCACGCAATATCAAGGAAATATTATAGAACAGTAAGAGGTACTGTCAGCATTTGTATATGTGTTATGTGAATTACAGACTGATCATGTGTTGCTGTCGACTATGTGTACAAACTCAGTAGTAATTTAATCCAAGTCTATCTTAAACTCCAGCCAAAGAGTTGGAAGGAGTAATTTATGTCTGAAGTTATGTAATAGAAACTTTTTTCCGATATCTCATGAACATTACGACTGAGGATATAAGATTATCTGCAAAGAATATAACCAGTATGAATAGACAGAAATTTTATCTAATAACCTTAGACCAAGAAAACATTTAATCACTTTCTTAATTTATGGAAATTTATTCCACTTCACAATACAAGTATAAATTTGTCGAATAACCTAACACAGAAACAATTTTTAAAGAACAGCATCTGGGTAAGAGACAACATCTATACATTGCAACCAATTTATTCTGAAACATTGTGCTATCATTTGACCAATGCACAAAACCTACAAGATGGCATCCAGTTTTGTCTAATAACCTAACTAAAATACCATTTTAAAACCTTTCATATATTTGTTATCTATTTGCATCCTAATTAGAAAGAGATACCACCTACACTTTGAATATATCATGATAATTTTATAATTATTTCGCCAAAATATTAACGCTATTTAATTAAATAAACAACGGTTATTTTCAGCTTTTAACAGTTTATTTTCTATTGACTATGTAGTTTTCCGAGATAACATAGCTAACGAAATCACAGTCCATTACTCAACTGAAGCTGCTTGTGCACACTAGATGCCCTATTCCAGAAGTGGTCTATCACTAGATGCCCTATTCCAGAAGTGGTCTATCACTAGATGCCCTATTCCAGAAGTGGTCTATCACTAGATGCCCTATTCCAGAAGTGGTCTATCCCTTTAAGATTAAATTGACTCCTTCCTTATTTTTTTTAACTAAACAAGGTTTGGATAACAAACTTACTCAAGTGTGGACGTCAATAAAACCATCGCAACTGTCTTTTCACATGGCAAAATTCGCTTGAACTACGGAATTGCTTTTGGACAGTTTTATTGTAGTGATTATGGACCTGGATATTGTTACAATATTTAAAGTGGTAAATTTTGGAGTGGATTTATTTTTTCCTAATCTTATTCTGAGAATGCAAAATTGTTAAACCGTTTCTACTTCCACTGTAAGGAATGTGATGTGGCTTTCTATAAATGTGTGATTCAATATTTCATACTCCATACCAAAGCTGTAGCTGAAATCATTCAATGTAGAATTTATTAAAATTTTAAATTATAAGTTATCCTTGTCTATAACAAAGCAATTTTCTATAATCTAAGTAAATTTTTGAATTGATGATTGATTTCAACAGCTTTTGCGTTGGATCACAAAACTAAGCCCAATAAGTTTAAAATTCTTTTTAAACGGTATATATTTCAAAGTATGTGGGTACAGTAAAATTCTTCTAAATACAAAGTCATATATACATCTCATCATCCGAGTCAATGTAAAGAAATATTTCTGAATCAAGAAGAAATAGATCAAGGTCCTATCATAGCGCAGCCCTAAACTCGTTATTTCTGCAGAATACGAAGGACATATTAAAGTAAATTTGTGCTGATATGATGCTAAAAGTACGTATGTGTATACGTATGTATCCAAGCATGTTAATATGTAGATAGATGTAAGTTCTATGAATAGACTTATCGTTTTTATCGAAAAACGTGCATCAAATAATCACCAAATCGTATGAATACGTGCATGTATTTGTGTTTGAGTTGGAAGAGGAAAATGAAAACCAGACGACTATTGCAACTAGGTTTGTTCTCCCCATTTTGATACATTTTTGAGTGATTAAAAATAATTTTAAACTGTATATTTATGTTTTGTGCTACAAAAATATAATTTTCTATATTGGAATCTATTCCATTGTTTGTTGTTCAATAAGATGTTAGCAACATTCTAAATGTTTAGTTCAATTACATGTAGTTTAATATTTAACATGCATCACTTTCAGTAAAATGTGATATAACACATAATAAATAATAAACATAACATATATGTGTATTATTTTCAATTATTTTAATTAAGTTAGATATGAAAATTAACGAGGTAGATTACATTCTGATACCAACACTGCTTTTAAACGAGTGTGTATTTTTAATATATAGGAAGGGAATATATAACAAATATTTGGCGACAGATGACCTATTCTCAATCAACCCAGAAAAGAAGAGACGGTTTTCATTAATTGTGATAGACTTTGAAAGCAATACCAAAGTTATCTACCTGCTCTGATGTATATATTTATTCCTTTATAGGTAAGAATAATGCACTGTAAACTTACAAGTTCAACCAGAGTTGAGCATAGACTAAACTTAAAGTAAAATGTCCTTTTACAGAAGCTTGTCATTCTCCACATATTATGCATTGTACGGGTTTTATGAACCATAAATTCCAGCACAAAGTGAATAATGTTCATGACCATACACTCCTTTTTTAGTCTATGAATTCTTTCTCTTGCCATCAAAATACTTGATACTCCAAGGTTTCTAACCTATTTATACTTAAATCCAGCTACATGTTTGTGACAGAACACATAGGGTCGATAACTATTGTATCATACCCAAAATAGACTGATTGAATGACAGTGAAAGAGTTTTTTACTGAGGATACTTTAACAGGAAAAAATGTGCACTGCCAAATCAAGGCTTGAATTAGTATCCCTGGGCGCTACACCAACTAAGATATCGCAGCCGACGTCCTATTCAGGTACCCGTGACGCATTCCTCTGCTTTCGGGAGACACGTCTTTGTGTATCTCACTCAGCCACAACAACCTTTTTCAAGGCAGAGTGAAAGACTATCTACCCTGGGTGGTCATGAAGTAGCACCCATCCAATGTAACAGGAACAAATAAGCACAGCCGGGTTGGGGCCGAACTCGGATTTTCCAAATGCTAGCCGGGCGCTTCGCCACTGAAGATATCCGAAACGACGTTCCATGCAGGAACATAAGACAATATGTATTGGTAAAAATAGTCGGGATTGATTCAATGCTATAAAATATTTACTCTCTACCAAATTACATATTTACAGGTAGTAGACCACAAAGCAAAGATGTTAATAACTTCAAGCAAATTGTGTTGAAACTGTTGTCAAACTAACCTTGAAATGACTGTATTGCTGCATCATTGACTTTGCTATTAATGTGGCTCGTGTACAAATGTAAAGAATTTCCACGATAAGAGCATATTATGCAACAAAAAAGGAATAAAGCATACAAAGTGTTTATCATGTTTGAAATCAGATTGTATTAAATCGTATATGTACGTTGAAAGGAGCTATTTTAGCTTCACAAGGAATAAGCTTCAATCTTCTTGTTTCAATCCTCTCAGACGCGTTTTCAGTCACAACTACGAAATTATGCATAAATATAACTTGAATATACCTAGATCCTTAACCTTAAAGTTTTGATTGGTATTAATTTAGCGTTTTACTTTATCTGATAACAATGAGTATCCAATGATATTTTATATTTTTGTTCAATACCATGCCTTGTAACTATATTGCTGACATAAATAAGAAAACAAATGATAGTTTACATTATAAATAGTTGACTGTTTCATGCCCCAACGGCCTTGTGCTCATACAGAAAAATAAATGTATATATCATAGGATACGAACCCATATACAAAATATAAAGAATGTCTTTTTCGGTAGTAGAGACTACATGTATAAAGTTTCTGATTTGAAAGCTTTTGACATTAAATAAAAGAAAACATTTTCCAGCTTCAAGGAACTATTATTTGAAATTTTTGATATCGCTATGTGCTTTTTCTGCAAGTTTATATATTAACCTTTTATCATTCAAAAACGGCAAATATATCCTGAGTTGCTTTAGTTTCACCGCCCGACAAGACAAAAGAAATATTTTTGAGCGTCTGATGTTTACATAAAACGAATACTTGATTAAATCAACTTCCTTATTGCATAAATGTTCTTGTTCAATATTATTGTATCTGAGCCATTTTACATGGATAGGAACCAATCCTAGACTGGATATGTAGCCTGATTGTAAGTCAGAAAAATACCCAAATTAATCCGCGTCATGTCTTAAAGTTTTGTTCCGAGATGAAACCTCAAAGTTATCATTTAGAATGGAATCGATCCAGATTGCTGCCCATAAAGGCATTTGTATACTACGTCTACTTTTGTTAAAAGAGTTATCAGTGGCGGGTATGTGTCTTTAGTATATGTGTAAATATGTGACATCATAATCATTATTCTATTTCAAGGTATTAAATCAGGCATCACAAAATATTTTTTTATTTATATACGGACAAGTTTTTTGTGTGATTGATTAGTTGAGTAATTGATTGAATAATTTGCTGGTACCAATTATTTAACTTCATATCAATGTTGCAAGGCTCATAAGAAAAGCGTGAATCCATCCAACTACACAGTGTATGGGATTGCTAATAATATAGCTTTATATTTGTACAATGATGAATAGTAGATATGTACAATGTAACTACACATGGAAAGTTTCATTTATAATGCTATTACATATATTTTCAGTAAATAAGCTTAAGCAATTTTTTCACAACCAGGAGAAATTTTGACCTAAATGGCACATATTTAAAAATAAACAAATGTCAACAAAGTTTGTGATTTGCATGAATAATAATAATAATAATAATAATTATTATTATTATTATTATTATTATAAATGCATATACCTTGAAAGATACATTTCAACATTCATCAGAGGTATATTGGTACTCAAGTAAGTCTATTTCAATAATACAAATTATTTCATCTTATGTACCACATTTTCGACATAAAAAGTTAAACCTTTCGTATACAAGAAAACCACTGCTATAGCTCTAGACGAATTGACATAACCTGTGTCAACAATGGTATAAATGCCATTTTACTATTGCTTTCATGTAAGACGCTAAGGATACATTCAAAATTTAATTCATAAAAGGGATCTCTGCAATAAAAAAAACTCATATAAATAGAGGAATTGTAACTACTGTTCATGTGATATAAATTTATGAAACCAGTCACAAAGAACGTATTGTTTTATTAAAAGAGTTCTATAATTTACATGCCAAATGACCACATGCATCAGATTTTATCAATCATTTTAATGAGTTTGCGTTAATCGAGCATGTTGCATGTGACTTTGTCAGCATTTCTTCAACAGTGTGGCGAACGATTTTTATAATATGTTGTAATGACCCTAATAAAATATAAGTGGATATTACCTCCAAAGATAAAATTACAAGCATCTGTAGAGCATGGCAGGTGTCAAAGAAAAGAAAACTGATGAAATGCATAATAAAGAAAAGAAGAGAAAAAAGACAGGAGAGTGACAAGACGAATGACAGAAAGAAGCGACTTAGGAAGAAAGATTATAGCAATATTGTAAAATACCTCATTCTTCTGTTTTAAAACCGATCTTTCTTCAATCATCATGATTTTAAAGAGGAAGAAAAATTAAGGAGAAATTTACAGCCTTTTTAAAAAAGAAAATAAAAAAAGTTTTAAAAATGGAAAAGTTTGGTTATGCAAAGTCACATTTATATTAGAATATATATCTGGTGTTTGTCGGAAATCAAATGGCAGATCGTTTCTCTAAATTTGTCGAAAGACATAGAATATTTTACTGATAGAAATGTATATCCTATGCAAGTTTAATTTTCCTTATTCATGGACGTTCAAGGAGAATATCACAGTGATTCTTACATGGAACGAATAAACAAAAGAAACGGAACACATTTATATTACTATTTATTATAGTAAACGTATTTGACCAAAACACTGAAGAAAAATGAAGTAAATGAATTAAAAAAATTAAGCAAACTAAATTTATTGGAGCTTGTGCTGCACCAATATGTTAATCAGCTGTTCTCAATAAGGAGAGAAAAAATACTACTAGACACATACTGAAACAAATTGTAAGAGTAGAAATGCAAAACGAGCCCATGTGGAGTAATAAATAAATAAGAATTGAATTTTGGAGATCATTGTCATAATTAGTAAAATAAGTAAACAAATATCTCACTAATCTATATACATACCATTCAAACGCTGAAGAAAACAACAATTCAACACGAGAATCTTTTAATTATAATGTGTAATAAACATCAATGAAATGAATGTATAGGTAGAGAGGCTGAGCAACTTTGAGAACAGAGAAGGAATAAATATAGATAAGAGTAATAAAAAATTCAAAATCCTAAAATGTAAATCTTCCTCTTATCTAGTGAAAAGAAATTTCCTTTTATGTAATATTTCGTACATTGCCCAGTGCCTTTATTTGCTTAAGCTTCTTTTCTTTCAAACAAAAATGGACACCTTACCCTGTGAGGAAATTTCTGACTAGTTACATTTTCACAAGTTTTTACGAAAATAACGTCGTGTAAAATATTTGATATTTTGACTTTTTATTGGAATAATATTTTTCTTCTGCTTTATTATAAAGATCATTAATAAACAGTTCTTCCAAGCCGTAAGAATCTTCTGACTAGCTATTTGGCGTATAAGATCCTGATATTGCATTGCTATTCTCTATAATTGTGTAATACCAAACTATCACAGATACAAGACAAAATTTGTCTTTAATTGCATGTGCCCCATTTGTCATCACATATATTTATACATTATAAAATGATTAGTCTCTTAACAGACATTGAAATTACTTTGCTCAATAACAATATTCCTTTCAAAATCGTTTCAATCTATTGTACCAGCAAAGCATCTGTCTGACATGACCATTTCTTATAGTGATATATCTTTCTCTCCAACATTTCTCAGTCTTGTGATATTTGTAAGTTTCCAACACGTGTCCAGTATTTCTGCGTACACGTACATCCAACAATGATCGGTTCCACGGTATATTTGTACTCATAATACTCGTCAATACCACACAGTGCAGTTTTTATCAGCGCTCGGATGGAGTATTTAATCCGTGCGCATCTTGAGTTGCTGTCTCCACCAATACACGTCTCCTCACAGTTACAATTCCACCTGGCTTCTATGAGAATTGGAGGTATTCGATTAGGATCTCTGTTCATGACTAGATGAAAAGAGAATAAGGTATTTCTCATATGATGATTTACGGGTAAATCATGAATGGCTTGCGTACATAATCGTGCGTCTTACATCTTTTATAATCGGATTGGACAAAAGAGAGGAGCTGTCCCTATCTGGGTTTATCATATTAAAACTCACATGCACTGTGGAATCCTTCTCGAAATTCTGCTGTAGTTACTGCAGCATTGGTGGTATCAAGTCTTTACATGCAAATGCATTTTCTGCCATAGAGATCAAAGACAATATATTGTTACCAGAAATATATCAGATAATTGAATCTCCATCTGAAACAAAGAGTAACACAGCTGTAAAGTAAATATTTGTGCATATTACATGAAAATTGTACACATTTGTAAAACGATGTTATGACATTTTCATTGAATGTCCCGCATGTATCTAGGCATCTGGTCAAATCACATGGAAATTAAAATTAGGTATTATATGATACTGAACGATCTGTCGCCTGTATTGTATTTCTTAATATACTGAGTGGCTTTTTCAGGAAAGTAACAACAAATTGTAGATATGTATTCATTGTTATATATATATATATATATATATATATATATATATATATATATATATATATATATATATATATATATATATATATATATCCGAGGTACTGGTTTTATTTCTTTAATCATCAATCATTTAGTAAACCTAAAATATTTAAATTATCTTAAACAGATATTATATGGAAAAAATATCACCACTTACACATATTACGAACATAACCTGCATAAGAAAAAGTTATCTTCCTGATAGATTTTGAAATTATTTAATTTTTGTACAGTTATATGTTTCCATGTTTCTTTAAAATATTAAATATAAAGCAATTACATATCTTTACATCGAACCTAATATGAAATGCATTTTAACACTAATGGAATATTATCATCAGAGAATGTTTACTGGATATTTTCTCATAAAATATGCATGCAACTTTTACAAATATAGGAAATACAATTTCTTCGTATCTTATAGGGTGCATCATGCATCAATATATGAAACACAACAATATAAGCCAGATGTGTATTGCAATGAAATTCCTACTCCAATTACAATTTGTGCAAGACATTTGCATCGAGAAAAACTTAAACTATTACAAGCTGAATCTGTTGGTGAAAGCAGCCGTTAAAAAAAATCCTGTTTTTATATTTCAAGACTTTGCCTGTTACTTCGGGAATACAAACGTCCTGTATGAAATAGCTAGATACATTCAAATATTATGTATGTCAGTTACCATTCTCGCTACTTAGTAATTATCAACAAGAACCCATTGCCTGAAGTATGTGTTGCACTATTCGCAATGCATAATCTGAGTGCGAGTAAGGTACATACTATCCTAAGACCACAATTACTCTTTCAGTTGAACGTTTTTTTCCCCCTAGTAACTCCTGGCTGTTAAATTATATAGGGCCTGCTGCGTGTTACTAAGCAAAGTTGGAAATGTCCAAAGTTTCCGTCTTTTGCTATTTTGAGTCTCCTTTTTTAAGATAATGAACGCGCCTTGCGATGAAACAAAATATCACATGAGTCGTATAAACAAAGAGTTCAGTTCGAGAAGGTTAAAAGCAGACCATTTTTAAAGGCACATATATTGGTTGATAATTGCACAAAAATGATATGCTGTGGAGATATTTTATTTACAAATCTCGAGATTTTATCATTTCAATCCAGATTGTTTTCGTTAGTGGCTATATGACAATACTAATTGTAATAACACTTTTGTATGCACAACTTCTTGTTTGGCTGTGCTATTATTCAAGTTATAAGGGGTAATAGAACTAAAGACAAAACACCCATGACCGTGATTTTTTTTGCTGTAATTGCTGTGCGTTTCACAATTTCCAAAACAGTTGACAATTTTAACTGAGAAACAATTGTCTATTTACCTTTTACGTAACGGCCCCTATTTGAGGAATGTCTAATAACATAATTGAGATTATTTGTGGGGTTTTTTATTTTATTTTTATTTTATGGCATATCAATGTAATATTATACACTCTATTGCGGGTATTTTTCGCAGAGGTAAAATGTGGCCACTTTGTTCAAAAACAAAAGGCGATTTTTAATTTTGTCTGGTTATATTGTTGCGATTATTGTCTGGTTATAATACATAGAGTGGGACATTTTATTATCACGATCTCACTCTGAGACTTCAAAAACGCTACAGTGTTTCTGGTGCTTAAAAATCCAGCTGATCGGTAAGTCACCTGCCTTTCGACACACGGATGCAATCCGTACTTTTCAATAGCACGCCAAGGATGGAACTAATTCCATGTAAACTCATTCTATTAGCATTTACTTCAATTTATGGTTAATTTAAAACAGCGTGTGGGTAGGATCGTTAGGTTTTTTCATTTACGTCCGCGCGTCCATAATTTTGGATGTAACGAATTGAACCTATGTAAGCCCAATACGCTTAAATATAATTTAAAACTGAGGTTTTAAAATATATAAATTTGTTTCAATCGCAAGAATGGGACTATTTCCATGTAAATTCCTTCGATTAGCATTTAAAGTAAATTTACCAAATAAACTATGCTTGATAAAATCAAGCTATTTTGTCTAATTTATATAATGTCATCATATGTTTCAATCGATGATTAATTTCAACAACGTGTGGGACTGATCGCAAAAGAAAACTGTGTTCTTGGTTTAATTTACGTCCGAGCGATAATTTTGGAAGTACAGAATTGACCCCATGCTAAAACAAATCTACAAAAGTACAAAAGTGTACTGAATACAAAATCATATACATCTTGTGATTCGAGTTGTGGGAAATAATTCGTTTGGAATGGAGCTGAAATAGCTTAAGATCTTATCTATGTTCCATATCAAACTCGTTCACTCAAGCAACTCGATATGAGATATCTAAGCGGTCTCGTCTTTATAGCATGATGCAGACAGATAGATAGTTTTAGATGCAAGTGCTATACATGAATTTTTTTCGGTCTCAAAATACCTACATTAAAAATAATATACATCTCTTCAAAGTTAAATTGATATTGGAATAAATATACATATAATAGGAAAGAAAATCTAGAATATAAGTTTCAGCATTCACAAATACACTTCAATACATTCAAATCTATTGTTACGACTAGGGGTAATGTAACAAAAGAAAAGACTCAAACAAGCTTTCGAGATTTAAACAAAAATATTTAATTTCCTAAAATATTAAAATATTTCAACAAACAATCAAAGTGAAAGAAATAAAAATAACTTAGTGTATATAATATCCTTAAAAGTCCTAAATTGTTCTAAAGTACACTGATCCGGAAGTTAATCCAAATATTCCGAATGAAGTGGGTTCCGAATAAAACCTCCACTGTACTGATTTACTAACAAGAATCAGTTATATCCAAGTGTTATTAATTCCAAGTAATCCTTGTGAATATGGAATATCACACAAGTTCTAGAATGTTTCCGATAATTCTACGGAGCTGAATAATTCTTAAAGTTTAAGAAGCAGTACTAAATCCTAAATGTACGGTATAATAATATCACTGAAGCAGAATATCCACACAAAATGAACCAATCTCGTTTATGACCTCTCAGGCTGAACGCCCTACGAAAGAATCACTAATGCTCCAATACATTTAATCATATATCTTCTGACTGCGTAAATCAAATAAAAACCCAATTATTATACGTCATAAACAAACACATCCGAGTTGTGATCTTAAACTCTTATTTCTGGTCAACAAAATGAATCACTCCTCTGTGATGGCGAAATCTAGGTCAGAAGTTCAAAAGTACAAATTCTCACGCACTAGATCACGTGACATGACTCAATGCTTAACCAACAATATTGATTTTCCCAAGACCAATGTCCTGGGTCACATGTACCGTATATGTACTTTCTGCAAGATGACAGCTGTTAGACTATTAAAATGATACATAATTCCGTAACACTATCTTAAACTTAAACATGCAATTCAATTTATGAAACCTCTAAGTTGGAGAAATGCCTGCATTTTTATAATTAGCTGTAGCTCTAGTAATTAGAGGATGTTATAGTTATTTTAGCTATAAAAATGACCGGTAAGGTTCTACGTGAATTCTTGCCCATTTGGTTCAGTGGACTCTGACATTACACAGAGTTGTTCAAAGTCTGCCTTTGTAAGAAAACAAAAACAAAACGTATAGTTCCTGTCGTGAGCAATTTATTTATATTTATAAAATTACCTTCCTTTCTACACGAATGACATGTCCATAGCCAAGTTACTGCATAAACTATATATGTTCGCATACTGTAACTGCAAATGGCTCATCAAATCAAATATGGTTGCTTAGATCGTTATCAAATGTTTGTTTCAACTATTAAGTCATACATGTCTAAGTACATACGTTTACTAAAATGGTTATCACGCAACCCTAATTCAGACACTGGATTAGTTATATTTAAGTGCCATTTTTGCAATTAGCTTTAAAATTATTTGCAATTTGTCTTTTTGCAAGAGTAATCCTGAATTTTATTTAAATTATAAATTGTTTTAAAAAGTCAGTAATAACAGCTCAATAAAACTTGTGTTTGATATGTTTTAAATATATGCATAGAATTCAAATAACGATTCCTTTACTTGACTTTACATTATCATTAACATTTTACATAAATTATAGTTTACAAGGAAAATCTTTGAAATTCTAAGAGAGACATATAATCTCGTTTTCTAACTGTAATATGGATATACTTGATTAGTGGTGCCATGATTAAAATTTTCTTACAACGATTCAAACATACTTAAAATCAAACAACCAAAGACAAATGCTTGGCAATAACTGGATAGTCCCTATTTAAACACCTCTATCATATTGCAAACATGTCTCATGGATTATTATTCTTAACCAAGAACAGACTATGGAACAGGTTTTACCTATTGAAATTATGTTCATATAGCAGACGACAAAACTAACAATGAAATATATGTACTATTTAGCATAGTGACATTTATGCCCCAAATAAACTTAAAATTGAAAGGTATTTCCCTCCTTATCCCATCCCTCCAGCTTAATCGAAATTGTTGTTAATAATTATAGCGACATTACGTAAATTTAAATGAATAGCAAAACCCCTTAATAAGTTTAATTTTGCATTTGTTCCTACAGTGGTAGAATTGCTTTATATGGAAAAATCGATCCATCAGAGCTTGACAAAATACAACATTTTGGTCATTTTAAAAGACCCATTTCTGTCAGAGAGGCAAGGATTGTCTAACATATTTTATGATTCGCTGCGTGTGTATATCTATGACAAAATAATAGTCAGATGATAGCCTAATGTCGAATTTAAATTTGCTAGCAACCTAAATCTCCAGGGTTTGTGTTTTTCTTATTTATATATGGGTTAACTGGGTTTTTATGCTGTTTGTTCATAGCTGTATAGCTAATGTTATATAAAGTCCAAATTACCCTTTCTTCATTTTTCTTTTGATATCTGTAAACCATTTTTCATTTGTACTTTTGCATCGAAAGTGCAACTTGTGCTTTATAGCTAATTAGTACAGCAAGCATACTTGTGCATATCAAAGGACATAATATAATTTAATGCATATTACGGCTTTTTTGCATCAATTTGTTTCAAAACTGAATAAGATACAATTAGTTTGGATCAAACACGTTCATAGAATTTGCGATACAATATGTATAATTCAATTTATCGTTTTTGAAGGAAGTTGGGTATTCTTTCTCCTATTGTTACATAAACAGCAATTAGAAAACCAATTTGAAACTTGAGTCACAAATGTATTCGAATTGTTCCTAAATTTTAGCTGTGTTTTAAAGAGCGAACAATATACGAACTTACACAAGATCGATGGGTCGATGCAAACTTTTTTCATGGTAGGCTTCAGAACTTCCTTCTCTTGAAGTTTTAAATCTCCTGTGCAATCTTCTATGTTTTCTCACATGAATAGAAACATTCAGACTCCATGACATATTTTGGGAGAGGCGAAAACATCAGGCCAATCAGGCAGTAAAATTAAATGCACCGTGATTTAACACATTTTTATTGTTAGATGCATGAGGTTCATCCTTTTGTTTCGAATTGTATGAGCATATCTACTTAGATTTTTCACGTCATTAAACAATTGGAGTTCTTTGCACCCATTGGTGGGCGTATCTAGTTATCAGTACAAAGGATACATTTATGTATTACCAAAATAATATTGATACAAAACACTCTAGAGCTCGTTCATTAAATTATGTATGTTCCTACAACAATACAACGCCATGCCGAAACACGAACAATAATAATAACATGTTCCTCCATCAATATTATAATGTGATGTTCCTACAACAATATAACAATTCTATGCCCAAACACGAGCACCAACGTGTTCCTACAACAATATAATAATACCATGCATAAACACTACCACCAACGTGTTCCTAAAACGGTATAATAATGTTATGACCAAACACGAACACCGACGTGTTTCTACAACAATATAATAGTATCATGACCACACACGAACACTGACGTGTTCCTACAACAATATGATAATATCATATTCCTGCAACACTATGATAATACCATGTTCCTTCTACAATATAATAATAATATAATACAATAATATAATAATGTGCATGGTATGATATATATACAACAATATAATAATACCATGCCCAAACACGAACAGTGACAATGTAATAATACCATATTCGTGCAACACAATAATAATACCATGCCCAAACACGAATACCGACGATTTCGTCATCTTCTTGAGTTTCAAGGGTTATATGTGTCGACTTTATGACAAAATTTGCAATTTAAAGTCTGTAATATCTTTTTCGACTTCTTTTAGACATTGAAAACTCGACTGATAAACATTGGCCACTAATTTTAACTCGTATTACCCGATGACGTTATTCTGTTCTCAATGAAAAAAGCATTAAGACAGTAAGATATTTTGGTATTGTTAAAGCAGATACCTCCTACATACAAAAGTAGTTACCCGTTCACAATTCTCCTTGGGAAACTTTTACCAATCGTGTTTTGAAGAAAGAAAAAAAATTCAGCTCTAAAATATTATAATCAGTTATTTACAAATAATAGCGTGGCAGATAACATTTGCAAACTTATACAGACACAAATGAATGGACATTTTTTTTAATCTTGTAAACAAAAATAATGTACCACATTATTGACGATAGATGAAATTTTCTCATTTAGCACTGAAGGAAAGAGTCATCATTGGGTAACACTTTGAAATCAATAACAGGTATGTCCTCTTTCAGTACCATTGACATTTTATAGTTCATACATTTTTAATATTACTATCAAAATGCTTAGTACCTAGATATGTGTGTCTCCTAGTACTATATACAACGGGATACATATTTATATTCATGTTCGATCCATGTCTCCATAGCAATTTGGGTGTTTTCACTGACCTTCATGAGTCGACAGTCTTTGATGTACAGAATCGAACTTTTATAAATTCTAAATTGCTTTGAATTCCATTCCTGTATTTAAACCGTAAAACACGGCGTGTATACTATATACAAAATCGCATTAGTGTCTTCTTCCGATTTGTATGAAAGTTTATAATTAGGACTCTATCTAACAGCCTTGACGTATCGATATCGTTATTTCCGCCGACTAGTAAAAAAAAACTCCAAAAAACAAAATAACAAGTATGTAGATTTCTTCTGTTGCTACTGTTGTAAAAAATACAATGCTATGGAAAGAGCACAAATCTGTACGTTCTACCAGATATATACATACTGTATATACTCAGGAATAAGCCTTACACGAGCATGTAAGTCATACCCAACTGCAAACAAATTAGACCCTAATTTATTGTCTCATAATGCGCCTGAAGATCATGGTCTATCTTGTTTCTTCTACTGATTAAACTACGGCAGACATGAATTTATTTTGCTTGCAGTCGAATCCTACTTCCACGCGAGTATATACGGTACGCTTTGCTACTCGCAAATGACAAAGCTGACAGTTGAATCACCTCGAACAAAAAATATGTGTTGAGCTGATTTCGAAAGATCACTGACTCTACTTGATTGACATTGTTTATTAGTTTATTTAGTAGTGTACATTACTGGCATATGTCAAATGGAAAGAATTGTTAGCATAAGAGCACAATCTAAAAGAACATGTAGCATGCAACAAATTTGTCTAAACAGCACGTGGTATATACAGGCTGAATTGAACAATTTTAGCTGAACAATAGAGCTGAGCATTCATCAGTTTGTTACAAGCCCCCAAGATAACACGTTTGTATCATACATACCAAATTTAGATCATGATCTTAAGCTATTGCTCACTTCGTTTGTCCAGGAATAAATTACTATCCTCATTTCATTTCACTAGTAACGTAAGAAGTTATTTAGAAAATTACCATATTGTTTGCTTTGAAACTTCACTGTCAATTTTTTTTATTTTTTTTTTGCGATTGTTCTTTCTTTGTTCTCTAATACAGTATCATTCAAAATTGCGAAGTCTTTAACGCCAATTAAAATCTCAACTGCACATCCCTTCACATGGCCAGTCTACCTCATTCCGGAGGTATAGCTATATTTATTATAAATAATCTTGCAGGGAAATATTCTTTAGTCTTCGAAAATCAAGATGATATTATATGGGTCAAAATCAATCGCGTGAAGTCTTGTTAAGATAAAAATGTGTATGTATGTTTGTTCTTTGAGTTACCAGATGGATTAAGTCGACATTCAATGACAACTAATATTTTCGATAGACGGTCAGATTCACTACTAAAACTAAAAATATGTCCTATGGTAGAAACAACATAATTATACGTAGTGACTTTAACAGGAGAACATCTGTTTATGACAATTATGTTTCGAATGACACTAGCCGTCACTACCAGATAATTATGTAGTATATAGTTATATAGCACCGCGAGTTTCATAGGATACTGTCAATAAGCAAATGAGATTGTGCATCAACAGCGGTAGAGTCCGTAATGATGGTACAGTTGGCAAGTGCACTTGTGCCGGTTCCTGTGGTTGTAGCATAATAGATTTAGTTGATTTTTTTATATAGACGACCCTAATATTTTAACAGATCACTCCGTTGAACGTTTCAGATTACAATTACCTATTCAAATGTAGTTTGTTCTGCTATAAGTAATATGAAAATGTGTAAGTAAATAAGTATGGAAAAGTTTAATATGGGATTAATGCAATGTAATAACAATTGTGATATTGACTCTTGTGCATTAGAATATAATAATATACCAAATCACGTATATTATCCTTTCTTTAAAAAGGTTAAATCATCTAATGATCTAAAGATTCTGATGATGGCCATCACGATGAAAGAAGGAATAATCCATTGCACAATGAAACATAAACAAAAACTAAATTATTGAATCAAGGATAGCTTGACAAAGGCCAGGTCAGATTATAAATTAGTTTTACAAAAAGCCAGATATGATTATGATACAAAAAAACACACTGGATTTTGAGCAATGAGATTCAAACATGCAGAATTGTATTAAAATTTCTAAAAGAGTCTTCAAATCTTCAGACATCTAATCTTAATATGGCGGCATTTGAGCGATACTCTAGAGCGACCCTTTGGACCAATATTATATATCATATGACGATAGATTACACTTCAATTAAAAATATATACAAGCTGACTTACAAGTTATGTTTAGCGGATTAAATATCGACATTTCGTTGTCTTAAATTTATAAGGTTTTGCATCAATTAAACCTTGGCCGGAGTGGCATTTCAGATATATTATCAATGAAATTTTAATATATGGTACAGATTTCTAATTCAAAAATATTTCTTAGCTTCTTTAATTGTATGTTTAAAAGAGCATATTTTCCAGAGATATGGTCCGAGGGACTGTTGATTCCAATTCATAGAAAAGGTAGATTGAATGACGTTACCAATTAGAATGGTATAACTTTAATAAGTTGCATTCACAAATAATAGATTATGTGACTGGGCGGAATATTATCACGTATTTATTGCAGCGCGGGCAGGATTTAGACTTACATATGGACTTATTCCACATGCAATTAACTAAGGAAAATACGTATTTGCTGCATTTATCGATTCTACTAAACAATTGGATTATGTGGATGGAGATAAACTAGCATAAATTTATTAACTTGGGTCTTACGGGAAATATTTTGGTTATTATTAGATATATGTATGATACTATTAAATCCAGGGGTAGGTATAATAATATGATTAGTATTTAATGTTCATGTACGCTTGGAGTAAGGAAAGGTGAGTGTCTGTCATTGGCATTTGTGTTATAAAGCCTTCCAATTTACTGTATGCTTCTGATGGTCTTATATTATCGAGTTCTCGTACAGGTCTGCAAAACGGTTTAGACTTATTAAATGAATATTGGAAACTTAAAGTGAGCGTTCCTAAAAGAAAGAATCTAGTATTTAGAAAACGGTTTATTGGTTGACAATACATATGGGGTTTACTTAAGGTAACAAAAGACTAGAAAAAGTAAATACATTTACATACGTTGGTATTGTCCTTGCATCTGGAGGATCGATTTTGCTGAAGCATAGATTGTTAGCTGGCCAGACACGCAAAGGAAATAGTTTTATTACAAAGATATATTTATAAACGTACTAATTCGAATTAAAGTCATTTAATGAGTCTTTTTGGTAAAATAATATCGCCAATATTGTAATATTGTTGCGAGGCATGGGGATATATGTTTGCTGATAATACTGAAAGATAAAATGTACAATCTTCTAGAAAGCTTTCAGGAGTCAAGAAAAAGGTTTCACTGATTTAAGATTACGACTTCTCAAGATTGGATTCAATGAAGTCTTTATCAGTCAAAGGGTAAGTAATATTTACATATTTCTTGTTGCTTTCAAACAAAGATTGACTGATAATTTCATTCAAATTTGGAAGGGAATGTTGCGGAATTCTAATAAAGCCTCTTTGTACTCAAATATTGCTTCACATTACCCTAAAGTGTATCTTGACAATGTCCATATTTCAACATTTACAAGTAGTATACTTCGATTGCGAGTGTCATCCAATAGTTTGGAAACTGAGGATGGTAGGTGGCAAGAACGTAAAAACCAACTGAAGAAAGAGCTGCTTCCATATGAAATACACTGCAGGATGAGTATAGTTTTACTTTAGAGTGTCAGTCATACAAAGATTTAAGGATTAATTACATAGGTAAGTATTTTTGGAAAAGACTACGTATGTTTAAATTTATTGAACTTGTAAATTCAGAAAATATTACAATTATACGCGGCTTAGTTATTTATATATTTAAGGCTTTTAGACTGAGAAAAAAATTCGATATCTAAACAACACTGATGTTTGACGACGATGATAATGATTATGATGATGATGATTGTAATTACATTAATATTATTATTGTTATTGTTATTACTGTACGCAGATAATTTGATTTTGTTTCCAGACGCAGTCTATCAACTACAAAATGTTTTAACATTTTCAAACAGTACTTGCATTCAGTGGAAACTTTCAGTTTATCTTAAAAAACCCAGAATAATTCTATTTCGTAAGGGAAGTTATCTCGTAACTATGAGAAAGGTTCCAAGTGAATGGTGTTACAAGTATTTACGTTGCGTATTGTGTTCCAAAATCTCTTGGTACTTATGTCTTCAAACGCCGCGCATTCTTTTGAAACATACATTATCTGGCTTTGGAACATTACCTGTCAAAACATTGCTGCATATTTGTTATACCAAAATTGAACCTATAATTAACTTTGGATTAGAAGCTTGGGGTTTTCATGAAGTTCCAGATATATAAAAGATTTTTAAAAAATACATATTAGGAATATAAAAAACTGCTCTACACGTCTTTGGTTATAATGAATTGAGTGCAATTGATATGAAAAATATTAGATATATTCGGATAATAGAATATTGGTTTCCAGTTATGAAAATGCCACGTAACAGATTTCCGGAACAATTTTACAGTCTTCAATTAAAATAGTGTAAAAACTGCGATTATTGGGAAAATAGTGTCAGAAAATTACTTTTTTATAATGGAATTGGTAATGTATAGTTAAGACAAGGCGTTGATGACTTGCGAGTATTCATTGAAATAATTAGACGACGATGTGAAGATAGTTATATGCAAGAATTAAATAGAGAAATAATGATATGGATAGGTTACGTTTTCAAAGTTCAGAAAAGACGATTTTTCGCGTCAAAACTATTTAGATGCTTTAGTTGATAAGTATTAGGAAATATGATAACTATGTTATGAACATGGAATTTAACGCTAAGGGCAAATATAGGAAGATTAGAGCATATTTTTCATGAAGATAAAATATGCCAATTATGTAACGCTGAAATTGAAATAGAACATCACTTTATTACAAGTTGTCCTGTCTTTTGAACTAAGAAAAAGGTTCATACCTTCATCTATTTAAAAAAATACAAATATATAAATATTCTACTCATATGTGCTTAAAAGCGATTCAATTCCGTTTAATTCAAATTTAGCAATCATTATTAGTAAGGCCTTGAAGGATAGAGGAAATGCAATATGTATAATCTTTGAAGTTATTATTAATATTGTTCTATATACATCAGTGATATCCTATTTCTATAATATGTGTGCTTAATACTATAAGAATATTCAACCAGTTTCGTTTTTATTTTCTATTTTTTATCACTGTCACTTTTACTCAGCAAAAACATTGCATTTACACTTCGTTATCGTTCTTGCATGCTGTAAGTATCATGCATGCTCACCTCTATTATAATGTACCGTATGCTAATTTTGCATCTATTTTTGGCTCATGGACTGTATTACAAATAGATTCGTCTTCTTCCTCTTGTTGTTGTTGCTTTTGCTGTTGCTGTTGTTATTATTATTATTATTATTATTATTATTATTATTATTATTATAAAGAGAATATATGTCAATTTTTGTTTTTCCAGATTAATCTTTTCCTAAATCCACTTTGATAGACGAATGTGTCTGCGTGTAGGGCCGTAATGGAAGTAGATACAGTCTCATCTTGACTTGTAATTGACCTTTAATTTCAACAGATACAAAGCGTTTAAACATATAGATGAGGCAAATTGTCACATGTCTCGACTAGGTAAAATAAGATAGTGCTTTCTCTATCTTGAAATATTGTCCAATAGTGGAAACAAATCTATTTAAAACACCATGATGGCTGCGAACTTGCTAATATATTCTTCAAACCCGAGTAACGATGATTCTTCATTATCATGAATTATAAACAAATCGAAGCCTTTTACATTAAAGAGCAATAATTTCTCCTGAATATTCACTTCCCGTGTCGAACGCAATCAAAAAAAAAAGAATTCTAAACAGCTTCAGAAATAAGGCAAATTAAAAATACACTTGAATGACTGGATATTTTTTGATCATTCGATAATTGCTTGTTCGATTCTAGGAATCTGGATCTCCATGATATGTGGGTATGTCTTCACCATGGAATGAAGTGCTCTATACATGATATAGTTAAAATAAAAAGAATTTTTCAAGTTGTTGATCAGTGATTGTGTAGAGATAATTTCTTTGTGATAAACCTTAGTCCTTTTAACAACCACAGATTCAAAAAGAGGAAGCCATTAGTGTGTCAACTCACTAACAACGGCATGCGTTGAAGGATAACCAAAGACTTGTGCGAACATCTATGTGAAAAGTAATTTAGCTGGGTATTTTACAATTCCTATTAACATATCTTTCCAAAAGCTACCTTTGGAATTTGAGCTTTTACCTTCCACCAGTGAGCGAATTTACTGCAAGAAAAATATTGTAACGTTTCGGGGGTCAAGACCAAATAAAATGGAATAGATGGACAGCTCAAACCTTTTTCATTTCTAGATCTATCCAGTGTATTGTAGTGCCAACAAATGATGCTTTCACCACAAAAGTTCTTATTTAGATTATACTAGCACAAAACAAAACAAATAAATAGTCAATACAATTTATTCTTTTGCTTCCAGGCTTATACATGTTTTCACACAAAATTTAGCGTTAAAAATGGCGAAATATGAAATTTGCAAAGGTGGAGAATGATGTATATAACAGAATTGTCATAATCAAAGCATGTTAATATGACAAAAATCATAGTACTGTCAAATAGCAGGTGAAAATCAGCCTAAATGTTCAATTTATCATGATTCACCTAATCTCTAGTTCAAATAATCCTAATTCCAAAACTAATCTTGCACAGAAAAGATTTAGTGGTTACCGAAATTTTTTCATCTAACATACCGAAGTGGTAGCGGATTTTGTCGTCATGTCGCGTAGATTATTTCAACATCCAAATGGCACAAAAACTACAAAATGTATGAAAACTTGTGAGTTCAAAGTGGTAAATGTAATTGGAAATTCGATAATGCCAATTGGAATACTGATTTTTCAATGGATAGCAGACGTCTGTGTTAATGACGACACAGTGACAGTGTCGTCAGTCAAATCCAAATGTGGAAACTTTTATCTGATATGAAGAGAGAAATAAACGTTGAAACAACTTAAGAGAGTTATTATAATCAGTATTAGTAGCGTGTCTCAGCGACAAAGTTTATATTGGAAAATGACCAATGAAACACTGCTCTCAACCAGTGGTCGGCAGTGTGTCGAGTACGAAGACACACTCGAAAGGTCAGTATTAAGAATTACTATATGAAACTAATATACTTTTAATAACTTAACGTGTCGCTAGTAACTCATGTACCTTGTTGTTATGCTCAAAGAAATGTTAACAGTCAAGATTGGATAGAGAGATTTTTGTTTGTTTGTTTGGTCTTTAGAACTTGTCTGGAACCCAGTTGAACCACAACTGCCAGAACGGCGGATTTAACCCTATTTTTAGGTTTTGGGAACACACTCGGGAAATTCAACGACACAGTTTTTACGAATATTACCAAATATGGAAGAATTCGGAAAAAATATTAACATGAGCGCCCTCTAGTGGAAAGCCGAACGGCCAATACACACAGTATTAAAAAAGGCGCCCGATTTCAAACGGCAGGAATAGCTCACAGTTCACAATGAATTGCAAGCAAGATAAGATTTGAACACGAACAATTTCATCACAATGATAAAGAAAACAATTATGAAAATACATGACTATTACTTTAACCCTGGAGAAAAATGGATACAATTGCTTATTTCTCTACTCAAAGTAGAAGGTAAGAGAAGACAGTTTACAATACTATCATGCACAAACTGGGCATCAAAAATATTTGCCCAGATGTTATGACTCTAGGTCTTAAAATAATGTAACAGAAAGAAAGTGAAACCAACAAATCAAGTAAAAATCAGCAAGCAATTCATTTCTAGACAATTAAGTGAAAATTCAAAAGACACTTACAGCAACGCGAATTAGAATCCAAATAATCCAATTATCCTAAGTGTCCTAATCACAAATCCTAAATATAGAATGTTCCGAATGAAGTAGCCTTGAATGTCCTAATGTGCTAGTAGTCTTGAATGTTCTAATATTCTTAAATGGCGTAATCCAGATATCTTTGAATAAATTTACATAAATCCCAAAGTCAAGTATTAATCCAATATGAGAATGAGCACTTTTGGTAATTCCAATTAATATTTCAAATAACTAATTCCTCTCTATGAATTTGCTCTGAATTTTCACAACACAACTATAAACATCTGATTATTAGAATGATTCTTCTTATACGGGCCATTTGAACAAGAATGAAATATTGTCCGCTAAAATCTCCATATATAAACATAAGTCACGTGATAATGTTCTAGAATATGCGCAACTCTAATGGAAATTTTCCTCTGCGTACGCGACTCTTCGCACATAAGCCGTGGAAAATTCCACTCTAAGTACTCAAATGCAGTAAACATCTTGTTTATAAAATGACTATAGTACAACTTACCTAATGGACACGTATTATAAATTCAATATACATAACACCAGATGATGAATATTTGAACAAATCATTTACGTATAATAAACCCATGCAAAACTTACATTTCTTGTATAGAAGAATCATCTTTCAAAAACTGTTACTAACAGTTGATATTATTTGCATTTGAAACAGAGGTACAAGCATTCCAACATGAGGTGAATATAAACATAAAAGGAGATTATGTAGTATGTCCGTGCATAATGATATATGCAAATACACATGATAAGAAAATAGTTTCACAGGTAGTCAGGTTTGTTTCAATATGTCTTTCTCTTATTTAAAACATTTGGGGGTAGCCAATTGCTTCTTTATACTGGTGGACAAGAAACTCTAAATATTGCTCACAGATTTCCATCAATCTATCTATCATATTGAAGACAAATTTACCAAACAAAATAGTCTCTGCCAACGAAATTGGACTTTAAAATGCTCAGAAAATAATATTACCAATACAAGAGAAACGAGACGTATTCCAGTCTCTATACCACCTCGTCAATGTAAGGTATCGTTTCTATCATCAAAACTAAAAAAAAAATGTCCTCAAGAAAATCTGCACGTGAGGGACCAATCTCTCTGACTGATGATGATAACGACGGTCATAAATGGTGCCTGATGACTGGCATGACGGACAGAAATACCATTGCTTTGAAATTGTTAATTCTTGGGGGTTTAGTATTTTTGTAACCTGCAATTCCCCTCTACTAGTAATGCGCCTAAAACTATTCAATTTGTGCTCAGGGCCGCAAAATTGTATAAATTCACGACATCACATGTTTTGCGTTTATGGTGTGCTTTGATAAAATGTTTGCATCTCAATACAATGGTTCAATGCTAGCAAACGAACATTGATTAAGCATGAAGCAATTGACAATAAAACTCGATAAATCAGACAAACACTATGGAATGGCCACGATGAGATTGTTATTTCACGGATTGCTATTCACACCTTATACAAATAAAAGGTAAAAATAAAATAGAGAACTTTTAATAAGCTTGCACGTCTCTTTCCAAAACTGAATGCCTACTTAAGCTTTTCCATATTTCTTAGACCTTCACCTTTGCGTTATAAATTAATGTGGTTACAAGTGAAAACCTGCTTGAGAAAAACCACATTCAAAAGTTTACAATTTTGTTTTTATTCTACTGAAATCGGATGCGTACAAATATTTTTACTAACATAGTTATCGTTTTATGGTGAAATAAGTATTACGCTATGCTCAGTTCACTGCACGATGTGAAAACTGTTCTATCGTTTTATGCTAAAATAAGTATTACGCTATCATCAGTTCACTGCACGATGTGAAAACTGATTTATCGTTTTATGCTAAAATAAGTATTATGCTATCATCAGTTCACTGCACGATGTGAAAATTGACTTATCGTTTTAAGCTCAAATAAGTATTACGCTATCATCAGTTCACTGAACCGTGTGAAAACTGGTCGTGTCAGTGGGAGACAGAATATTGTTCTGTCATTCTTGAGCTCTCCGATGAAAGAGAAGTCAAATATTTAATCATTACGTAAACGATATGAATTAAATATTTCGTGTGATATTATGCCAAAAAATGAATACAGACGTAAACGAGTGCTATAGCAGTACTACAAACGTCCTTCAAGTTGTGGACGATGACACTTATAGGTAAAAGAAGGTATACTTAATTCGGTGACACACTTCTTGAACTTGTTAATCCAAATAGCTATGTCCTTGATCACTTTGATCACTTAACACTGTAAAAAGGTCTGTTTGTTCTGCTTACAAAAACTTTAATGTTAGAACATTCTGCAATGTAGTTTCAATTTATACAGATATAATTATATAGTTATTGTAAGTAGAGCAAACAGACCGTTAACAGCCTACTATATTATCAAGGACATAGCCATTTGGATTATCAAGTTCAAGAAGTGTGTCACCGAACTATGTATACCTTCTTTTACTTGTTAGTGTTATCGTCTGCTACCTATGGATCTTTTGCACTGCTGCTCTACCACTCTGATACTTCTGCATTCGTTATGGGGCATAATATCACACTAACACTTTAATTCATGTTGTTTACTTAATTATATAATATTTGGCTTCTCTTTCATAGGTCTTTAGGTCTTTATATCGCATGAGGCTTTTTTCAGTCGTCTGTTTCGTATAAACGCAATTTAAACGAGTAGGTAAAGTGTGGCGAATAATGTAAGCTTTACGGTAAAATAGTTTGTCGTCTGCTATACTTGTGCATTTTCACCCAATTAAGATCTGTACTTTTATTTCTTATATATCATGAAACTTTTTAAGATGATGTCTACCTCTCCAAAGAAATGTTGTTCCAGTGGCACAAATATAATTTTGAATCGTTTTCAATTTTGTTAAATGCAACGAAAAAGATAAACTAACCATGAATGACATCGGTAGCAAAAAGAAAATAATCTGCCTGCGCCCTAACTACTGTATAAGATAGACATTCTAAATAGGTTCAAACTCTCAAATGTTTGAAATATTTTCTATCGATCGCAAAATTGCATGCAACTTGATATATCATAGTTGTGATATTTTTGCACATTATTACTATTTAAACAGTAAACTTGTTTTGGGAGACAAATGTTTTTGAAGACCACATATCATCAAAGACCATATTGTTCCTGCATGGATGAGCTCTTTATATAATGTCATGACTGGTAATGAAAGACTAGTTGTCCAGAGAAACAGGTTTTACAGTGTAAGACAAAATATTGTACTATTCTAAGTATACATAACATAGTATATCTTAAAAGTAATGTATAATGATTTATTTTCTTATTGACAATACTTGGATAAAATTACAACTAAACAATACAAAATTAAATGAATGCAGTTTAAAGAAATTCAAAAATATTGTCAGCTCCTATAGAAACGATTATATATATATATATATAACACCAGGCTCTATTTTATGCACATTTGAGAAAGCGGAGCAAGGGCAAATAACACATAAATTAATCTCATATAAATGCAAACATGACTACAGGTTTTCACATGTTTTACACTTATTTCGGGATGAAGAAACGTTTATGAAATAAATGTTAGAGATATTGTATCTACATTTGTTCTAAGAACTGTATGGAGTCATATTTCAACAAGAATATTTGTTTAGGAGAATTATACAGATTTTAAACGTGTTTCAAAAATCTTTACATGTTACAGTAATTGGTAATCTTCATCTTTAATCCAGTTTAGTTTAGTTACTATATAAACGACATTTTCTGACAATGAGAAAGTAGAAAGGTGAACTTTAGAGTCATACATGTAATTGTCAAGGTGAAAAAATATGTTTTATACGCTTCTTTCCAAATGACAGATCAATCCGGGGCTAAAAGGTCCGCCTCGCTATCTAGGTTGATTTAACGAACCCGTGCAAATGATACCTGTACACTTGTAAAATTCGTATCATTCAGGATGAGGACTTAACCTTGGATCATTTATCATGTATCTTACCGCTGTGATCTTTATCATATTCCGATGTCATCGTCAGCTTTCTGTAACTCGACTGAAAGAATGTAATAATATGTACTTTTGTGCCTCTGTTATCTAATCTCAACATCTACCGTGTGAAACACGTCTCATTTCCGTTGTAATGTGATACTATTTTAGAAGTATTTCGAAGTCCCAGTTTATTGTCAGTTACTCTTTTTTCTTTCTTAAAAAATAGTGATCAATGTGATAGCTATATTGTTGTAAATCTGTGAGCAACATCTAGAATTTATTGTCCGCCAATATGAGGATACAATGTGCTCCCATAACCACCCGATGTTTGAAATAAGAACAGAAAATATTTATCTTACAGTAAATATGTTCCCAGGTGGAAGTTTAAAAAGAATCTCAAATCCATAAATGCCACAAAAATAGTCCTCAGGTAAAGTAAAAGACTTGCATAAATAACAGCACAATTCCCAAAGTCGATATTTTGTACCAATACAGTTTTTCTACACAATTATCTTAAAAAATTAGAGCAATTTGAAAGACAGAAAAAAGTATTATGTTGATAGGAATGGCAAAATTACCCAGTTCAATAATTCTCACATAGAACTCGGCACAAGGGTTTGGTTATCCATATATACCTGCTGTCACGGGCTTCCAAAATATCCAGCGAGTTTTAAATGAGTCGACACACTACTGCCTTCCTCTTTTTCAATCTAACGTTGTTAACAGGAGAAATGTTTGTCACCAACAGGTTAGCTTTATACAATCGCTGGTCAAACGAATTGAACAATTATTTCGAATTGAAACTATATCATTTTAGGCACATTATTCAATGGTGAACACACACACACACACACACACACACACACACACACACACACACACACACACACACACACACACACACACTTATATTGAAGATCAAGACTCCTAAAATTGGACAATAAGTTATCCAGTAAGCATTTGTATTTTGAATTTGCCTAATCTCTCTGAAGCTGCTTTATTTTAGAAGATGGCTACATTTATATATATATATATATATATATATATATATATATATATATATATATATATATATATATATATATATATATATAAAGGTTTAACAATGTATATTAAGAGGCTGTCCGTTTTGGTTCTTGGTGTGATCGATAGATACGTTGCAATATAATTTATAGTGCAAACCATATGAAATATAGTCAGTTGTCACAAATATATAATATCTCAATATAAGATTATTATTGGCATTTTATTGCAACTTGCATACATACTTCGCTTTCCAGTCCAACCTTTCTCTATGTTTCTAGGATTCGTGGGTATGTACAGAAAATTCTCTAATCCTAACGTTTTGTTACAGTTAAATTGCCGATCTTTATAAATTTTCTAAATTTTATTTCATACAGACACAACTTGTTAATTATTTATAGTGTAGCAATTGTTCATACCTTCAAATGGATAAGGGTGACTATTGTGTTGTTGCTGTTCTTTCAAGTCCAAAGTATCTTTTGTCTAATAACATTCTCAACAGCATACCAGCTTAAAGCCTGTGCAAGCATTATTTCTTGATATCTAACTGTTTGACATCGAGAGAAACTGTTTGCACTTGAAGCGAATACGTTGATTACGAATATAATACATATCAGATTGAATAAAGTGAAATATGGTCACAAGAGGAATATTCCTAACGGTGAGAAGAAACTAGTTACAGCTCTTTTTCCGATTGCGTTTCACACTTGAAGTGTCTATGTATGACAAATTATTGCTATTTATTGTAATGGTGTTAACATCGTTTTATATGCGTGATAATGAAGAATCGTTATCTTTTTTACTCGCTTTTCAAAAATATTTTAGCAAGTTCACGAGCCATCAAGACTGTTAAACAGATGGGTCCCCCCCCCCCACTCACACACACACTATTTGACAGTATTTGAAGGGAGATGCAAACACTACTTTTCTTTATTTTTAGTCAGTCGAGCCACATGACACACTTTGCCTCGCCCATATGATTGACTGGTTTGTATCTGTTGAAATGAAATGAAATGACAAGACAAGACTTTATTTAGCCTAATTGGACTAAAAGGATGCAAACTAGGCACATAAGTAGCAAATGGTTCAATATATGAACATGGTCACAATGATATACATGTACATTGAAAATATAAACATTTTCGGAAGCATAGACCATAACTGTATCAAAAGATTAACAATCATACATAAGCAGAATTTTCTTTCACACACACGCACACATGCACGAATACACTTTACCTCCCCCCCCCCACACACGTACACATACACAAATACTATCTTCTATCAAAGAGTATTTGGGAAAAAGATTTATCTGGAAACCAATAATTCAGGTATATTAATTTTCTAATATAAATAACACCTATTTGGGCATATAATATAATAATATTTTTTCTTTGTAAAATGGACGATCGGCCCAAACTAGATACAAAATTAGCATGCAGTACATCAAAGTAAAGGTGAGCATGCTTAACATCGACAGCATTTTACAACGATAACTAAATGTAATTGACAGCATTTTAGAACGATAACGAAACGTAATTGATAGCGTTTTAGAACGATAACGAAATGCAAACGAACTGTGTCTTGCTCAGTAATAGTGACAATGATAAAACATTATCATAACTGGTTGTAAATTTGTAAATTACTAGGTACGTACATATTAGAGAAATAGATTATCTCTAATGTATATTTCAATTTTTTTTCCATAACCTTGCTGGTCGTAGGGGCGCCACAGATGACTTTGAGACAATCTCTCTCCATTTCGCCCTGTTCTCACTGCTCTTTGGTACTTTTCAAAGTCTATGCCTGTCCACTCTTTGATATTGTCTTCCCATCTCTTCTTCTGTCTGCCTCGTTTTCTCTTTCCTCTCACTGTGCCCTGTAGGATTGTCTTTGACAGGCCAGTTGAGCGTGAGACGTGACCATACCATCTTAGTTTGCATTTCTTTACAGTGGTGAGCAGATCTTTATAACGTCCAATCGCACCTTGGATTTTAGTGCGCACCTCCGCATTGGAGACGTGGTCAAAGTATGAGATTTTCAGGATCCTTCGATAACATCTCATCTCTAAGGCATGGATACTACTCTCTAATTCTGCTGTTAGGGTCCATGTCTCACATGCATATAGGAATATGGACATGACGAGGGAACGCATAAGCTTGATCTTGGACCCAAGCGTGATGTTGCTGTCTTTCCAAATAGGCTTCAGCCTAGCCAGAGCAGCTGTTGTCTGCGCAATCCTGGAAAGAACCTCAGGTTTTGAACCTCCATCAGAGGCGATAGCACCTAGGTACTTGAAGCTTGTTACTGTGCCCAGCTTCTGTCCATTCACTCTTATTTCCTTTTGGATGCCACTCGGGTTGTTTGTCATTAGGTTTGTCTTGTCAGCGTTGATCTCCATCCCCTATCTTAGTGATGCTTGATTGAGACGGTTCACTAAGGTTTCCTTTTCTTCTTCATCTCCTGCTAAGGCATCGATATCATCAGCGAAGCGCAGGTTGGTGATTGTTCTGCCTCCAACACTGACACTGCCCTCATGGTCTTCCAAGGCGTCGGACATGATCCTTTCCAGGTAGATGTTGAAGAGAGTGGGTGAGAGAAGGCACCCTTGTCTGACTCTGACTGTGGTTCTGAACCAGTCTCCTATGTTGCCATTGACGAGAACTGTACTAGTCGCCTTGTCATACAGGATTTCTATAGTGCAGATTAATTTTGCGTTTATGTTGTATATCCGCGTGGTTGCCCACAAGACTGCATGCCATACCTTGCCGAAAGCCCTCTTGAAGTCAATGAAGACATGATAAAGGTTCTGTTGATGCTGGAGATATTTTTAACAGAGGATTCTAAGATTGAAGATCTGTTCTGTAGTGCTACTTCCTGCTCTGAAACCTGCCTGTTCTTCCGCAATGATGTGTTCTGCTTGGGGTTTCAGTCTATTGAGGATGATCTTAAGCATAACCTTGCTTGGGTGACTGATGAGACTGTTTGTTCGGTAGTTCTGGCACAGTTGTTGTAGATTCCCTATTTTAGGAAGAGTCACGATTAGAGACTGGGTCCATGTGGTTGGCCATTCTCCCGTTTGTCAGATTTGGTTGCAGATTGTTGTGAGGACATCTATCATGGAAGTTCCTCCTGCTTTAACAAGTTATGTTGGTATATTGTCTACCCCAGCTGACTTCCCCTTCTTTAGCGCCTTTACTGCATCCTCTACTTCGTCCCTGACGATCGGGTGGTCAACCTCTGTTGTGGTCAGTGGTACGTTTAGTACAGCTTTGTCTCCAGAAGTCTCCTGGTTGTAAAGCTCCGAACAGTATTCCTTCCCTCTGTTAAGAATGTCTTGGTTTTCTGTCAGAGTCTTACCAGCCTTGTCCTGAATCGTATTAGATCTCCCCTGTTTCTCTGTTGTCAGGTCTTTCACCAACTGGTATGCACTTTTACTGTCATTCTGGTTCAGACTTTTCTCGACTTCCTTGTATTGGTCCTCTAACCAGCTTTCTTTTGCTTTCTTTATGCTCTTCTTAATCCTGTTGTTAATCTCATTGTATTTTTTGCTCCTTCAGTTTTCTCCTCACATCGCAGAGGTCGAGGATATCTGCTGTGACCCAGGGCTTCTTTATTCTACGATGCTTGCCAATGATCTCTCCGGCTGTGTCTATTACTGCTTTGTTGAAGGTGATGATCAAGGAGTCTAGGTTTATTTCTTCATGTCCCAGAATTGTGAGTGGTGCAAATTTGCCGCCTATTGATACTTCAAATGCTTGTGCCACGCTTGGATCTTTAAGTTTTTCAAGGTCGAACCTGATCCTAACTTGTCTTGGCTTATTGGTCTTCCTCAGACGAAGTTTGATAGTCATCATCAGCAAGTCATGGTCGCTTCCTATATCAGCTCCTGGGAAGCTACGTGTTCTGGCAATGTTTACGCTAGACCGGAAGCGCTTTCTCGCCAAGATGTAATTAATGTGGTTGTGATGTTTTCCGTCTGGGCTGTGCCAAGTCCATCTTCTGGATAGTTTGTGGGGGCCAAGGGTGTTCGTTAGTATTAGTGTATGTGGCGAAGTCCACGAGCTTGAGTCCTCTCTCATTAGTCTGCTTATTACAGTATGGGCCACATACTTCTCGCCAGTCTGCTTGTGCGTCTTCTCCTATCTTAGCATTCCAGTCTCCTTGAATAACCAGGATATCCTTCTTGGGTGTCTGGTCTATGAGAACTCATTCAGTTCCTCGTCATCATGGTCAGATGTTAAAGGGAGATGCCCGCGGATTGTAATCATCCTGTTAGACACTGGTCGACAACCCATGACTGCACTCACAATGTCTTTGTGTACCGTAAACCCGACTCCATGTTCATGTTCAGGAGCTTGAGTCCTCTCATGCCCACTGAAGTAGATTCTGTGTCCGTCATCTGTTGATCTCTCTCCGAAATGTTTCAATATCCGAAATGTTTCCAGCGCATTTTCTCTCTTTTTTTTTTTTTTTTTTTTTTTTTTTTTTTTTTTGAATAGAACGAGAGAAGAAAACCGCACATAATGGTGAAACAGAGCAAACTAGTATGTGAAGCTTTAAGAATACTCAAACATATACAAGTATCAAAAGCTCAGAAGATTTCTAAAATTAGTTACAAGCTTAGTTCCTGTCTGGGCAGAGACCCACAGTAAACACAGAGGCACCTATCAAGGGACCAGAGAAGGATGCATTGTGTACCTTTTGAACTACATTTAATCAATTAAATTATAATTATAGCGAATGCAGTTCAATATTACGATCGCATAGGCCAGATAGCAAGCCAGATGATTGATGGCTTTAAGTCTGAGACTAAACGCTAGAAAGATGTTAATGTGGGACTTGCATACTGCTAAATTTTTAGAACTTCTGCGACGTGATCATATATTACAAAGTGTTTACAATGAAGAAATGATAGGTAAAGATCTTAATATAAAATCAGATAAAAATAATATTCCAACAAAAAGTGCAAAATATGAACAATTTTACACGACGTTATTTTAATAAAACTTGAAAATGTAACTAGTCAGGAATTTTCCCGCACAAGGTAAAATGTCCTTTGGTGTTTGAAATAAAAGACGCCTAAGCAAATAAAGGCACAAAACAACGAACGAAATGTTACATAAAACGAAATTTTATGAATTTTCAATTTTGGTCTACTTCTGACTATGTTTATCCCGTCTCAGCTCTCAAAGTTTTTTGCCTCTCTGTTTACAAATGCATTTCATAGATGTTTACTCCACTTAATAATTAAAAGATTCTGGTTGCTGACTTTGTGTTTTCTTCAGCTCAGAGTGGTACATATATAAATTAGTGATATCTTTGTCTATCTATATAGCTCATTATGACACTAATCAGGAATAAACTTCAAAATTCAATAATTTAACAACACATGGGCAATCAGCTTGTTTCTCCCCTTGTTATTGGCTTCAGTATTGTTCATTTCTGCAATCTGTATGTCTAACAGTGTTTCTGGCCTGTTTTTGAACACCCGTTTACCATATTGGTGAAGGAACAGGGCAAACTTTCTTTTCCATTTTTGTTTGTTGTTTTTTTTTTTTGTTCTTTTTTTTTTATCTTTAACTTTGTTTATTTTTAGCTATTTATTGAACAACACGTTTACTTTAATACATATTAATGTAAATATGTTCTTTTTCTGTTGTTTATTCCTTCCTTATAAGAACAACCTATACTTACAACGCAAAAATAAATGAACGTGCATGAATAAAGGGACTTTAACTATAAGGTATGTACAGTTCTGTCAATAATGTATGCTTGGTCTTTCGCCAAATTTAGAAAAAACGCCTGCCATTTGATTGCCGACAAACACCAGATATATATTCTCATCTAAACGCGACTTTGCATATCAAAGTTTTCCCTTTTTTCAAACGTTCTGTTATTCATTTTTTTAAAAGCGTATTTAAAAAACACTTTTCCAACTTCAATAAATCTACGATCCTTGAATATTAACAAATTACTGTCTTAAAACATAGGAATTAGGGTTTCCAAATATTGCTACAATCCTAATCATATTTATATAAATTAGATAAGTGTTATATATATATATATATATATATATATATATATATATATAGAGAGAGAGAGAGAGAGAGAGAGAGAGAGAGAGAGAGAGAGAGAGAGAGAGATGCCAGTATAGATAGACGGAGCGGTAAGCGCTAACCCTGTTGGAACAGGAAGATACGTGATGATATAATAATATGAAGTGAAATTATTAATAAATAAAAATAATTATCATCCAGGGTAGATAATTTTCAAGTCCTCCCATACTGAGGATCAAATGTAGTTCCTCGGGTTACGGAACCGACTGCTTTGCCTGCATGCACCAACCCACAGAGCATCTCGACTTAGCGCACATCCAAAGAAAAACACGTACCCGTCAATGACTTGTTCTGTTAAAAAACAAAAGTTGACGTAGTATACAAGTGCCTTCATGAGAAGAAGTCTAGTTCAATTCATTTCCACGTTGTCACTGGATTTTGATAGCGGAACAAAACCTTAATTTGGGTCTTTTACTTTTCTCTTACTCACAATCAGGATGCACATGAAGTCGAACATTTGCGCTTGTTCGTGTAAAATGTCTCAGATACTATAATATTTGAAACTCCACATTACTGACATAGAGAGGTAGATTTAATCAAGCATCCGTTTTATTTAAACATCAGACGCTGAAAAAAATCTCCTTTTAGTTCATGGTAAAACATAAGGAACTTCAGATTTATTACATACCCATTTATTCATACATGACTGATCTGGCGTTCGATACAGATGTTCAATCTGTGTTTCCGTATCGCACACCTAAAATATTCGTATCGTACACCCAGTCTGGAACTACTTTTATAACTTGAAATATTCAATAATTGTCGGAAATTATTTATTGCAATAAATTTTTAACTGCCGACTTTTTAATGAAAATGCAGTAATGTGTTTTGTTTGGTACACTGTATCTTTGTCTGTCGTCTCCCATCATCGCTAATGAAAAATGTCTGAATTCGCCGCTAGGGCCTCAAGGGGGAGTACTGAAAGTAGCGAAGAGGAGTTTTATGGGAATTTCACAGTACCTACAGACGAAAAATTTGAGTTAGTTGAGGTTGACAACAATATTTTGGACGGAATGTTTGACGATGATTTCTCAGATGAAGCTTGTGTGCAAAGTGAGATCAAACATAGCGAGGCAAAGTACTTTGCCGCTACGGCCAGGGATCTGAAATCATATATTGAAAGTAAAAACAATCCAAACACAGTAAGAAATACTCTGAGAGTCATGTATAAATTCAGCGCATGGTTAGAAATGCCCCCTCGTTTAGAGAAATGAGACATTGTCAATATTACCTTTGTAGAATTAGATACCTACCTGGTCACTTTAATGAAACCGGACGATTCCTACTATGAACCAGATACTCTTACTAGTTACCACAGAGCTATAGACATATATTTAAGGGACAAGAACTATGGCTGCAGCATTTTATCTTCAAATGAGTTTGCTACTGGTCGCAAAGTGATGAATTCTCGCCGCAAAGATCTTAAACAATAATATTTAGGAAATCGCCTAAATCAAGCTGAACCAATAACTCGAAACGAAGAAGAAATTTTATGTAACTCTGGTCAACTTGGCATCCACAACCCAGAAGCCTTACTTAATACACAGGGGCTCGTATTGTTGCATACCATTTACCTATCAGTCTTACATGTACTATATAAATACTACATTTGTAGTATTATATAGTACATGTGTGACCGATAGATAAGTTGTAAGCAACAATACGTGCCCCTGTGACTTAATACAGTCTGGTACCACAAAACCAAATTATTTGGTTTCAGAGCCAGTGATGAAAACAGACAACTGAGGTGGGGATACATTATACTATACTAAAAAGTGACGAGAATGGGGAGGAGTATTTAGAATTCAACGAAGGATCAAAGAAAACAAGGGACGGTAACAGCGGTCATCTACGACAGCGGTCATCTACGACATTTTAACCCAAAGCAATTCCGAAATAACTAATGTCCAGAAAGATGCCCAGTTCCAGCTTATAAAATTTATGCTAGTCAAAGGCCTTCATCTATGAACAACCCCGAACCACCTTATTACCTAGGAATCTGTCACAACAGAACTGCTGACGGTCTATGGTTCAAGTGACAACCTGCCGGTGTGAATAAATTGAAATCGATAATGAAAACCATGTGTGAAAACTCTGGAATAAACGGAAAAAACCAAACCACAGCGTCCGAAAAACTGTATGGACGATACTCCTCCATGAAGGTGTTAATCGTACCACAATTATTCAATTATCAGGACATAAAAATGTGAACAGTGTGAATAACTATGCAATCGCTTCGATTGAACAACAGAAACACATATGCAAACTTCTGAACGGTGCACCTGTTGATCCCATTCCTAGTACCAGCGCTGATGACACACGGAGAAGAGACATTCCAGTACGTAAATCATGTAAAATTCGTACACAAGTCAGAAAACCATTTCAAACTTCAGAGTCTTTCCAAATATGGCCTCAGGAATTTTTAATGGAGCAAGCATAAGTGGAGGAACTTTCATTTTGTCTTTTAATATTGCTGGGGATTCAAATTCGTTGACTAAATCTGAGGATAAAATTTATAAACGTTTGCAACATAAACGTAGTCGTATCATAGAGAGCAGCAGCTCCAATGACTCTTACTGAAATTTAGAACAATTACTTCTTGTTACAATGATGAGACTTTGAACTATCACTGGGGCCCAAGCAGGGTGTTGTATGTTTGTTTACATTTTAAATTCTTGCAACTTTTCAAGTAGAAAAAGACAAGAAAAGAAAACAATATCGTTTAGAATTTTCTTGTTTAAAAGATATCCAAATGATAAATAAAAATCTAGTCCTCATGTTAGAAAGAGAATTAATTTTGGTTTGTTATTTAAAAAAAACAAAAAAACAAACTCTTACATAATCATCGTAGAAAATGTATTTAATAACTGTTAGTCTATTAAAATTGCCTTGAAATTTGAAGTGCAGTTTTGCATGTGTATTCAGTAAGTAGAGTAAGAAAAGGGTTCACTTACAGGTCCAAAACCTATGTTCCATTTGCTAAATAAAGAAAATTCCACTCGCCTGTGACTGCAGCTTAAATTCATTCATCAGCCCCAGTTATGCACGTGTCATGGGCGTTTTTCAGTGGGTTGTACATTATTTTTTATATGCCTTTAATGCCTTAATTTATTTTCAAGCTTACTTTAAAAAAATTGAGGGTATGTAATAAATACAAAACCACATAAGTATTTTATTCCTAGGCGGGGAAAAGAACTCGTTTGACACGACGTTGGAATATATGTCTCGGCCTGAAGGCCGCAACTTATTCCTACGCCGTATCAAGCTCGTTCTTTCCGCCGCCTCGGAACAAAATACTTATTTAGTTTTGTCTATATATCAGCCTTGCTTAAAAGATACAGGCTTGAATGAATATAACTTATATATATATATATATATGTATATATATATATATATATATATATATATATATATATATATATATATATATATATATTGTTATTTATGTCATTTAATAAAATGATTACAAGACTTTATAACGAATTACAAATAGCAAATATCATTACATGTGTATTGAAAATGTTTGATTTAGGTGCATCTAAATTATGTTTGCACACAATTTGGCATTTGTGACTGAAAACGTGTCCTCTCATAGGCTTCAAACAAGGAAACTGAAGCTTACTTTCTCATGAAGCTAAATAGTTCCATTTGACGGATATATACGAATTTACACAATCTGATTTATTTTTGTTTTCTTTGGAATGGGGTCCATTTTGTTTGGGGGGGGGGTACGTGCTAGTAATATGCCCTACTGAATTAGATCATATAGCGAAGTCAAGGATGCAGCAAACGAGCTCTTTCAACATCAGTTGACAATTGTTTCAAAACAATTTGCTGGAAATTATTAACCTCTTAGCTTTATTGTATACTACCAGTAAATCTGTAATGTGACAGAGTAAATACGTTATAGCACTCCAATTCTTACCAAAATGAAGCTGTTGGTTCGGATATCTTCGGTCGTAGAGTTCCCGATTAGTATTGTGGGGTTCAAGCCTCAGCACAGTCATGTACATTTGTCCCAGCTACATTCGGTGGAAGGGTTCGGTCAGACATTTCAAGATCGCCCTGGTACTTTGAGTTAAAAGGGGTTGCTGCGGCTGACCCCTACAATGAGACGTCGGCTGGGGTATTTGAGATATAATACAACATTCAGCCACCCGATTGGTTCTGTCACAAACATATCGTTGGATTTAAATATAAATAGGAGAGAAACCTTGGAGAATCAAGTATTTTGCTGACAAGGTTAAGAATCTACGAACTAAAAGGGAGTTTATGGTCAAGAAAATTTGTTTTTTCTCAATAAAACCTTTTATTATATATCTACCAATTTTCTAATCAAGAAAGAGCTAGAATTTTACCGTCATTTCCTAAAAGCAGAAAAACGATACTATCGTTTTCTAATTCCGTATTATCATACTCTCAAACGAGGCTGGAACTACTTTATCCTCGAGGTTTCCTGGTGACAATAGCAGCGCCCCTCGCGACGGAATGCCAACACTAGTAGTAAACAAAACTCTCACACGTTAGTTAAGAATATACATATATATATATATGTATATATATATATATATATATATATATATATATATATATATATATATATATATTGCGTGGAATGTAAAAAATGACGTGTTACTCTAGAAGGATGTCTACTTTTACGTTTAGTCTCTTCATACGTCTGGTTGAGCTTGAAAGATTACAGTGTATTATTTTTTCCTATAAAGGAAGAAATATATACATCAGAGCAGGTAAATAACGATGGTATTAATTTCAATATTTACTTCAAAGAATGAAGACCATCTCTTCTCTACGGGGCTGAATATGAAACGCTCACCTAACGGCAATAGTTTGTTTTATTTTCCCATCCAAGATATTACAAGGTACACACTCATTTGAACAGCGGGTTATGGTATCAGTATGTGCATGTAATCTTTCACAATATTTTTCGTATCTAACCTAATTACAATACTTGAAAATAGTACCCAGATATGTTAGATTTATTCTTTGTTATTTCTTATATCACAAATTACTTTAGAGACATATATGTTAAGGCTTAAATATTAAACTATATATAATTGCACTAAACCATCGGAATTGTGCTAACAGACCTTTGAACAACAACTAATGGAATACTTTCTAATAAATATGATTGTAATTTTTATAAGACAAAACATAAATATGTATTTATAAAATAATTTCTGCATGGTGACAATTCTTTGACAACCTAATTGCAATTATTCACTTCCTTGACCTTTGTCTGTATTGTTCTTTTCTATTGTCAAATGTAAATACATGCACGCATTCATACGATTTGATGGTCATTTTATGTAATTATTCAAACATAAAAGATATGTAGATGCATATCTCTACCAGCTATCTCTCTCTCTCTCTCTCTCTCTCTCTCTCTCTCTCTCTCTCTCTCTCTCTCTCTCTATCTATCTATCTATCTATATATATATATATATATATATATATATATATATATATATATATATATATTCATACTTCAAACCTACTTACGTATTTCGTTCCGAGTCTGCGAAAACAAGGGGTTCAATAATGCGCCTTTATAGGACCTTGACCTATTTCTTCTTCATCGTGAAATAATTCGTTCCTCTAACTCAGATCACGAGATGTATATGATTTTGTATTTAGCACAATTTGTCCTACCCACATCATTTTAAATATACACTTTGGCTTGTTATTTTAAGCATATTGGGCTTATGTCTGTGATCTGACCCGAACTCAATCGAAATCAATCATCAGTTGAATTTTCTTTTTAAATTACTTAAATTATACAAACTTTCTTTATCATACTCAAGTATAATTTATCTTGTACGATTTCAATCAATACTGTATTAAAATGAATTCAGTTACAGCCTTGGCATGGAGTATGAAATACTGATATCACACATTTATCGAAAGCCACATCACATTCCATATTGTGGGAAGTGGAGAAGATTTTGCAATTTAGCCGTATCAGAGTGAGATCGCGCAAATTTATTCCCCAGAAATTTACAACATTAAATATTGTAATCTGTCCCGATCCATAATCCTTTAAACACAACTAGCCAAGAGCAATTCCCTATTTTTGAACTAAATAACCAAAGATACTCTCTATTGGGAATGTAATATTGTTATAAGTGTATGTAATAAAGATGTAGACACTATCAATTCATTTATTAAGTATTTCTCGAAGCTAAGTTCATATATTTCAAAGGCTAACTTTTGCATAAAAAATTATCACCTGCTATAGAAATTGTGAAATACACCGAAATTTACAGGAAAAATAAATCAGGGTAATGAATGTTTTTGTCTTTAAGTTGTATCGATCATTATATTTATATAATATCACGCCCAGACAATTTTTAAGTTGTTAGTGTAATATGACTACTAATGACGACAAGTTAGATTGAAATTTAAATGATCTCGAGATGTTTTAACGCGGTATCTGCACAGTAAGAACTTGCATCCAATCCCTGCGGCTTTAGAAATGTTGAACTTAATTCTTTGCCTGTGTCATGTGCTCTTTTGTTTTACCAAAAGTTAAATTCATGATGTATTGAAGTGAGATGTTAAATAGCAAACGATGGAAAGTTTTAACTTTCCCACCTAGGTTTAATAAAGTGTACTAGGGACTATATATAGAAAAGACCAGTAGTAATTAAGAACAAAAATAACCGTTCCACTGAAAGAGTAAGAGTGGTTTTAGCCTCTTATGTATCTTTATCTCATTCTCTAAGTTTATGCATTGTCAACAGTACGGCACATACTTCAAGCAATAGGGGTTTCGGTAATATGAGATATGAAAGAAATGAAAATTACTGCTTCTAGATGATGTTATTGACAGACATAATATTTTATGGTTTCCATATATTTCCTACAAGACGTGTATTCCCATAATTCCCATATGCTTTAAGAAATATTTTTTGTCTAGTATTAAGTATTAAGCAACAACTTCTCTTTGTATAGAAAGTGGTACTGATATGAGTAATAAAAGTATTTCCTGCTTTTTATATCAAGTTCGTATTCCTAGAGGAACAAACAAAGTAATAAATATAAAATTCAAGATTTTGATCACCGCTAGTCATACCAGCTCATCAAGTTTCTAGTACTTTCAGATTTTTTTCGATGCGAATTTATGATGTAAAACATATTTTAAGTACGAATTTCTGTCTGAAAAATACGTATCTATCTTCTTTGTCTATTGATACACTATGTGCTGTCTAAGATATAACAAAAATGTTATTTTCTATGTATCAAAGACAAGGTTCTCTATGTTGCATGCATATTTTGTGACAAAAATTGCTGAAAAAAATTTCCTGACGATAACTACTTTTAAATGTGTCTCATTGATTGCTGATGTAGTGGGATTGAAACAATTAGTTCTTAGATTGTTATTTCATTTTTAACATTTTTTATGGTAATTTGTTATACCAGTCATGATGCAATGGCATTTTTTCCACATAATACTTGTTTCAGGTATTTAAAATTTATTAGGTCCATTAAGTGCTTGGCGAAAGTGAAAAAAAATGGTGGCTAATATTTAACATTTCAAAGACATTTTCATCCCTTTATAATTCAATGTATATATACATTTTTATGCGTATCGTCTTTCCTAACAAAAATTATGTTTAGAAATGCAATTCTGGAGACATATAACTGAGTATCACAGATGTTTAATTGAAGAAATATTAAAGATCTTCACATAAAATCTGAAAACAAAATTTTTCCAATAAAAACTGCAAAATTGCAAATATCTTACAATTTGAGATAACGTAAATTTACTATTTTGCTTTGAAACAAATTAATTCTTAAATGAGGAGATTAATGGCGAGTGAAGCATAAATAAATAATATGACAAGGCAATGCAAATCAGTCATTGGATACAAGAAATGAATTTCAAATAGGTGGCTAGATACATAGATATTTTGGGTATTTAGAGGTTTGCATTGATATTTGTGATTCTATCTGTTTAAATATTTACATTATGGATGTTTGTCACACATTAAAACTAAAAGAATCTCAGTGTTCACGTTATGTTTGTATTTTAAGCGTTTGAGAAAATGATGAAGTAGCGCTGTTTTGTCTTTTTATATATCTTATTATAACACTGATTAACAATAAGCTATAAAATTCAATTTAAGCATTTCCACACCACACTAACATCAGTTTTTTTCTTTAAGTGTTGTTTGCTTCAGCATTGTTATTTTCTGCAATTTACACATCTAGCAGTTTTTCCTTCCGGCCATGTCGGTGCAGCACATGGTCTAATTTAACTTTTAATTCTTTCTATTTTTTTTAGTATTTTGTAATTCTTTACTTCAATTTCGTTAAGTGTTGTGTACGACTACGTTCATTAAAATAAATATTAATATTAATACTGGTTGTATGTTGTGTTTATTGTTTCCGTGCACGGACAATATACACATGCAAAGAAAAATACAAATATCAAAAAGAATCACTGTGATATTGTCGTCAAAAACAATATATGCATACGGATATAATTGTGACATTGCATGAAATAAGTTTTCCCTTCTATTAAACGGTTCATTGTCCATTTTTTTCTTTAAATTTGAATCCTCTTACATGTTCGTCCCTATTGGAAATTACGATTATTACACATTACCAACTATACGCCGCATATCAAGAATTACTTTTCTTGCTAATAATACTATACTTCTAATTGTCATTAATAATTGGAGCACAGATATTTTGCTAAGCAGGAGTTACTAGCATAGTAGCGAAATATCACAGAATATAGAGAGTCGCATTCACTTACAAATGTATCGATGCTGAAAACAAAGTGTCCAAGAAAATTACAAGAACGTAAATGATACAGTCAGGAGCAAAGATAAGAGCTACACTATCCGCCTATGTGCCTTCGTGTTTTTGTGCCGGCGCATAAGAACATAAATTTAGAGTTACTACTTATATATAATGATAGCAGTGATCCTCTCTTTGCAACTCATTCTCTCTATTCTAATCAGGGTCACAAAAGAAAATCACTTGTTGTCGAACAGGAACAAGATCCTGAGATCTATTGTTTGTTTCAGAGGGCTATTAGTGAAACTGAAGCCACACAAGTCACAATGTGTTACTTTGTGAAAAATGCGGTCCTTATGAGAAAATGGAGACTACCTGAGGTATCCACTGGTGACGAGTGGTCAGTGAGCTATCAAATTGTCGTTCCGAGGTCATATCGACAGGAAATGTTAGCCCATGAAACTCCCTTGGCTGGTCATTTAGGAGTCAATACGACTTATCACAAGATCTTGAATCATTTTTATTGGTCGAAACTTAAAAGTGATGTTTCTAACTACTGAAGATCTTGTCACACTTGTCAAATGGTAGGAAAACCCATTCAGAAGATACCTAAAGCTCATCTGCAACCTATTTCTGTATTTGGCGAATCATTTAGTAGAATAATGGTAGACTGTATCGGTCTCTTACCTAAGACCAAGTCAGGCAACTAATACTTGTTGACCATTATGTGTGCATCTACAAGATTTCCAGAGCCAATTCTGAGAAATATTAAAACTAACACCATTGCAAAAGCTCTGGTAAAGTTTATTTTTTATTTTTTTTAACACTTGTTGGCCTTCCCAAATCTGTCCAGTCTGATCATGGGTAAAATTTTATGTGTTGAATTTTCCAACAAGTTATGCATGAATTGGGCATTGAACAGTTTAAATCTTCTGCCTATCACCCTGAAAGTCAAGGGGCTTTGGAAATATTTCATCAAACTTTGAAGAATATGATTCGGTGATATTGCTTTGATACAGGAAAGGATTGAGATAAGGGTGTTCATTTGTTGTTGTTTGCTGTTGGGAAATGAGTTCAAGAATCATTGGGTTCCAGTCCATTTTAACTGGTTTTTGGACATACTGTCTGTGGACCATTGAAGTTATTAAAAGAGCAGCTTCTTTGAAATGAAGATACAAAGATTAATCTTCTTGACTACGTCTCTGATTTCAAATATAAGTTGTCAAAGGCTTGTGAGGTAGCAAGAACTAATCTTCACTATACTTAGTCAAAAATGAAATTAAAGTACGAGACAAATACACAGGAAAGGAGTTTCAATCCTCGTGAGAAAGTTATGGCCCTATTTCCCCATACCTCAAAATACCCTTCGGGCTCAACTGTATGGTCCTTATACAGTTGAAAAAAAAGTAAATGACTTAAATTATATCATTATCACTCCTTAGAGGCGGAAACAGAAACAACTTCGTCACATAAATATGTTAAAGGAGTATTGTGACAGAGATATCCCTGTTAATTATTCAATCAACGTGGTTGTACCTGTCCCGGACAGTGAGGATGTCAATTGTGGAATACAATCTGACTGTAGTGACTTTGGTTTATTCAAACTTCGGAATTTAGAAATATTAAACAATCTGGACCAAAAAAGGAAAGGGGTTAACTAAAACAGCTATTACATGAGCATGAGCACTTGTTTTCTGATGTTTTACACGAACAAATAAAATCTATCATGACGTTGAAATTGTAGATTCTACACCTGTGAAACAACATCCTTATAGGATGAATCCTCTCATACAGGAATGTTTGAAAAAAAAAATTCAATATTTACTGGAGAATTATTTTATAGAAACAGGTAAAAAGTAACTAGAGTTCACCATATATTCGTGTGCCTAAGCCAGATAATACATTCCGCATGATTGTGTAATGACTATAGAAATTTGAACAGTGTCACCAAAACGGATTCATTTCCAATGCCAAGAATGGATGAGTGCATTGATAAAATTAGAAATGCGAAACATATCACGCAGTTTGACCTTTTCAAATGATTCTGGCAAATTCCACTCACGGAAAGAGCAAAAGAAATATCAGTAATTGAAACTCCAGATGGGCTTTGTCAATGTAAAATGATGCCTTTTGGTATGAAAAATTCTCCAGGAACATTCCAGCGTCTCGTGAACACGATAACATCTGGTCTAGATAACTGTAACGCGTACATCGATGTGGGCATCATCTACTCCGACACCTGGGAAAATCACTTGGATACCATTCGTAAATTATTCGATCGACTCAGTGATGCAAATCTGACGATTAATTTGAGCAAAAGTGAGTTTTCCCATGCTTGTTTCACATTTTAGGACATATTGTGTGACAAGGTCAAGTTAAACATGTAGAAGCTAAGGTCAAGGCTATTTCTGATTTCTATGTACCTGTTTGTAAAAAGCAACTGCTGCGCTTTTTATGTCTGGCTGGATATTATCCATATATTATACATACAACTTACAATCATGGACAAAATATATAGCAAACAGTACGGAAAGTGCTATCCCTGGATCTTACAGGAGAATGCTTGATAACATTAGCAGAATTTTTAAATACTGATAAACAATATTATCATACAGGTTAGAGAATTTTAATTCGTACTCTACTGGGTTTTGAACCCTGATCCGCGGGTTACGGCACCCATCGCCTTGCCTGTAAGCACCAACCCCTATACCATCTTGACCATCCACGCATCACCAAAAAACCATGCTACAAAGTAATTGGTATAGGCATTCGTGCGTAGATGACATACCCCCATGTCGACCCAGTAATTAATTCTCATCTAAGTACACAGTCCATCTGGATTCCTACTACCGAAATTATATATATATATATATATATATATATATATATATATATATATATATATATATATATATATATATATATATATATATATAGAATAATCCTAGTAGTAAAATGAGAATTAATGATTATAATTCATCAGATGAGTACATACAATATATCCTATTCAATTATCGGCTACATTGTTACAACTCGATTTTTATGAATCTAATTTTAAGATCAACATATTTGGTGACAGAAATTGTAGGATCATTTTCTTTATTAACTTTTTTCCACTTAATGAGTGTGCTTTCAGTTTTCTAATAGTGTTACAGGTTAAGAGTCTAATGTTTATGCTAGTTATTGCTTTAAGTGTATGTTTGCATTTTTATCCAAAACTTGGGTAACAAACCAAGAACAGAGAGTTGTATGTGTATCAAATATTTAATCAGTATCAGGCAGATGTTGATGATTCTTTTCATGTAATCAACAAAAATCTTTCGCTATGCTTTTCAACTTCTTCAATGTCCTTCTGCTTATAATAGTTTCGAATTGTATATCTAGTGATGAGTATAGTTGTTAGTGAGTACACATTGAAGCAACACATTAAAAATGGAGTATAAAATGAAATAAATACATCTCTGCCTGAAAGAGATTGACGAAAGCGACATAATGAGAGGCGGCATAAAATAAATAATGATATTTCCCTTTTAGCACAATAAAGCAAGAATTAAAAATTTGCGTGCGGCACGCTACATTTATAAACCTGGAAGATATAGACAATATTACCTTCTCAGTGACAAATATTGGTATAATGCCAGATAGTTAAAAGATAACACCACATTTATCTAGCTAAATATGTAGATATGAGAAATTGGCAATGCAAATTTTGGGATTGGTCTATCGACGATATTCAGAACTTATGTATAGGTTGGGGTCTTTGTTGCACAGGAACTTATTTCCACATGATATGACTTATTCTATGAGGATTTGTTACATTGGTTTCAGATTTTTTTTATTTCCACCTAAAGTCTGTTTGATTCCTTTTATAACCCAGTTTTTCCACTCTTTCTCAGAATTCACAAAGTCTAGCAAAGCTTTAATACCACAGTAGTTGGTTTAATAGGTGTACATAGTTATACAAGAACATTTTTAACTCTTCGTTACATATATAACATGACAAAAAGTATTCCCTGTATACATGGGACAAGTTCACTTTCTAACAATGTCAGGTTTGACCTCATTCAGATGTATACACATGCCATTGTTTACTGTTCTGCACATGGAACTGACCTGAATTAAGGACATATCATCCTAATTATGAACTGGTCCGTCCCTGGGCCACCTGTTCTGTGATTTAGCCCAAACACCAAGAACGCTTTATTATATTATTCGCTTGTTTCTGGGTGTGCTCGCCCAAACAATTCGAATTGATCTCGGAGCAAACAAACATGGGGATCAACGCTCGGCATGTTCTGACAGCTATGTTTTTTATACTGCCGCTGATGAGGTGATGTGGGTTCTCAACCAGAGAACGAGGTTCTTGACAGTAGTCTTATAAGGTTCTTGGGATTAGGGCGCGAAGAACCACAAGAACACTTAACTCTGGTCAAGAACCTTGTTATCTTGTCTCGAGCAAGTACGCCCCTTGTCACGCAGTACAGACAGTACATGAACTGTGTCAATAGCAAATAGGATCTAGACATACATTTAATCTGGAAAATATGCTGTCTTGTCTTCTCCTTCATAATCAATTGTCATTGCATTTATATACATTGGTTTATTTCTCTCTCTCTCTCTCTCTCGCTCTCTCTCTCTCTCTATCTCTCTCTCTCTCTCTCTCTCTCAAGATTGTTTCTTAAGTTCCTGGATAAAACGTTTCCTCTGTTATAACGCCTAATTTCCACCTAATATGTATTCCAAAGGCTTTGTTATAACATTTCTTTGTTACAGCGTTTAATTGGTTATAGCGTTTGATTTGTGTGGTCCGCCTGAGACGCGCTGAAGCCAAATAAACAATGGCGGTCAGTGCTAAACGAAATCCAATAGCCCGAAGCCCGGGGTCCCTCTAATTTCAGATCGAGCTCCTCCTGTATTCTAATTGAAGTGCCCATCGGGCTTGTCGAAAAATAATCTAATTTGCCTGAGAAAACTTCGATCGCGCTGATGAAATGCGGCATTTTATTTTCAAGTTGTTGAAAGACTAGTATACACACATATATATATATATATATATATATATATATATATATATATATATATATATATATATATATATATATATATGTAGCGAATATATATATATATATATATATATATATATATATATATATATATATATATATATATATATTCCCTTGTATAACACTTATGAAGATCGTCTACTTACCATACTTCTATCGAAAGCTGTAAACTTTGTGTACAAAGCGAAGCATGTGACCTTTAAATGGGGAACATATTACCTGGGTTACCTATAATGAGCGCTCACTTGGCTTTAACATGCATGTGATTCTACCAGCGGTAGGGCAAACATACTGTTTTTTTAGGCAGTCTACTGCACATTAAGTTTTACAATTGAAATCTACCGCTTTTGAAATTTAACAGACTTTTTAAAATACATTGAAAAAAACAAAAACGATATTTTCACGCGTTCTACACATGCATTACAGAAATGAGCCAAAACCAATCTACAGGGTACCAGAACTGTTCTACCAGTTCTGCAACACCCGGTGCAATGATGCGTGGCTGAGTAATGGGATTAAGGCAACCATATGTACACAACAAGTTGTTAATTTATTACCTACCTTATTGTTGTAATCCGGAGAGTTTAGGCAAAATGCGGGATGATTTTTGAGGTGTTATAAGTAATAAAGGGATCAATGGGTATTCATGATTTCTTTTGAATCCTTGATAAAAACTCGGCCGTCGTTTAACGAAGGTGAGATTAAAAGGAATGACTGAACAAAAATGATTAAGTATTTTCAGATTAATAGAAAACAAATGACTATTGACAATTTCTTTCAATCCAAATAAAAAAAGGACTAATTTACCAGTCATTAGGTTATTGTACAAAGACATTTTCACATAAAAGTGATTTTTATGATTCACGGGCTGATACATATACATGTATGTTGATACTTTCATTAGATGGTACAACTTACTGATTTATCATTTTTTCTTCATGATAACAGGTATTTATACAAATGTATGCTGTTTTTGAAAATTTTATTACCATTACATACGGGTTCTGACAGTAATCATACAAGTATAAATTGTTTACTACATGTGTGTCCAATGTCATCGACATGGACAAATACATAAACATTTTGAAGTAACGTCCTAAAATCCAAGTCCCCTCTGAAACGTTATAAACAATCTTTACTCTGTGTATATATATATATATATATATATATATATATATATATATATATATATATATATATATATATATGTGTGTGTGTGTGTGTGTGTGTGAAATTTACTACATAAGATTATCATGCAAACATGTTCTCATATTTGATGTCATAAATCCTTCTATACGTTTAAAATGATCCCTTCCATAAATACAACAATGCACATGCCGCATGCAACCATCTACCGTACTGACCATGGCATACTAAAATATGGCTGTTTATATGAGATTGGAACTGGTTGTAGAGTGAAGCAGACTTTGCGTACTTTTATCGACGGTACAATATGCTCATAAAAATCTAGATCACAAAAATAAACTTTCTTAATAAATTTAAACGAAAAAAATCCAACGTTTATGGACCAGTTACGTGTGTCAAAAGAAATGTATGATACTTTTGACTCTGAACTTAGGCTGGCAGACTTTGCTAAAACTTGCAAAAATAGATTTATATAGGAATCAAATGGATTACACCATTTTGAGCAAAGTGTATGATTTAACGCTGCAACAGTAATGCTCATTTAAAGAAGGTTTGTATTACCGAGATTTCAATTATTAATTAATTTTTCAATCAATCTTCAACTTTATGAATGCAAGTAGTAGTCAAAGGTATTGATACTATTCTTTATATTACTTTGTCTGGTCTCTTGCATACAAGAGGATACATTTTGAGTATCAAAATGTAGCACCTGAAACGAAATCTGATTTTCAGTTGATATGGATTTCTAAAACTTTCAATAGATTTCTCATGAATGTTAAATGAATCTTTCAAGTTATTATTGCTATTCTTCTTCTTCTTCTTCTTCTTCTCATTATTATTATCATTATTATTATTATTATTATTATTATTATTATTATTATTATTCACTTCCACAAATCACATAGTTGATTCTCATTTCTTCATTTAAAATTAATGTAATTTAGGTCAATATCTTCCTTTTTAATTTTGCACATGAGAGGTTATCTGAGTTAGGGTGAAGCTTATATCATGAAAATATATACCATTGCAAATGTATCTAGTTGTATATTCACTAAAATGCACCATACAATTAGAAAGGTCAATTGTATACCTATCACATACAAAGGTAAATGAAGGAATTCACTCTTTTTTCATGAGTCTAGCAAAAGTAATATGAAATTATATAAAGAGCAAGTATTTAAATGGACATACTGTCTGTATATTTCTCATTTTAAAACTAAATACATTATCGAATGTCATGTTACGTAAACGAGATCAGTTTCTTATAAAGAATTAATATAAATAAATAAAAAATCACAAAGATAGTCCAGATATTAACGAAAGGCAGTTCTGTGATACTTGAGACCCCAGAGCTAAATATAAAAATCGGAAAAAATGTTAATGACAATATTCGTCAATAAAATAATAATTTGGCTTGGTTTGATTAGTTGGTTTTAACCCGCTTATTGCACATTATTGGCTAAATCATGGGAGTTAAGTGCCTTCCCCACGGACTCACCGAGGCAGCCGACCAGGCTGGCCTGGGCGTGTATCTAAACCTCCACCCTTAGATTACTAGTACGGAATTCTACCAACTGTGCTACCAATTCTCTTGAATAATATTTTTTTATGTTACATATTTAGCACATGTAAATGGCACATACTTGCCACGAATAACTCTTTGAAACAAAAATTGACGTAGTATACAATTGCCATCATGGACAGAACTCTGGTTAGATTCATTTCCACATCATCATTTAAGTTTTAATCTGAGATAAAACTAAGAAATGGTGCGGCTTAATTAGGGTATTTTTCTAACTCACGGCCAGGCTACATTATCCAGTCGAATATTCGTGGCTGTCCAATGTAAAATGGATCAGATAAATGTCTGAGCTGGAACATTACTGATTCAGGAAAATATATTTAATAAGTAACCATTTTATTTAAACATTATTTAAACATCAGACTCTCTAAACTTCCTCCGTTTCTGCATGTGTACAAGGTAAATATAAAGGACCTTAAGCTATATTAATGTTTAAATGATAAAATTAGAACACAAAAAAAAAAACGGCAAAAAAGGCCGATAGTCAAACTATTGTTTAGAAAATGTGGCCTAATCCAAAAACAGTGGCATGACACTATGGTGCAGAGTTTCTATAGAAATTTCAAATTCTGATCTGTGCACTAAGAATATAGGACTTAAGTTCGAACAAATGTTTCTTTAAATTCATTTGTGTTCAATAGTTATTTCTACATAACGTGTAGGAATTGAGAATTCAGGAGAAATTGTACCGGTGCAGTTTCAGCAAAGAACTTTAGGTTTTTAATGCATTCTTTTTTACTTTTGATAATAGAAGCCTGTCAGTACCCTTCTTTAAAAGGGTTTACGCTATATGTTTAACGGCAGAAATAATGAATAAACGGCCATCAATGTTCCACTTTAAATGTGCTACATTTGGTTACGAGATAGTTTGTCTTTTTCATTTGAACTCACCTCCGTTTCTTGGATGTACGTCTCTGTACATTTTTCATTGATATATCCCAATTCCGTTTTAAAAGTATGGTTTCAAATGCACATGATATTTAATTATGTCTTGTATACTGGTTGTTTTCATTGTTAATACTAAGTTTAATATTTATATCGGTAAATCCATTCCGAGACGCAATGTAAAATGTTGCACAATGACAGTACACACATTGCTTAATACCTCTTAATTAAAACTCTCACATCTGTAGGTCATGCCCTAATTCAGAAGTCAGAAGATTTGCAATATGAAATTTTAAAAATAAAGAGTCAAGACAATCTGAAAAGGATTTCAACCAATATTCACGGTGGCTTTCTCCGTTTTACTCAATCTCATCGTAATGTACATAGACAAACAAATGTTACGCATAAAAACGCACTTTATGCTAATAAGGAAATTATTAGGTTATTTTACTGATAGGTGGAAAGAAGCATTTTCGGACTTTATCAGCAAAATTCAATTTCAGATCTACCTCTGATAACGTCGTCGTTTTATAAGCAGCAAAACTGACAGCTGAAGTATCTTTAGAACCATATAGCAATAACTAACAATTTTAATTCACTAATAAACACATGTAGTGCATGTAACATTCATCTCAAATAATTGCGTAACTTCACTAATAATTTATTTTTAAAAAGTTATTCGTACTCTCTTGTCTTCCTGCCTCCATCTTGCTCTTGTATGAATGCACCTACATTCAACTTATCAGTTTTTATCCAATTATTTACTGCCATTTAGACAGTAGTAAGTTAATACTGATAACGCATACCGTAAATACTTGTTTATAAGCCGAGTTTAATTGCAAGCAACATAGTGCGCCTGTAGATCAGGGTCTGTGCAATTATGCGACGACAGATCTGGGTCTGTGCAGTTTGCAATTAGACTCGACTCATAAACGAGTATCTTATGGTATTTTAATACTAAATTTACATAATTGCAATAATTATATGTCAGCATGTTTTTCGATATGACCAGTTCTAACTCATTCAAATCACGTTTTCTTGGTCTCACTGGCTGGAGAACTTAACAATAAGATTGTGCTTCTTATTATCTTCGAACTCTATGGAAAGTATGGAAAAAAACTATAATTAACTTACTATATGATGGAGAGCAAAATGTTTGATTTTTCTTAAAATTATAATTTCATGTATGTCTTAGAAACTTGGATTAAATAAATGTAAAACGTGAAAAAAATGGCTAATTATTTTCTCCCACATACCGTCTAATTTTACCAAATACACAAAAAATACTAATTATGTGATACAGATACCTACATGGACCATTGATTAGTATGTCCATCTTCTCACATTGCATCAGGCCTATGGTGTAAACATTTTAAGCGGAGCTAAATGATTTTATTTCTCCATTCGCATGTCAACGAAAGCTTGGGAATAGTATACACTAATTGTCATTTGTGAAAGATTACAAAATAATCATATATTTTGTAACACGCCAAGGGTCTTACAAGATCTCACTACCGAGCGATTCAAGCAACACCTGCGTGAGGCTAGCTTGATGTCGATGTTTTCCGTATTTCCAAACACCTCAAGAGAACGACTCGTAGTTAACTGAAGGGTTCTTAAATGCGATAATACTGCAAATAATTTTTCTAATATCCTAACGACCACACATTCACGAGACTCTAGTTTTACACTTGCATGGTGTTTCGTCCTTCACATTTGTATGACTTATCAGTACGCTTTTCAAAGCTGTAGACTTGTATTTCATGCCACGTACTACAAAACATGGTCCAAATATCTAATAAACAGATTTATTCATATTTCGAATGACAAAACACGTATAGGTTAGAATATCCCGAGAATTCCTTATATTAAGAAAGTAGGAGGGTCCATTCTAAGAAACTATTACATGCTACCATAAGCTGAGTGAATACTATACATTATGACGTCTGCTCATAGAAACTGCCTAATTACTTGATTTGAGAAACATCTTCCCAACACTGACTACCCACAATCAAACAAATAATCACCCCCAAATCTAACAAAGCTGTAAATGGAGATCTTAAATACAAACAGTATATACCCTGGATTTGTTACAATATGCTGTATTGTTCAGTTCGGAAGTACATAATTATACTGAGTTATAAAATATAAGTAATTTGGTATGTACGATTCCTAAGCTATACCATTAGAGCCCTAAATTACATTTCTGAGATTAAAAGAAATGATGAGCTGAATTTTACGACCGGAAATTATTTCAGGATTATGTGTTGCTTTTTAGTATTCACAAGGCGATGAACACAATCTCTCACTTGCAAATTTGCCATACACCACACTTTCAGTCCTCATATGGTGTTTACATTTTTCTTTATAAATAAATACATGTACAATTATGCAATTTTCTTACAGCGTGTACGCTATCTACATGAATTTTACCGTATAGACAAAACTGTTGTCATGGTTATTTATTGAAGTCCGCACTTGGATAAATATGGTACCCATATGATGTTTAGTTTCAACAACAAGAAAGGTGTAAATTTAATATAAATGAAGCAGATCAATACTGGAGCCGGAAATTATAATAGTAGCATAGGGGGTCACTATGAGATCTTTGGATTTTCCCATTACGGCAAACTTGGGCCACTTGGGAGTTTATGGAAATTTAACATTACGAAAAAGTTTGGTTCGGTATGGGGTCGATGGAAATTTAACATTACGGCAAATTTATCCCTATGAGGATTTAACATTAGCTGATTTCGTCCGGTATGGGGCCCTACCGGAATTTGACGCGGATGGGATCGTATGAGGCCCTACTTGAATTTAACATCGCGGATGACACTATGCCACCTATAGAAATTTAACTCCTACTTTTGCTCGTATTGCTGCTGTTCCTGTTGCAGCTGTTTTTCCCCATCCATGAGATTCATTAGCATGCCACGCCGCTTCACCAGTCTCCTTTTCTCTGGCAACAAGTCTTGTACCCGGCTCAGGAGATCCCCAACCTTCACCAGATGGATAATCTCCAACTCACAGCGCTGGGTGAAACTCGTGGTTGTTTTCTGGTCTACAATGAATAGCGAGACTATGGCAAAATACACTTTATATAGACAGACAATAAATACTCGCACTGGATTATAACAACTCGAATGTTTCTTATGGGTAAATGCGAGCAACATGTAAGTGAATTCAACTTGTTTGTTCAGCTATAAAATATCTAACCTAAAAAATTGTATGTTATATCTGATAGCATGGCGTTATGTGGCATAGGTCTGACTTTTCTAGAAAAATTTAGAATAAATTCCGGCGCATTTAACATATAAACAAGAAGGAATCAAGTTTCACATTTTCACATACTTCTACAGCTGAAGATTGCTTCCGTTAAGCTTCTTTACAAGGCTCTTCTGCATATACAGAAAATTGCACTATAAGTATTATGGAAGTGGTCAAATCTACGGTCTGAGAACTCGAGATAAACGCCACTCCCCTTCTACCACTGACGGTGCTTTGTGTGTAGTTAATTACCTCCCTTGACATTGACTCGGTTTGGTGTTATGTGTGACCTCATTGTAAAATTAGACTGAGTGTATTGATTGAAATAAATCTGCAATTTGAAATCAAATGGTATCATAATTATTCCCAAATCTGTTTTGTTACTTCCTTTTTAAAATGGGAATTAAATGGCTAAAGTGAAAAAGTATATAAATAAAACAAACATTACTGCATATTTAATTTTTGTTTAAATTTTTTTATATTGTTTTTGTCTATAGAATATATAAATATTAAATTCAATTTGTATGTTACAGATACAATAGGACCAAAGTGGTTTACACAAATGTATATACCACTGATGAGCCCAATTTACAATGAACTTAATGGTTTTACTGTCATTCCAATTTTTCATGATAACTAACATACAAAGTCAGAATAGATTACATCAGTATATTTTCATATCTTTTATAAATGTAAAAATACTTGTATAATCTATGTAAATAAATAAATAAATAAATAAATAAATAAATAAATAAAGCCGCAGTGTGGTGTACAAATCAGGTAATATAAGGTAATGTGTCAAGTTCTGGAAGAAGTCCCGCTAGCACGACAGAGATATTTGCTGAGACAGAACAGAGAAGAAGTGTATCCTTGATATCCCAGTGTTATTGTAGTCCAATTTGTTTCATATTGCTCCAATAAATTGCTATTTAAATGCATCTTTGTGTGTTTTATTTACGAAATAAAATAGCTATATTAGAGATTGTCATATATGTTTTGTGCGAAAACTACCTTTACTGTATCACAGGTAGCAGACGACAATACTGACAGGTATCGTGAGGTCAAAACCAGTAGGGTGAAAAGCGTATTGAAATCAACTTGAGATTTTAAACGGTATTGAACTTCCTGTATTTGATATAAAATTAATATGCAATCTTAAGTGCTAGACCATGTAAAAAGGTGACTAATTTCTGCAACATGATGTAAAGAACACAATTATTGAGGCGTATTATTTGCTCTTGAATTGAAAGATTTTGAAAAATAATTGAGTTGGAAGGATGATATGTCACCGCCACGTTAGCTCATAAAAATTTCATTTCAATACATGGAAAAATGCAATCCTTAGTTATTTATTATACTATATACAGACATTATATTTCCCAATCTCACTATCTTTAACCAAGGACTTATTTTATATAAATGAACCATTGTTTCTTTTCAACAAATTTTATACTTTATTGCCAACTAATATTATTGGCTCTTGCAGATGTAATCAACATATAATTTGTTTCAGAATTTAAATTGTTGAAATCTGTCATCAACAAATTGTTAGAAAAAAAAAATGTATGAAAACTTAAAATGTTAGCGTAAATAGGCACTAAAACATGAAGGAGTAGCCGAACCTAATTAGGCATTCGTAAGAAACTACGTCTACTAATCTGCAGTAAAGCATACAAATCAAATGTCTTCTTTATGGGTGGAAGAGTTCCTTTTCTATATGACCCTCAACAAGTCAAATATTTGGCAAGCTGTGTATTTTTTGTACTTTAAAATCTACATGCGTTTTTTGTTTTAAATTTTCTTTTGGCATTTCAAATGTACTTCCGTTTTCGTTTGTACATAATGTATAACTTTGAAATGTGTATTTACTATTAACATTCCAATAGAATGACACTTCTTTGAGGAAGGGGGAAATACCTAAAATATCCAGTCTTAACGAATGTACTATAGTAGTTTAAAGCGACAAGTTGATCCTAGATAATTCTGGTTTATCATTGTAATTTGTATACTGCCACATCAGTGAGAAAGGATTTCCTTTCACCAATCAAGGGATTGTGCATGACACTAAAATCTTCGTAAAACGAGAAAAATAAACGTCATTATATTCAGGATCACGTGGTATATCATATGACTTAGGTAATAAAAACATTATAGAATAATAATTCTTACCCATTATTTCTAAATAGTTTATTTAGGAGCATATTTAGTACATTTTACTTGGCTGAAAAGTATATGCAACTGACACAAAAGTAAAAGAAATGGCAGGAACTGAAAAATGTTATCTATTGAAGACTTGAAACTGTACATTTGAAAGCAAAAATTACCTGATTTTAAGAAATAGATCAAAATGTTATTTATTCTATGTGACTCATAAATAAGAATATATTAGCATTGACCTTTCAATATGGTAATCAGAGCTAGATAAACAATTCTTCTCTTCATAAATAACAATTAAATATTTAAACTTTACTTTAGCTTGGAATTCGTTGCAAACATGTAGTCATGCGTCTGTATATTATTTCTTTTTTAAATTCCTTAAAATTTAATATTATATTTATAACATATGCATACTATTCCAAAAGATGCATGTACTAAGGTATATGTCAATGTATAAGTACAGGCGTGTATAAATCATATGAATATAATAATATCACTCAGAGAATATGTCTTCCACTCTTACCCCTTCTGTTGCCATTGGTTGTTCTTTGCTTTTAGCTGGGTTATAACACCATGACATGTATCTGAAGTCAGTTATCATCGACTATATTATTTGTAAAGAACAAATTGAAAATATAAAATCAAATACACGCAACGGGGATTCCTACTAATATTAGTGTTTGCTTTATTTTTCAACCTCCTAATGAAGAATGTATGTACATGATCTCACACAAGTAAAGAATTCACAGAAATAAAAGCACCAAATCAATGAAAATGAAGTTGCTGAATACTTAAACCAATTTGCATAGTTTCTTGCCATGTATAAATGAATAAGTCAACTTTCATATTTTCTTGGAATCATCTGACAACACATTCCTAGTGTTTACATACCAAACAAAATATATCAGATTAAACCAAACAGCTGATTTACTTGACTACATTGTTTGATTCTTTGATGTTTTACAACAACTGGAGAATAATAAAATCCTTACATTTATGCAATAAAATTATGCTCTTTTTATGTAAAGTAGACAAAGCTGAATCACAATCGACATAGCCTTTATGGATTAGATTTGTTCCATGACGTATGCGCCGTTATAACTTTTTTAATGTTTAATGGCCCGGATTTTACACAAAGCAACTACAACTCTGCCTGTCCTTGGGACTATTAATATTTTGCACAATTATATTTATAGACACAACATACTAAGATAACATTCTCAAATTTTATATTATTTGAAATTTTCAAAGTATTCCATCACATCGTTCCATATTTTTACAACATGTCTTCATTTTCGGTTCACCAACTTTACTTTATAAGCTTCAGAATTCATAATAAAAAGTCAACTCAGAGTGAAATTCCTAAATGCTATTTTTATGTCTCGACGTTTTGATATGTATATAATATATTTAACCAACATTAAGCAAATTCATACAGGGTGATTAACCTTTAAGTTGTACTCTACAATATTTAAAACCGGCTTCGAAGTTGCTGAATTATATTTGTTACGGAATTATGAATATGGAATCTAAACTTTTGGCCTATGACTCTACTTTAAAGTTGTGTCAAATAGTGAGTCATATATAAGTTCGGTTTAGTTGTACTATTAATCAAATAACAACATGTTTACTGACCTTTTGTTCAAGGTCAGAGTTGTTGATCATTCTTTCAGTAAAATTCCATGAAATAGACGCATTTAGTATTGCATTCTGGGTCGTAATATGACACGTTTCCTGTTGTGAAATGTACCATTTGCAAGTTGTATAAAAGACCTAGAAATACGAATTATTTCCATTCGATTTTAAATCTTGAGTTGAAAAGAATTGGTTTTTTTATGATCAGCTTTTTGAAATCATCAGATTGTTTGAAATAATAGCCATGCTGGAATCCTGTAATGATGTAATGCCATGCTGTATGAATAATTCAAAAGGAATTATGTATTGGACCATTCATCAGAGCTACCTGGAGTTATATTTAGGACTTTCTCGGATGCCTCTCAATACTTAAAGACGATCTGACATTATCTTTGATACATCGGAACATTACGAAGACTCAATCTATTCGGAACATTCGTTCATTACGAAGACTCATTCTTTCGGAACATTCGTTCATTACGAAGATTCATTTGGAACATTCATTCACTTGGAACATTCATTCACTTGGAACATTTTATTGTTTCTATATATACAGGACTTGTGATTAGGACACTAATAATTGTTGGATTATTTGGATTTTAATACACAATAATGTAAGTGTATTTTGATTTTCATATTAATTATTTAAAATAAATTATTTGTTGATTTTTACAAACATTGTTGGTATCACTTTCTTCTTGTTACGTTTGTTCGAGCCATAGGGTCGTGACATATTACAATCACAGAATACATGCATTGAAGTTTCTTCCTCGGTATTTCAAAAAGATCATGTCTTGTCATCAATATAACATATGTTGACCCCACCCCCACCCCCCCAAAAAAAATTCTAGTGAGAATGTGAAGGTTGATTTAAAATTGCAACCATCAAATTCTGTAGGCATCATTGTAATTGTTATCTTTGACTTTGCTCCGAATAAAGTAAACAAATGACAATTATCTCATTGTTAAACAAGATTTGTATTGTTTTTAAATACATCTTTGCAAAGTTTATGATTCATTTAAGGAACTATGTAATATATATGCCTTTCTATAATAAGATATTCATCCAAATAACAAAAATGTCAATCCAGGATGGTTTCTTGATTGATTCAATTTATAAATCAGTTTCTGTCAGGTGCGTCAGTTACATTTTTTTTAATACATATTTTTTAAATCAGAGAAACTGGGCTTTGACCTTTATCGTGCGTTTTGCTGGATCATATATATATATATATATATATATATATATATATATATATATATATATATATATATATCTTGATTTCTGTAGTATGAATCCAGATGGTCTGTGTACTTAGATGAGAATTAACTACTGGGTCGACATGTGGGTATGTCTGCTTCGCACGAATGCCTATACCACCGATTTTGTGGCATCATCAAGCATTCTCTTCTAGAATCCATGGATAGCACTTTCCGCTCTGTTTGGTGTAAATTTGTAATTATATATATATATATATATATATATATATATATATATATATATATATATTCATATTTGCAGGCTTATTTCCATGCCTACTTATTGTAACACGCCAAGTTTGTAACAGCACATAATCACATTATGACTGAGTGAACACAAATTTCAAAGACCCGCTTGAGGCTGGCTCGAGGTTGATGTTTCGCCTTTTTCCAAGGACCCAAGATAACAGATTATTGTCAATTAAAGGGTTCTTAAACGCGCTAATACCACACATCATTTGCTTCTAATCATCAAACGACCACACTTTCACGAGACGCTAATTTCAAGCTTACGATGAAACATGGCCCAAACACCTAATACAAAGGATAATTCCTCCCTGAAATGACCAAACACTTATAGGTGAGAATATCCTGAAAATGCCATATGTTGTTAAATTAGAAGGGTCCATTCTAAGAAACTAATACATGCTACAAGAAAGTCTCGTGAATACTTTACATTATAACGTCAGCTCCTAGTAATTACCTAATTCCTCGGTTTAAGAAATATCTTCCTGGCGGCAGCTACTCCCCATAATCAAACAAATCATCAGAAATTCTAACAACGCTATAAACGGAAAAGTATTTACACGTAACATGTCCGTAGATTTCTTATAATATACATATGCAGACAGACATACACACTTATGCATATATATTTATATACGAACGTAAGTGCATATATATATATATATATATATATATATATATATATATATATATATATATATATATATATATATATATATATATATATATATATATATATATACCGTAAAAATACATGGCGCAAACCTGCCACAATACTAAGACAATGATTGGACATACACCATTCTTTATACCGGAAAGTCAATGAAGAAAATGTGAGACCCTCTGCATTTTGTTTTGTTTTGTTTCTTTTTTTAGAGGAAAAAATTACTCGAAATAAAGTTTTGCCTATCTAACTATCTATATATCTATCGTGCTCAATAAAAAACGACAAATACATTTACGCACTATTTTTTAACAATAAGAGTGAATTTTCTCCGATACTTTGAACTGAAAAACAATGCAAAACAAAATCAAGTTACTTCGACACTTCTATTTAAATACACTTCAGCTTCTTTTCAATTTTGAAATCGATATGGGCAAAGTTTCCTTCTGTGTTGTCGAATACATTTCTGCATGATAAATTAAAATGTTCTGATCTGAAGGATCTTAATTATCTAAATAATTTTGTTGCTGATATATATTATATGTGACCTCAGGTGCAGACGTTTAGCAAATAAAGCTAAAAATATCACATGGTAGGAGAAACGTCCTGTGATTATGTATATTCAAAGTCTGATATGATCTCTCTCTCTCTCTCTCTCTCTCTCTCTCTCTCTCTCTCTCTCTCTCTCTCTCTCTCTCCAACATACATCTTTTGCACTACCAGAAACCTGCATATTTTTCCTTCACGTCTATGTTAAATTGCATTGGACTGCACTGTTTCCTGCTTGCTATATTACCCTGAGGAAGTACCAGCGGTTTGATACTATTAGGTCAGTATAAAACAAGAAAAGGTGAGGCAAATAATGCGCCAGAACTGATTTCGCTATTTTTTCTTCCTTTACTAAAAACAAACGATATCAATTATTCACATTGATGTTCCTAATTATTGAAAATGTTCTGCATACTATTTCTCAAAGAGATTGGAGTACTCGCAAGTTTTGTTAAACTTTATCAGGTTTTCAGGAAATTTCAGAAGCGAATGAACAAAGAAAAATATTATATAGATTTCTCTTTCGATGAAATGGGAATATATGGTAGCGTTTGCTGATCCGCTTCCATTAACATCAACATCATGTGATAGCAAGAAGGACAGGGCTTGCATGTCGTGCTCACAATCAAAGCATTGCTGAAAATTGAAACCAAAATCATTAACAAACTGGTAATGACGACGACGACGCCAAAAATAAGACTGTCGTGTCCCGCTTAGTATTAACTTCGGCTCAGCAACAAAATAAGACGTGATCTGCACTTTCGTATTTGTAAGTGATGATAGCATTAATATTTGGCACTGTGCTGAGGAAATAGGTTGATGATTGCTAAAGATCAATTTGAAATAAAACATTCTCAGACATTAATACCAAATATTTGCGCCTGAGATAAAATAAGCTCCCAATTGTTAGATTTATTAATTGAAAATGTGATTTACAAAATACAATATGCCTGGTTTGTAAGAATTTCAATTTTCACAAATATAAATCTGTGTTTAGAGTGCAAAAACGGGTGGTTATCATCTTAATGACATGCAACGTCATTCACATTCCATCTTTGTTCCTAGCAAATACTAGAGCTGCAACATATATGAGCTTTAGTTTTTACTGGTTATTTTGATATTTACTGGCTCAGTAGAATGATTGCATTGCTTGAAAATTTCAGATCTGAGGCGTAAGATTCTTTCTTATTATAAATTGTAATTACATTCATAAATAACATTTTCAATATTAAATGTATTTATTATCTTCTTTTTGATGATGTTGTTAACGATGATAATAATCAGCATAGGTCTTCGGGATGATGTCTTATTTGCCGGTATGAGAGAGCAATTCTATTACCCCTCGGTACAATTCTTCCTGAAGCATCCTTTTCCTCCACTCAGAGTCATTTTGCTCCGGGGAAAAACTACTTCAGCGAGAAAACACTAATCTAGGGCCAAATGTGAGATCAATAACGCAGATATCCCAGATACATAGTAAGTGATCTGTTTAAATGGTTTGAAAAATGCTTGAAATGTAAACCACTGATTCTGCGTTGTAAATAATTTGTATGAACTTTTTATTGAGACATAATTATGCCAAATTAGCCAAATATGGGCTGTGCAGCTTCTGAAACATCTGGCCCAACACTATACTATTCCATACATGCCTCATCACTTACAAATTTACATGCATTATGGAGCAGGGGGGGGGGGTAATTGAAACAAGAGTAGAATTTTTCCTGGGGGGAAATTCGGATCAAGAGGGCAAAAATAATCCTAGAACAATTTTTTCCCTGGGAGAAAAAGAATCTAGATTTATTCTTATCCAGGGAAGCAATGACTCTTTAAAGTTCAATTTCCAGTGTCAGAAAACTAGTCTAGGGCCATTTTAGCACGATTTTATCGGTGGAGGATGTGGTGGTGGATCTGCTCGGGGGTAAACATATCTTACGAGATCGGCGAATAGACCATTTGATACTACTGACGATATGTTCAACTGGATCAACGGAAAATAACCATTTGCTCCTCCCCTCAATTATTAACTCATTCAAAATCTATACAAATGTTGTTGAAATAACTGTACATGATTTCCTCGATAAGATTATTGATAAACCTATCATTTATATTCTAGCATACCGATTTCACTCTATTGTATTACAACCAAAACCACTTAAAACATTTTTTTATTTATATACGTAATATCTATGTAAATCGTAATATGATAAACAGAGTCGTACCCATGGTTCACTGTACATGATATTTCAAAAACTAATTTCATTATTGCAAATTTGCGCCAACTAAACTATTTTTTTCAAAACGTTCATGCGAAACGAACTCTCGTAAAATATACTTGTCACAGTATTTTTTGATTATCTAACTCAAAATGTTTGTTCAAATGCCCATAAATCCTGATTAAATTAAATACTGATTGTGTGTGCGACATTTTGTAATGATATCAATCTATCGTCTTGTTTTCGTATATAGTTGCAACAAACAATATTATATATGGTTCTTGTATTTTAACCTTTTGTCTGGGGTCTGTGTTTATTGATTTATTTTTGTTTTTGCTTTTGTTTGTTTGGGGGGGTTTTTTCTTGTCTTCGTGACTGGTTGCCTTCGTTGAAACATATATTTATTGCAAACAATGCAATTTGGATAGGCTAGAACGTTCTAACAACTTATTATTGCCTTTCCCATACAAAGAACACTTTCTAATACAATTTGTTTAAGATGGCTGGTATATGTATAAAATTAATTTCATAAATGCATATTGGAATTGATATATTGCACAAAGAGAAAGAGATGAAAAGAAAAAAAAGAAGGCCTAAGAGTGAATAATCTGGATCCTATGTCATAGATACATGAAAAGATTCAAGCATCGTAGGGATCGAACCGTTTCGTTTAATATATTTTTTCTACTGCCAAACCTATAATTTAATTTTCCTCCTTCGTTAATTGGGGACTTCCATTTAATAATAAATCCAAATTTAAATTTAAATTCAACTGGTTTAGTGCAAGTAATAATATGTGTCTTTGATTAACATACCTGCGACTGGTTGCCTTTGCTAATGAATCTGTGAGTCCGAAAAGTGCTAGTTTAACACTAATTCTGTGCTCCTTTGTCAGTTGATTATATATATATATATATATATATATATATATATATATATATATATATATATATATATATGTGTGAACATGGTTATTGCTGTTTTGTTCTATGTTTGTATATACATACTATGGATCTAGTCTGAACCATGCAATTTTCTTAAGCATATGTTGACTAGTCAATGAAAGAAGATGGTGAAATCATGTTTGCTTCATATGGTGATCCCGAAAGAAAACTAAATTTATCAGAACGCGCACTACAAAAATTGGACGTAAAAGTAATATTTAATGTGTAATATTAACTACTCAGGTGTTAAATATGGTTATATGTAGATCCCTTTCCTGAAAAATTTACTTTATATAAAACATGGATACAACCTTAATATATACAGCAGAATTTAAAGATGTGTACAGAAATGATCGATGATAATAATGGTAAAATATGATTCACAGCATATATATGAGACAGGTATAAATTCTGATAATTATAAATTTTATAACATAGATACACCAGCAAAAATATCAATTATCTTTAGGTTCGTCACAAATACAGGTTACGTGGATTTTGTCATGTGGTGGCAGCTACACATGTGCACCCAACGGATACTATATGGTAAGCTTTGCACCACTCGCATGTTTTGCTCGAATCACATGATCTAAGAAGAATCTTTTTCAGTACACGTATTTCTTCGCAATTCTTTCCTTTTTCATTGCCAGAGCCGATGCAGGATTTGCACTTACATCTAGATTGCAAAATCAGTTTCGGCCATCTTTCTTCATTATAAGTCATCTCCAGGTACCAGGGACATTGAGTACGATCCTGCATGAGTGGTGACTTTGTGTTCCACTCCAAAGGACATTGCCTATCAGATAAAACATATGTCGAAGTGTTATTCTTCATTTCATTAAGAAATGTATTCTCCGTATTGTTCCGTATTTGATCTCGTAAGGATTGTATTTGATAGAAAGAATCATCTAACTCAAACTGACCTTCTCCTGCGACCCAATGCATATATGTCTTCTGCACATTTTTGGATAGAAAATGGCATTTCTGTTCCTTGGTACATATTATATGTAGGACAAGTAACAAGAAATAACTCCTTACAACTACTGAACGTAGCGATTTCATGGTCAAGTAACTTTATAACTCCTTGCCAGATGTTGCTAGTAGATAGATTCAAGCTTGCTTTTTTTATATTTCACGATATACTTGTTTAAGTTTTATATCTTTAACATATGGAATTTTTCTGCGTAACTACATTTTAAAAAAAATCAAGATATGCTAACATTCCTAAAAACTTTCTCCCGAACCATATATTTTACATGTCTAGACATCTACATTTCCGCCGATAGCAATATGAAGTGTTTCCTATTCACTTCCAAAACAAGGAAATATTTCTGCGTTATGCTATACTTTCATTCAATTTATCTTTCATATATTTTGTAAATTACCTAATATGACATCTCACTGCACTCTAATTTAAAAACTGCTCAATAGAGGAAACTGAAGGCATAGCAGAACCACCCACATTCGGTCGTGACACTTTATGGATAAAAAAGCCGTTACATGTAATAGGTACGAAACTTATAGGTCAATTTTTGTCAAATTTTAGGAGGTAAAGTTTGCGATAAAATACCATTGACAGTGTCTAATGAAACACATCAAATGTTTGATGACGAGATGCCTCTGATTTTGGGTAAACTTCATAGGAAAAACAAACAAGCTAACAAGAAAAAGAACTATTGTCCACAATTATCTAGTTACTTTCTTATTGTATTTATTCGGTTTATTTGTTTATTTAAGAAGGTATAAGAGACAACGAACTTTGCACAGAAATTACGATGTACGTAAATTGGCCCTTAAGTTGTGTATAAAACCCCTTTAGATACTCAAATTTGTCTTCCGTCATCTTCATACTGAGATACATTCCATATTTTCATATTGAAAGAGTTCTACAAAGTTCGATCAGATATACAGCCGTTTGGTACCTATAACTTTTAAACACTATCAATGTTTAAAACACTTTTAAACACATTACGATCAATTTTTGGGTGCAAATATAGTAGGTACCGTCAAATATGCACAAAGTTACGAATTTTCCCGCCAACCATCCCAATGTAAACCTCTAGGAAGTAATAATATTCCAAGGTTTTTCAACCCTAAAATCAAATTATTTATCTTTAAAGTTCTATTGAGACTAAAATCTATGAAGACATCAAGGGATTTATCAAATATTTCACCTGAAAATGTACTGAGTTAAACTGATTTGCTTTGGAATATTAGTTACTCAATTTTGAAAACAGTTACCTATTTTCGAGGTTACTGTCTTCGTCTACTGCTCTTAATGAAGTTATCCAGAGTCTTTCCGATCAAAAATTTACAGAGTTTTTGATTTTTCATAAAGTATGATGATTATTTTGTATTTTAATACTATTTAGCTTGTAGAGCCAGAAACAAAACCAGTTGTTGCCATAACAAAATGTGAATGATAACTCAATTCCTATTTTACCATCATCAATTAGCCCTATTTAGACCGAAATTCTGAGTTCAGTGTACCCCTAGATAAATATTGAGAATTTATTTAAATTCTTTACTTTTTTCAAAGTTGGGTCAGTGTACAATGGGGAAGAGAAAGCTTAACCTGCTGCCGGTACCTCCAAAGTGCAGTGAGGAGCACCAAATTTTTAGTTTTTCCATTTTTCAAATTGTCCGATGTTCGTGATGCAATTCACACAGTGAGTGAGGAGCAGAATCAAGCATCTACTCAAAGACTTAAAAAAAACAATAAACTTCCTGATACATAGAGGTGATTCAGGTAGCGACATTTTGGCGCCAAAATATGGCGACATAAAGTATGAAATGATGACACATTTTTTTAGGATTGGCAATACTACTGACTCCAATATTTCGGACGATAGTTTGAGCCCTGGACAACATAAGAAATAATTTCATGGTATTTTGCGTTTCGCAAAGATTCAAGGTGGTGGTAGCACCTTTACAGATATTTTTAACTGTGGTGGTTTTCTAGATTTATTTTGTCTGCCATATTTCATATTGATCTTTGTGATGTATGACCCAGGGTTACAACGTAGGTAAACATTATTACCCTTACTTTAAATATTAGCTTTATATGGTGCAATTAAAAAAACTAATTCTTGATAATTTACAGTAACCGTCATTGAGTTCAATATTATAAATGCACATTTCTTGTTATTGAGCAAAGATATATTTTAGTATGAATTTGGTCTTCATTCCATGGATCTTACACATGAACTATCCACAAGGAAACTATTATCCCTGTCATAACCTTCTTTACATTAATGCATCGAGTGGTCAATAATGTGATAAATTTAAAAGACTCTTCTACACCAACCATGCATGATGCATTAACATTCTGGTGTGTAAAATAAGGAAGTTTTACATTTGGGACAACAGTTTAAATTAAAATAACTAAATTCTGTTTTCGAAAAAAACTAATGCTAGCTTGAACACGGTACAATTTTGCTCTCATAAAGCATAGAAGCATGATAATGATGTTGGTGATGTATATCCCACAATTACAAAGTAGGTTTACATTAATACCACTATCTACAACGTTTGCTTGTTGGTATAATTAAATCAATATATTGTTGATATCTTTGGTAAAATTCGATCACTACAATGTTCAAAACAAAACTGCTTAAAAGTTGCATTATCCCTTTTAAATGAGCAAAAATAAACATCTTTTAATATAAATTTGTGGTTCATTCCATGCATGCTACATATTAAATATCTATAAGGAAAATATGTGTTATCATTAGCTTAATTTTATTTACATTGATACAATCCAGTTTTCAATAATGCGATACATTTCTAATTCTAAAATATTTCCTTTACACTCTATATACAATGCATTAACATCCTCCTTTGTATTTACATTTGAGGTTAATCATAAAATATGAAAAGGTGATAAACCCATAAGAAGCAATGACATATTTTCACAATCTTTGATTGATAGAATAGGATGATAGATAGATGCTTAAACTTCAATTTTGATTTGGTTGCGTATCCTTACGTACTGCAATAACAAGATCTATATATTCCTGTTGCATTTATTACATATAAAAAGAAACTCGCATGATTTCTCTCTCTCTCTCTCTTTCTCTTTCTCTCTCTTTCAATTTGTTCTCAATTTGTTAAAGTTTAAGATTTTTTCCCATGTATAAGCAGGTCACAATCTTTACATGGTAAAGTGTAATCCGTTATTAACGGATATCAAATTTAAAATTTTCGAAATTTGAGCATATTTTTAGCCAATACAGAATGAAAGAAAGCTAATAACATCATCAAATACTATTAAACTGAAGTTCCTAAATATGCAAATCAACATCTGTATTCACTATTCACGCCATATTTACACCATATTCAACTGATTAAGTCGGCATAATTTATAGACGATTTCATACGCAAATGTAGGCCACACAATCAAACAAGACTAAGTCTGAAAGAATGGCTCATGTGTTTTTGAATATATATCACACCTACGATAAAGTGTGACGAAAAGGTTCTTAGAAGAACAAAAGACTCTTTGAACTAGGTTAACATGTCTGAGAGAATATATATATATATGACATGATATGATATGGTACTTTGAGTATATATTTTGCTGGATGCATAAAAGAAGACTTAAATTGTAAAACTCCAGAGAGACATTTGCTCCTAACTTTATCCCCATTAAAGTTACAGACTGTCTAAAGTTTAGACTTGGAATTTGTTTTATTCCCAAAACTTAAGGAGAATATTGGATCATGCCATGTTGTAAAAAAAAGTCTCAAAAATATACGAGCTTTATTACTTCGATACCAGAGAGAAATACTTGTCAGTATTTTTTAGATTTTTTTTGTATTCATCTTAAAATAGTAAAAATCTGCATGGTTTCAGATAACATGGCTATGTGCATGTAGTACAATCAGGGATCTGTAAAACAGTAACCCTTTTCAGCTTTCCTTCTTTCAACAGGCAAAAAGCTTTGAAGCTCTTTGTGCCGTGTGTCTTATTCTTTACAGTTGTCCATATCACACAATCTACTGAACGTATTCTTCATTACAGCAGCCTATCAAGTAAGACAATGTTATGTTAGTAATGTGGAGGGAAGACTTACCTTATTGGAAATCTTACCCTTCGATAATGTTTTATATCAAATGGCGAGAAGTGGTGTCATCCGATATAAGGTTTCCTTACATATATGACATATGAGTCCCAGAGCAGGGATGTAAGGTGTCCTTACATATATGACATATGAGTCCCAGAGCAGGGATGTAAGGTGTCCTTACATATATGACATATGAGTCCCAGAGCAGGGATGTAAGGTGTCCTTACATATATGAGATATGAGTATCATATCAAGGGATGTAATGTGTCCTTACATATATGAGATATGAGTCCCATATCAAGGGATGTAAGGTGTCCTTACATATATGAGATATGAGTCCTATAGCAAGGGATGTAAGGTGTCCTTACATATATGAGATAGGAGTCCCAGAACAGGGGATGTTAGGTGTCCTTACATATATGAGATATGAGTCCCATAGCAAGGGATGTAATGTGTCCTTACATATATGAGATATGAGTCCCATAGCAGGGGATGTAATGTGTCCTTACATATATGAGATATGAGTCCTATAGCAAGGGATGTAAGGTGTCGTTACATATATGAGATATGAGTCCCATAGCAGGGGATGTAAGGTGTCCTTACATATATGAGATATGATGTGTTAGGGTCATGGAGACATATGATATTAGTGTATCGGTATAGGTTTCAGAAACCGTAACGTACGGTGATGATGAGGAAAAGGACCTTTAATGATCTGAGTTTGTGTATATCTATCTATCTATCTATCTATCTATCTATCTATCTATCTATCTATCTATCTATCTATCTATATATATATATATATATATATATATATAGCACTGTGTTAAATGCTGCCCTGGAAATGTAAGTATCACATTTGCGAATAAACAGGTAAAAAGTGTCATTGATGTGCCATATCTACATTCACAAAGGTAACAAAATGCTATCGACATATTTATTTATAAAGTCTTCACTTTAGTGTTTATAATAGGCATACGCTGTTTCATCCAGTAAAGACAGATGTGTCGGTTTAGCCTGTGAAAATTCTCATTGTAATATTATATGCCCGTACCCCACGCAGTTCTATTGTAAAAGTGTTTTTTTTTTTTCCGGTTGTAAGAGTACTCTTTTTCTTCTTCAAGCGTCCTCTTACAGTTTTTATTTTCATTAAGGCATTTACCTCTTATCAAGGTCAGCCATCTGTGTATAAGATACAAATAGCTTATGTGAAAAAAAAATGCATAAACGCCACCTTCTTACCTGGTCATTATTTCCGCCTACTGCCCTGTTAATTGGTATAGATTATACACAAATCTGGAAATAAAAGATGAAAAACAAGGTGAATAAATTTTAAATAGCAGTTTATATGTTCCATATAAAACCTGTTTTATATTTGTTAAATGTTATTAGAATAAAAATTTTAAATTGGCCATTATGGGATACATCGTTGTCACTTAAACAAATACCCGATTGTCAGTAATTTTGATAGACCATAAACTTCAAATATCGTGAAATATATCAGGACAAATCTCAAATTCAAACAGTAATTTAAATTATATGCATTATATTGCATCTGTATTTTCACTTTGTGAACTTTGTGAATTTTTTTTTTTTTTTTTTTTTTGGGGGGGGGGGGAGATTATTTGTTACCTGGTTTCTTCTTCCATTTTAATTTTTAAGTTTCAATGCACTTACCGAATCTGGTGGAATTTTGCCATAAAGTAACAAATCTAAATTATAATACTTTGTTTTCATTTAGTATCTAAAAATTGCTATTTGTTAGGAGGCGCTCTACAGATATTATGTACTTCTGAGAGAGTGACAGGTGTAAGGTGAAGTTGTTTGAATTTGCAACATGCACATGAAGAGAATGTTGGCATACCTCTATGCTATTTTCATGTAATGTGGCTGAAATTTCCTTACATATTGTACTTGTGGAAATTTTACATGATCAATTTTACAAATTGTCGGTCCTATGTGCTCGACAAATCAGCCTGAATTGGTCCAAAGTACACGATATTTAGATGTTATTAAAATAGGGAAAACGAATTTTGCCAGAGTAGGCAATACCAGCTTCTGAAAGTACAATGAATGAATTACAAAATATATAAAAAGTAAAAAAAAACGTTATCGGCTCTTTTTTGCAATTTACCTTTGAAGTTCAGGAAGTGAAAATGACCAAGCGGAGCTAGCAGTTTTTGTATAGGTGCACATCTGAAGTAAGAGGTAGCTGTATACTCTATAACCCTAATTGCACCAATCAATCATACACCAAAATAAAGAGAATTAAAAGTTCTTTATATAATAATTAAGATATACAAGGTCTTTTTTTAAACAGCCTGGGTAACCAGTGAGGAAAACCTGGGAAATTCTTTTTCTTTAAAAAATCTAACCCTATGCAAAATACGAAACTGTAGAGCGCCACCTTAAGTGTTGCTGCTTATATGGTTCTCGCGAAGCATCACAGATTTATTAAAGCTCATGTCATCTGTAATCTCTAAATTACAATTTGCGATAATTAGGACTATGCTTTTGTAGATGTATATGCATTTTCTTTTATTTGCGACGGATAGGGTTTGACGTATCGGAAAAATGTAATCATCAATATGTTAATCTCATGTGTTTTTGGAGAAATTCGTGCCCTTGAAAGCATTAAAACATTTATTTCGTGACCTTTATTTCAAGCAAAATCTGAAATATTTTAAGTTTAGCATCTGAGCACAAGATGGTAGATATTGTCCAAGTAAACCTGATGTTTCCCCTGTTTTAAAAAAATTCTGGATTGTAAGTGCACTCTGTACGTAACTCTATTTCAAGTTTATTCTTAAAATCCCCAGTGGGTTTTTTGCTTACGCGTACGTTGGAAGATCTAATCAATTAAAAATTTAATAAATGTTGATCTGTTGTCGGAAACATGTCATTTCTCCTGATTTAGCTTCTTTTTCACAACTTCCTGCAAGAAGCCATACACACTGTGTTGCTGATGTCACGATATGCAATAGTCAGACGTAAGTAAAATATATTTGTGTCAAGCTGTTAATTACGGGAATTGTAAAAATAAAGGTTCTTTAACTATTTTATGCATACATCTTTAAACGTTGCAATTGTATATAAGTTTTCGCACATGATATTAACTGATTGTTTCTTGGTGTACTTTGCAGGATGTCAAAACAATCTTGAAGAATCTATACATTTAATCCAATAGGTGCATTTAAGATCGGATAATTGTCATTTCCGATCCAATGGTAACAAAAATACTTCCTAGTACAAAACAGATTTAGGCAGGTAGCTCAGCTTTTCCAATGCTTGTAAACAATTCAGACATCAACGATGACATACGGTAAAAATAGACTGCGAACACACACGGTAGTTTTTTTAAAACCACTGTATATGTCCATCTAATAGGTATAGCCCTACCTTGAAATAGTGAGATATAATTGCACCATTGCAATTTTTATCTTCTATGCATGTGTTGTAAGCTGAGCAGGTGAAAGCGACCAATACCAATAGTGAATAAACATGAAATAGGGAAGTGTATGCATTATTGGTTGAGTTCAGGTGTTGGTATCAGAGAGGGACACAGTGGGAAGGAATGTTTTATTGCCCTTGAACATTCATTTGTCAGCTCACGTGACATTATACAGTTTGACCGACATATTGGAGTTCCGCCTTGAACTTAGTGGGTCATTTAGTATTTCTTTAGTACATGTAATTCTGATAAAATCTTACGCACGATATTGGTATCGAAAATTTACCCCAATATATGAGCCAACGCTTACAGTTAACAGATATTCATAGGGAAGTGGTTTTAATTGGACGCGTGGCATAAGTCGATAACATTGCTAAAGATGGTTTATCATGACCGACAATACGTTGACAGTCTACGTAACAATATATATTGTGACCAACAAATCTAAATTACATACTGTGCTTGGGGATCATTGGGGATATTTACCGTATTGAATCTAAACAAAGAACAATTGCCAAATCTTAAATTTCATTTTCAGTGTTGTAAGCTTACTTAGAGATTTTTTCATACCGGACAAAGATTTAATTCCTCGCGTTTATAACTAAAATTAGAGATGAACGTATTAAAAATGTGTGTTCATCAAATTCAAGACCTCCAAATCGGTAAATGTGACATAATAAATTGTTTCCGACAAAATTAAAGCACAATGGTATTCACTTTAGATACAGAATACAAAACCTGTCAATTTCTGTTTCTCTTTGGTATTCTTATAAGTTCTACTACACTTGCTGCTGCTGTCCAACCCTCTGAAAACATATCAAGGAGATCTTTGACGGGGGAGGGGGAGGGGGAGGGGCTAGCCTGAAGAACTATTACTTGGAGCGTAATCTACTTAGCACATTTTATGCGAGTATAACATCATTGACACATATCTCACCTTATAGCCTTCAGAGTCAACATCTAATCTCGCAAATTTCTCATCATTTATTTGTTACATGATTAAATATTGTTGATTTAGAGAAATACAGATCCTTGGACGGGTGTTTCTATGCAAGGGCCACTAAACTTTAAAATACGAATCAGGTAACGTACGTACATTATCTGTACACTCTGCTAGTATTTCCCCTCAGTCAAAAGTGGTTTCCTATTACTTCTTTATTTGTTCATATATGGTAATATTTTTCACGGTTGTTTTATCTAACGTTACCTGCAACAATTCATATACCAAAATCAACGAATTGAGAAATCAAATTCCTTTTGTAAAAGTGTTGCTCTTATTAACTAACGATTTTGAAACTAATCCTGGTCCACCCACCAGTAATAGCTTCCGTAAGTCTTTTCATTTTGCCACGTTAATTATTCAGATGATATATATATATATATATATATATATATATATATATATATATATATATATATATATATATATATATATAGTGTGTGTGTGTGTGTGTGTGTGTGTGTGTGTGTGTAAATCGATCAAATTGGTGTTGAATTAAGCAACTTTGGCGTTATTAAAGTCAGTGAAATATGGCTAGATAAAATGATTTCTACTGAAGATATCTTTATACCGAATTAGAAACTGGAGTGATGTAGTTCTTTGTTTCGAAATGGAGAATTCCATATTATTGAAAGAAATAACTTGATAGTGCCAAATCTTGAGGAGATTCTGGCCGAAATAATATATGAAAGTAACAAGCTCTTAATAGGTACCTTTTGCATTAATCCTGGATTTGACAATTAGAACTTGGTGGAACTCTTGGTAGAACAAGTTAAACTGTGAGAATATTATAATCATATGGGGACTTTAACAAAGATTTCTCGATACCCAGCAAATATAAATACATGCGGAACCTCAAGAATAGTTTGAACATTGCTGAACTAATTGATCACCCTACAAGGATTCCATAAAAGATTTTGTCTTAGACTGACCTTAAATATTAATATTGATACCTTGATCTGTGTTGAAATATGGGATATAGACAACGTGTGTAGTGACCATAAATAAATATTAGTATATTGTTGCACAAACTTCATAAGTATCCAACAACATTGTTATTATCCTTGGATATGTACTTTTGTTCTACTTTTGAATTATGATGACTATGTGAATAATTTATTTCGATTGTGACTTAATTTCAGCCTGTATATACTTTGTAACAGTCAATAGCTGGGGTATAAACAATTTGTCTAAACAATTAAATATTTACATATGTAGCATAAACGTCTTTAAGTAATATAATCCCTACGGAAATATTTAAAAATAGACACTTGCTTTTTTATGTAAGTATTGCAAGATATAGTTTTTTTAAACCGTCAGCCGTGTATCTTTATGTTTGTAATATAATATCAAGATAAATTATTTCATATATAACAAAAACACAATGAAAATGTAATGCTATCATTTTTTGGTATATTTTTAATACATGGTGACATGATTCAATGTTTCGTGGAAACAAGAGTTGTCACAAAATCGATTCTAATTCGCAGAGGGACTGAAATATTTATGAGGACTGAGTGCATAAACCGTCTCAAAAATGGTTTCTAAAGGCGTTACAAGTACTGTATACGTACATGCTTCTTGTTTGCAATGACAACGTGTTTATTTTTAATTCCAAACTTACTGATGATTCGTGTGGTAAAGGAAAATACCTTAAATACGTGTGCTGAAAGGTTGGACGAGCTAAGTAGAGCACAAGTACAGTATTTTCAGACAGGTGTGATCTTCTAAATATTTGCAAACATTTAAATAAACATACATGTACCGTTTTTAAATATTTAAATAGTTTGCCAAGTTCCACCCGAATATTACTTGTAAGAACTTGACAGTGAATGCTCAAGTTATTGCCATTGTCCCGGCAGTGACTCTTCTATGTGTAATTTGATACGATGTATATCTTCCTGAATGATAGTATTTAACGCAACTAGTATTGGTGCTGGACGAACTTGTGACTGGTTATGCAATTTTCTTATAAAACACACAGCTTCCGTTGAAAATCATGTAAATACTGATGTATATTGACAGTTCATCAATAGGGTATTTACTTTTATTTCAATGTTTATGCAAATAACATGTTATGAATGCAAAATAATATCGCATAGCCATAACTGGTATTTGTATGTGATGCTAATTATTACTAAATCGTACTCGTCTATTCCTTCCGTAGGAAAGAAGAAACAAAAATACGTAAACATCTAACTGCGTTGTTATTATTCGGGTTTTCTTGTTTCTTAAAAGAATCAAAATTTAACGTGTACAAAATATAATCATCAATATTTACTGCAATTTAGTGAAACAATTTACAGCAGTCGGTATGTGTTTAATTTATTTCTAATTAGATCTTTTATACCTTTAAACTGTATTCTTGTCCGTTTAAACTTGGTTTACTAAGTGAGTAAATGCCACGTATATTAAGTACGTCTACTGCATATCAAATGTATACCTCATGTTGACAGTCGTTTAGTAACTGAGTCATGTTTTGCCTAATATTTGGACTATGATCAAAACGTTGTCCTGCTCTATTCTTTACTGTAGTTATTTAATTAGCAAGTCCAACGCTATGTACTGCTGTAGCAACACAAAGGTGAAGTACCCTTACTCACCCGATGCGCTTAATTTATTGGGGGGGGGGGGGTCTTTGTGGCTTTGTTTTTATTTTCTATATACATTTAAAATACATATATTTTCGTAATAATTTTTTTTTTTAAAAAAGTCACTCAAAGAGAATGTTATAACATTACTTTACAATTCCATTTCCATCCACTGGATGAGTATTGTTTTTGTTCCCTGACCACCTCATTAATGTAAAAAATAACATCGAAAAGAAACATGTAAGTGTGTTCATGAACACAGATGCCCAACTAAAGTCCATGAAAACTGACCTAAACGCAAAACTCAACGAAGATGTGACGGACGGACTAGAGTAACACCATATGACCCTACTAATGTCGTGGTAGGGCATACAAATTCAAAAAGTATCGAAGTATTATCAGTCCTAAGATTGGAAGTTTTCTTTTTCTACATGCAACCAGGGACAGTAGATAACAGTCTCAGACACAAAATAATCTCTCCCTCTCTCTCTCTCAAAGAAACGAAAAGTAAGGATTATTGTGTGAATATGAGGTATCAGCTATTCTCTTATCAGAACTATGAACATAAACTTTTGAAGGACTTTGAAAATCCTATTATTGCTTTATAAGACTGTGTTGCCATTTTATACTTCCCAAATATATCAAACTTCAGGTTAAATGTTTTAATAATGTTTCTTACCAGATGGGGCTTACAATTTTTAATTGGAGATTTAAATGACTTAGATCCCTGCAATACGACCGTAATGTTTCAATTAAGATGTTAAATAATAGTATGAATCCATTTTAATTTAATACAGTTTATTCATGCTATTCCATGAGTAACCCTTCTGGAATATGTTCCACTGACAATGATGATTTGTAATGATATCGCACATATCAGACCCACGGGCTCTTTTGTATTCATCAAAGAATAAGGCTTATATTACAGACGTAGATACATTACTTGACATTTGATGTGGATGAAAGTAAATCAAAACTAACAGATTCTACCTACCAAAAGCAGATAAAGAATGGAGTAATTTTTATCGACCTGTGCCGTAAATCAGGTAAATCAGCCCTAGATAATTTGGCTGAAGTATGTGGTTCAACCGTACTTGCCCAGCCAGCCAGAAAATCGAAACAGCTTTACATAGGTTGTATCATTGCAACAGGTGAACACTCTCCTTTGCGAGTAAAGAAAAGGGGGGCGGGGTTAAATCTTCCTGCTTCCTCTAAAAATAGCATTGTCTGAACGGAGATGCAAATATTCGGGCAGCAATGAATTAAAGTTTGTGTGATATAGCCCTCAGGGATTGGTTGGATCTTCCCTATCATCTGCGACTCGTATTAGATATTTATATAGTGAACACGTGTGATAGTAGACTGGTGATCGATTTTAAACGGGCAGAACCTTCCTATGTGTTCCGGGGAATTTCCAATGTTTGGATCCGCTTGTTATATAATCGAGAAAGGTAAGCAATGGAGACATATCAAACCAGACCTTGTGAAACAACATACAGTGCAAGTAATCGCATACGAAAAATATGAAAATGCAAATGTACACAATAGTAAGTTTTTTAAGGATGCTGGGAACAACCAAAAGGTTTATGGACATTCCGCATCATGCTTACAACCTTTCATCTCGTTTCAGGCAACTGTATCTACTGTAAACCCAATTTCGAAAAGAAAAAAAAAATCAGTCTCAACTGGAGTCCTTTTATATGGACACCAAATTCTATCCATAAACTAATGGTATACGTGCCTAATTTTAAAAGTATTAGTTTATTTCTAGAATAAAACATTTTCGTTTAGTATATAGCAGAATCTAACCTGTTATCAAATGCTCAGTAGTTAGTTTGTTTTTTTTTAAATTGCAAAATATACTTCAGCAAAAGTTTGAAGTTAGATCGTTATTCATTACGAAAGAAATGTTTGAACAAATATTCAACAACTGAATACTTATTTTTCATTTGATTTTACCATAGTTCGACTTGTGTTTTTTTTCTTTCTTTCAGAACTCATGAAATGTCACCTCTGATGAAAGAAATGTGAACTATTTTGATATCTTAAGGTTTTCTTTTGCATACGTATGGCAGCCTTGCCGTTTTTAGTAATTGCTTTCAAGTCTATTTTAATATGTATATTCTTTATTTCATTGGCATACATACAAAATATGAAGATATTCATTTTTAACAAAAAAGCATGCACGCAAGGTTTAGTTAGAATTATTCACTCTGCAAGGTGCTTTATTTCATACAAATCACCTTTATTTTTCAGATCTGTTTCCTCCCAGTATATTTATTTGGTCTGATAGGCAAATCAACTTCCAATCCAATAGAACTAACATGTCCAGAGCTTAGCCACGAGAAGGAGCAAAGAGAGGTTAACAAGACTTTCGCCAGATTTCTTCAAGACCCGGTCTTATCGAGCTATATGTTCAACATCATTCCAGGAATGTTTAGTGCAAGCATGAATTCTCATGATAGCACAAAATGCCAGACATACTCGGAATCCTTTCGCTTCCAAGTTTATGGACCTAGAAGGTGTCACGGCCGAGACTATAGTAAAGGGCTAAATAGCATTTCTTCTTGCCCTTGGTCGATAGAGATGGAGACGGACAATTTCAGATTTCCCCACACGATTGCCAGAGCAAAGTGTCGCTGTTCAAATTGCATGTCCAAGGGCCCAGGGGGTCGAGGAGGGTGCATGCCTGTTGTATCATATATCCCCGTCGTCCGCAAGTATTGTAACATTACAGAATTGCGTTATGAGTACGTGCCTTGCGTGGAGGAAGTACCAGTGGGGTGCACGTGCAGAGAGAGCAAGCCATCCGGGCATTAACACTGATCTCAAAGTTATATCTAAAGAGGACTCTAGTCAAAAGGTTATACGTAATACTCTGCGAGTCATTTGATCTTTATGCCGTTTCAACAGTAAATTGTTTCATAAATGTGATGTATCTGATAGATTACCAAAACAGTCTTCTGTGTTGGTGGAAAATGTTCATGTTGTTATTTTACATTATTTATTTCCAGGTTGTTGAACTTCGAAAATGTAATCAATCCGCCGAACTTTTTTCATTTGTATTTCCATAGTTGCAATTTACCTTAACGGAGTCAGGCATCGCCCTCGTTTTTTAACGCTTATGACTCTAGATATTTTGAAATATGTAAGCCGCAATCAAATTTGAATGTCCTCATATAAATCTCCCTACATTCTAGATATACTGATTGATATATGGCCAATACCTTGAACATTAGTGTCAGAAAACAAATATACATTAATTAATATTCTGTCCAAATGGACTCACAATACCTGATAATGGGGATACATATTTAGTTGGCCAGTTAAGGATTGGTCGACAAAAATGGATGAGAACATTGGCCAATAGTACTGAACTAACACTTTTCTTTTAAAATCTCACTACTGCGAACAAGGAATATTTTATGTAATCATGCAATCAATATTTTATGCAATCAAAGTATTGAGACACTGGCTGTTGACCGAGATAAATTTGCTTAGTGTAGGCTCTGAACAGTCAATTTTAAATAATACATGAAGCGATACCGATTGCCGATCGTTGTAAAGTACTCACTATATTTTCCGTTTTGATATTGAATACTCAGATTAAGAAGGATAAGATTTTACATTTAGTGCTATCCTTTCCACTCTTCTAATTCTAAAGGAATCAGAGTTAAAAGTGTTCTTTTACACATCGGGATTCAGTCAAGGGTACATTTCCAAACAGACTATAGAGTTTGTAAGACCTGAGACTGACTGACATTATTTTGGTATTATGATTACGCCAGACATTGCTTGTTCGAAGTAAATCACCGTTCGCTGTATTCGTTTGAACTAACTTTAACGAACTATGTCTCGTTCTGCACGTGATACGTTCGTATTTTATTTGTGATGATTCTATATCAAAGGATCATCGATCTATTTGGGACACAAACACTGCATAAATTCATCATTAGGATTCAACGTCGCATTACTTCATGTGTTAAACCTTTTAGGAATGGATACACGTCCAGTTGCCATTTGACTTATTCAGAATATAATAGGTATTTACACGACAGTGTGTATGTCATTTATAACTCAAGAGCAGTTCTTTGTTCAGCTATGTAGGTGTATTATCCTTCCCTTCAATAACACATATTATACTCTGTTAAGTTTGTTAAACAATTCTTATCATCGTGCAATTTTCAATTAAATGTAAAGATAACGATGTCAATCCAATTGTTGAACGAGACGCATCATGAAACATGTATAAGTCGTATGTATAAAAAAAATATAGCTATCCGTGTTCATATTTCTGTTCCGCGTCTTTAGAACATTCATGCTTGTGTCTTGAGTGCAAGGTAGATATTTATTACTGATTTTATCTGGCAATATTATTACGGCAGAAAAAGATGTAAAAAAAACCCAAAACAAACGAAGGTAGGCTCCTTTTAGATTACATAGCCATTTCTTCAGATATCCTTTTCTCTTTCCAATCCATTTTAATTTATGTTTGATTGACGGCACTATCTAAACCATAATGAGAAAAGACCACACAATGTGATTGGTGTTATACTCTCAACATTAAAGGAACTGAGTATATCGGAGTGCTAAACGTGTGTTTCCCTTTTTGTCACAATAGAGATAGTCGAGACATTGATATTGGTGATTTAAATTGCTTTTAGATAGCTAGTTCACAATATTATCTATCAAAAGAGGCTTCCCCTAACTGTTTATTTAAAACTTATCGAACATGATATAATAGGCAGAGAGCCGAGCCAAGATAGATTAATTTGAACATTCAAATACCATTCAGAGTAAACATCCGTGTTTTAACATTTACCAACATGTATCAGTAGGGACTACTGTTGATTTTGGAAGAACTTATGTCAAGTCCCTTTTAGAATACCGGATTAACGTGGCAGGAGGCCCTGGAGCAAAAAGCGTACCCCAATATATTTCACTGCGTTGCGGCCCCCTCCCCCGCCAGCTTGCCTATTTACACTTTATACTAGACACATTTACATTGATTAAATTACCCTAATCAAAGTGTGCTGCAAATAAATTCATGCAAATAATATAACATTTTGTTTGACCCTCATAAACTTTATAACTCCCTTTGAGTGGCAGTAGTAATGTTCTTAGGCTTACTCTTCAATTCTTCCTGTTTGACAGGTCTGGAATTTTTCAGGTGTTAAAGTTTATCAGCAACATTTGAAGTGTCGTACAATGTAGCGTTGATAGCTTGCAGCTGCTTTGCATTTATGTTCAGTAATTTGCTTATCTAACATTTCAAAATATCAAGTAGCTTCCATGAAGTATGCCTCACGTGGAATAGCATGCAACTCCTCCTCAAACCTCATTGCTATTATTGAAATCTATTGTTTTACCTCAGGGAAAGACCCTCTAATTTTTAACATATAATGGCGTAATAGACAATTTAGACAGATTTCTTTTAATGGATTTAATGCATTGTGTCAGCTTTGCAGTGGAAGAGTGTTTGCCTAACAGAGATAGAGAGAAAGGTATATATATATATATATATATATATATATATATATATATATATATATATATATATATATATATATATATATATATATATATATATATATATACACTACCATACTTTATTTTTGTGAATCTTCATAATGATCTCAAATTGTATTCATGTGTCTGTGTGATTGTTTGAGGTTTGTTGCATAATACTGGATTAAATGCGCGTATTTTGCATGTGACACTGTGTGTTTCTTATCCAAAATAAGTAATTCAGTATTGTCAGTCTGAAAACACCGGTTTGTCGCGATTTTTATAGGTGCAACTTTAATCTATTCTGGTACAAAAATAACTTATTTTACATCGATGACTATTATCGACTGTAGGAAATATGCACTGCCCTTCAAACCTCCTTCGGAGAGTGCGTTTTGACATATAATTTCTTAGATGCTATAGTGAATGTTTTGGAATGAAAATGATAAGTAACAGAGGAGCCATTTGGTGAAATTTATTTCAGGACGACTATTTAATGGCAGGTTAGATACATAAGCATGGTAACTTTGAAAAGGTTTTCTAAATTTTGTGTTTGAAATGAAATAATCACTATTGATTTAAACATAAGTTTTTCTGAAAGTTTATATTTCCAAACTTGGGAATATTTTTCCAGATTTCAACTTCAAATCTGAGCAAAACATTTGTTTATGGGGGCGGTTTTGTTTTTGTTAAAATAGCGCAAATTATAATCATTTTAGCTTACAGTATACATTTCTTGAACTTATTCATCAATAAAAAATATCACAAAAGCTCAGTGTGAAGGAACTTTGTTAGGGCAGTGCATGTTGAGATCATGTGTACAGAATCTAATTTGCCTAGATTTCGATTCAGATAATTGTTAAATTCGAAAGAATTACTGTGTATTCACTTGTTTTAAAGGGGTACCAATTTTCCTATTTTTGTAGGTTATTAGGTTATGTGTTGCTACGAACCATAAGTTGGAAGACCTAACAAAGAAGCTACATCTAAGTAGATAATAGGACAACTGACCAATGGGTTGAATTAAAACTGTTCACTAAGTTCACTGATTTGTTTAAATTTGTTTTTATTATTAGACTTTACACTACCCGTTTATCAAAGATGAGCCCAGAGAGGCGTTATAAATGTAGATTTCTTAGAATATTTCAGCTATTTAATTGATACTATTTTTTAATTTGTAAACAAAATTGTACGTCTATTTCTCTTAAAAACAACTATAACTTTTTAGAGAAGAAACTAGTTCGGGCTAAATGATGCAAGCGAATAACAACTCATATTTCATCTGGTAAGTTCTATAGAAGGTGTCCGATTTAGTATTGGAAAATTTAATATAAATGAATGGCTGAAAGAGTTTTTAACGTAATTTCCATGTTATATGTAAATGTGTGCTTGCTTTTATAAGTTTTTGTTTCTGGTATATATTACAATGTTGATGATCGTACTCATTATATTTGAAAATAAAGGCGCTTTATTTTACTTAAACGTTGATTTGTATTATTCTTTAAAAAGGCCATTAATTTGACACATACAGTACTCTGTTTATTACCGTAATATTGCATCGAACACAAGAGCGCAGACTGAGGTAATCAAATATTTGTTTCAGAAGATGCATATTTGACAAACACGTTAAATTCATACATACATACGTAAAGTCATACATGTACATGCATACATACATGCATGCATACATACATACATACATACATACATACATACATACATACATACATACATACATACATACATACATACATACATACATACCTGATGCCTCTGACTGACGAGATTTAAAGCTACACCTTATCGTAAATACACTAGAAATACGCACCGAAGAAGAAAACAATATTATGTACATAGCAAGGCAGTTATTGGTGACCGTTCAACTTACAAACCGTAAGTTTGCTTTTAAGAGCTTAATTTCACGATGGGCCACATTTATGAAATTTTATTGCTGTCAAAGGCCCAACGGCAATACGAAATCAAATTAGCTGATAGTTATTCAATTAAATAATCTCTAATAAAGTAAATATATTTATATTGTCCAAAATATTTCGCAAATATAATACATATATTTTAATGCGATACTTTCAATTTCAATCCATTTGATTGAAAATAGTCTAAGGAGATGTTCTTTATGAAGTTAATTTTTCTTTGGTACCGGAACTTTAGCCGCTTTGTGGGTAGTCCAGGAAGGTAAATAAGGAGATAGCTATCCAAGCAATGGTGTCATACATTTTTCACACATGTGATTCATTTGTTAAACAGAAGTAACTGAACAGATGTGAACATATAAAAGTTCAAACACAAGAATTTATAAACATATACATAAAATGTTTGACCTCGCATATGGGAAACACGTTTTACATATTTAGTCCATATCTGCTGATTTTCTTATGTTAGGTTTTTTGTGTGTTTGCTTTTTTTATTTTTTGTTTGTTTGTTATTATTTGCTTTATTATCGATGATTCCAAAGCCATGTTGTACGTATGTAATGTATAATATGTGTAATTTAACGCATATTTTAACATATGTGGCAATATTTATATTTAAAATATGTGCTTTTTTATGTAAATCCAAAACGTATGATTTACATCTGTGGCAATGTGTCCTGCGTTACACATGCAATGGCAAAAGCGACGCCGTTACAAGCATGGCCGAGGACGAATTTCACTGCCTAATTGGATGCAGCTATTTAAAAACAAAATCATGAAGAATTTTGTCCAAAAACATCTTTCTGATGGAGATTAAAGTTATTTACGTTCAAGAACTACTTATGTAGGGATAATACAAGTTAGTTGAGAAAATTGTCTAAATTATATCAAAATAATGGCTTCTAATTTCGATTGATTATAGTATTATCGTTGATATTGAGTAATTATATTAGTCGCAAAATCATCAATACATTTTATTTCCCATACTAATCCAATTGGTTTGTCATAAAATATATATACTTTGCTATATCTGCGTTTATATATTACGTTCAATTTTCTTTACTTCGTAGGACATAATTATCTGAGTTTCCCACCTGGAAGAGATCGATGATTTTTGTTACTTATGTGATTGAAATAAAACAGTCCAAAATCCAATAACATTCACCTCCCTTTAATAGGTACCTCTCATATCCAGCAATTGTCTGCATTTCCAAACTCTTATATGGCTATGCTGAATAAGATTATAAATAGATAAGAATTGTTTCAGTGAGACTGACACGATTAAGCTAGCATCTTTTATTATCTATAATAAAATATTTGAATACAAACTGATACCGGTTGGTTTCAGGGTTTCGCTTTTAATCCACATGATATGTATCGCGAACAAACTTTTAAATCGGTATTTATAGCAACTATTGTAAGTATTGGATGGAGGCAAATCTTTGGATAACTGGAACATTCATCAAGGTCAGCGATAAGACACACACACACACACGCACACACACACACACACACACACACACACACACACACACATGAACATATCGTTCCGAGGGAACATTGCTTGAATCTGTTACTTGATGTACCAAGCTTAAATCCCCCGACATGTATGAGCTCCTATGAATATTTCAGTAATACAAATTAGGTTGAACACATATATGCGCACATCGCCCCCCCCCCCCCAACAAAAAAAATGGAACCTAGTTGTGGACATAAACATTCGAGCTTTTTCAGACACACTCGCATGGCGACCCAGTAATTAACTCTTATCCAAAATGCATAGTCACTCCGGATACCTCTGTCAGAAATCAAGGCAGATAGAAGTTAATACAGAAGATTATGAATATACACCAGTGGGGTATGATGTTGGTGCCTGCAGCCAATTTAATGGGTGCCTTAGCCCGCGGACCCGGTTTTGATTCTCAGTAGGATAGCAGACCTAGACACAACGCCTGCCAAAGACGATAGTTCCTTCAGCTTCACATGGATCATCTCAAAGCCAATTTCCACTTTACAAGAAAGCCTAATCAGCCCATCCCAGAAGAACTTTTTGTATTTGAAAGATAATATTGTGTCCACGATCCGCCCTGCTTTCGTTGAGGAGACAAGCCGGAATTAGTTTCCTCACTCAAGACCATATTGATAGAGACTCTGATTGATGCGAAGAAAGATGTCGTGGAATCGTGCCTGAAGCCTCTGAATTGAAAATCTAACGCAGTACAGTAGACGTACTTGTCTGATGTTCCATAACATCCCCCTTAAGACCGAAGATGTGTCGAATACGGATAAAACAAATTCACAGATATCTGCAACATACTCCTTGGGCTTAAAATTTCTAAATCTGACATATCAATGTCTCAAATATCAAATCGTGTCAAATCCGTCAGCAAAATAGTACTGGAATTAGGTTTTGCAAACAAGAAAAAGTTGAAGGAAAGTGGTGACAAGATTTTCGTTAGTGAAGACCTGACGAGTTATCCACACAAGATTGCTAAATCACCACAAATTGTGAAGAAGGGAAAGAAAATGTAATCGTTTTGGACAAGAGAAGGGAAAATTTTTCTTCAGATGGAATGAGAGGTTACAAAACAAACAAACAAACAAACAAACAAACAAACAAAAAAACTTCTAAAGGCGAAAGACGATATAGACCAAGACCTTTTGACTTTCCTGTCGCAACATGAACATTAATAACATCCTCTGCACATATCCGTTGCGGATGACTATTTGTCTTTTTCTGTACACCTACTGACTTCTGAGAACCGAAGCCTAACTTTCCAGATCTCCTAACTTTTCAGAATGCAGTATACTTAGTGCCGCCAGTTGACTAGTTTTACAAATGTGTAAGAGTTTGTCAATGCAATTGACGTGCATTTCGATTAAGTGCGTCACTGATAGACAAATGAGTTTGTGCTCCCTACACTGTCTTGAGATTTCAACATACATGCTAGTCTAGTTTTGCACGTTGCATGTGTTAAAATGATATTTGGCATCCACCCCATAGTATTTCAATCTGATATAGTACGAGTGTCTAATTATTAAATAGGTTTTCAGATCAAAATGTGCATTTCCCACCACGTACATTTTACATGTGTATTTGTTATAATCGTTTCTCCAAATAACTTTCTTTCATTCCTTCCTTCCTGTCTCCGCCTTTTATTATTATTATTTTTTTTTAATTTTTAATTTTTAAATTTTTTATTTAAATTTTCATTTCAACAAAGATTATCATGGCCTCACGTTAACTGTTATGTATATTATATCATATGTTTGCTATTATATTGGATCCATTAATAAGATCATTTGCTCATTTGTATAGGACACTGATCACTGTTCTCTTATTCCTGTTGAATGAGTCTCTAATTTTAAATAGAATGAGCACAGATTTTTTTGTCTCTAGAGCCAGAAGCATTCCTGTGAAGAAGAGTTTGAACTTTGATGATCATGTTTGCGAAAAGGTTTAATTTGTATTAGGTGTAAATGCTATTCCAGTTATTTTCATTCATTTTATTTTACCAAAAACACAAATAGACTTTATGGACACATTCTCGATGCTATTAACTGTGTATCGTTCTTTATGTAATAAGCATGTTTTCATATGGACATCATTGTATAGACTATCATCTCGATCATGGTTATTCTTTTATACATTTTCTTGATGAGATTAAATATTGTTAGAATTGCACGTCGAACTGAATCGCGAACCGGTCATCGCCATCTCAGGATCTGAATTTAGTATTTACAAACAGACTACCGCTGCTGACATTGAAAATTGCTTATGTATTTCATTTAAATATTAGATCGGCACGTAATAAGTTGATTATACTGAAAATGAACTAAGTGATTTTGATATTATCTTGTTAACAGCAGCGCATCTTGATTCATATGTCTAGTGATGACTTAAATTTGTCCGGCTCTAACAAACCGATTAGACTTGATAGAAACACGTATGGAAGAGGAGTCATGATATACATTTCTGAAAGTATTATCTATATTGATAGCTCTGATCTTATATTTGGTAACATCAAAGGATTATAATTTGAAAGATCAGTTGAAAATACCTGCTTTCTTCTCATTAACATTTGCCGGTCTCCTTCAGAAAACATATTTTGGGATTGTCTACTACATCTATTGAGCAAGGTCTAATATCACAAATAATTTTCCTCTAATCAACAAATAACCACACATTCACGAAGGCCTAATTCCAAACTTGCTTTGTTTCTCTTGCTTCACATTTTTTACGATTTATCGGTACGCTTTTGTAATCTGTAGACTGGTATTTCAAACCACGTACTAAGAAACATTACACAAACCCCTAATACACAGACTTAGTCCTGTCTCAAATGACCAGACACTTATACGTGAGAATATTCCAAGAATTCCTTACGTTAAGAAATTAGGTAGCATCCATTATACGTCTTCTCACGAGTACAAACATTTGAAACTGTGAACAGTTCTAACATTATATATAGGCATTTTACTTTGTACAAAAAGTTGAAGTGTGCATATCAGATTTAAGTTTGATTGTTCAAGATATTCTAGTTCTACTTACGTCCTATAAGTACACATTCTTTCAAATTTTGTATCAGCTTATAATGCAGTTATTTTTAATAATTCATTTACTTTTAAATAAAACTTGTCACACTCCATGTATGAGGGGAAATTAACGCATAATTGTGTATGATCTGAGCTCCACATCGGTTATAGATTTCTCTGCATTGAGGGACAAGAAATAAAGCTTATATATTAAACCTAATTATCAAAGTTGCAACGATGCATCCATCAGCACAAAGTTTATTCACTAGTTCAACTATGCTTCGTATCATTTTCATTAGAAGGCTATATTATATTTCCACAAACAAATGGACCTTTCCAGTATGCATACCTTCTTACGAAATCAATCCTTAATAATCAATAACAATAATCGCGTATTGGAAGTTATCTAATACCAGTAATTTGACAGGTATCATGTGATAGTCTACTCTATAATTGGATGGTTTATTCCTTCCATGTCAATTTCACCGTTATTGGTAAATCGTGAAATAAATCCTTATCAAAAGTCTAATACAAATGTTAAACCAACCTTTAAATCTTCGTAGGCGTACAAATCTTTTGATAAACCGTAGACCTATCATTAGTTTACACCTTTTCTATTTAACAAATACTACCGGAATACATGGTTTGGAGTCAAGCCTAAGTGATCATACATTCCTGATGTAAGTGAATTGATCCATTACCTCAACAGGAAATATTCGAAATCAATTTAGAGTTTGGCCATCATTGACAAATTAGATATGGGGATTTTCATACAATCTATTTTAGGATCTACATATCTGCTATATAAATTTTGATAAGATCTTCAATTTTGTAATCAATTTAGAAAAGTCCGATAACATGCTTCGTCAGAGTAATTTAATTAGGGGACATGATTTGACAGTAAGTATATTATAATATTGTATCAGAGGGGAATGTATAAGATATATTGCCTATACTTTTAACGTGTCTTTGTTCTGTTTATTATCCTTTCAGTCAGCATTATTTCAGTAATCGATGTGATGGTGATGATGATGATGGGAATTGTTTGTATTCGTATGAATTCCATAAAGGCATGAATGAACTCCAAGTGTAATTATTCTTAAAATGTAACGGATTCTCTAATATGTATTCATTACTTTTGATTTCCTTTACACATATAAATTAGCTTTTTCAAATCGTGTAGGATAAAGAGGGGAAAAACTTGGATAAATTACATTATTTCACTTATATTTAATGTATTCGCTTTAGCATCAAACTCTGCACAGTTTGCAACAAAAGACTATTGCGGCACAAAGGGAATGGTAAGCTTTTATTTATTACATCTAGACATATATTATAGTTCGTTCTTCAGAACTACATGATGAACAGATTAATAGGTTTGCTTTTTTTCTGGAACTGAATACAACCATTTCTATTATGCGAAACAACCGAATCGAATAGTTATGGCTTCGAAAATTGAGATTTGTTTTCTATCCGTATTTTTCACATAAAAGCTACAATTTCTAGCTCTGATAAAAGCTCACTAGAATTAAACCATTTAATACATCCAACCTTTTTTTAGTATTTACGTATTGACTCTTAACATGCGTGTTCCACTAAGAGAGCGGAACAAACATCTCTATTTTTTATGGAACGACTGAAAATACGAACATTCTCATCATTTGTTTTTCGGGAATGCATGAAAACCGTGCAATATTTGTTCGCAGGATGGAAAAATCACATTTAAAAGATCGGCTATCGGTCAGAACTTTAAAAAGGATCAGTTGTGGGATAAAATTGAGACCTTTTTTTTAAATTTGCATCTAAGTGCAGTTGAAGCAGTAGGTTTTTTAAAAAAAGCCAATAACTTTCAGTAAGCTCTAGGCCAATTATGTTTGCCAATAGTGGTATTTTATGGGATCTTTTTTTTTCCTGCTAAACTGTTCCTTGCATGGATTAGTTCATTTTTCCCAATGCTGGCATTATTCTATAGTCACTGCTTCATCCCCCTAGTTTACTCCCAAACCTCTTCCAACGATTATTTGGAACATGCCTAACAATGTTTGTTTACTTTTCTTCAGGTCGGTGTATTTCTCTTGCAATTTATCATCTACTTCCCGAGATGCATCGCATTTCAATATTTCACGTGCAATGAACCACTAAACTATTCGGAACTTATTCAAAACGAGTTTCTACGTTTCATCAACGACCAGACACTAAAACTCAGCGATTACACGTTTCTCACCATACCCGAGGTCTACAATAATTCCTTGGAGAATAGGAGGAGTTACAGAAAATACCCAGCTTACTGGATGTGGCTATCGGGAAATCGGCAATGCAGGAAGCGAAGTTACGAAAGTAGTAATGACACTGAGCCGATACACAGCGCCTCCACGTGTCCTTGGTACTTTGAGCTCGATTACGACCCACTCAGAATTCCAACAAATGTAGCGAGAGCAAGATGCAGCTGTAAAACATGTGAACAGAAGGGCGTTTGCGCTGAGGTGATGTCATATATACCAGTTGTTAGAAAATTTTGCAACATTTCTGTTTCCAGACCTGAGGGACTGGAGTTTGAATATCATGCTGATGTGGAGGAAATACCTGTGGGATGTTCGTGCCGGTTAAGAATGCACGTGTAGCGATTGGTCGATGCTATTTATATACCATGTAAACCAACAAAAACCTCTTGCTGTATATGATATGTTTATTATATATATTGTATCTCAATTTATTTGTATTAAATATCTAATGATGCTGCAATTGTTTTTCTGATGGTTCTCTTATCAAAGACTGCTATTATTATTATTATTATTATTATTATTATTATACGCATCGTCTATTTGCATGCCTGCTTTTAACACGCCCTTACAGATAACGCTGGAATTCTGATCGAGATCGGTACACCTATGCAAATTGTATCCTCGAAGCTCAGAATCTTGATCTCAGAGTAATTATGTGCTAACTAAATTAATATATATATAACACATTTCTGTTTTTATAGTAAACAAAGCTCAAAAACTCTGCCACCCTATGGTATATTTCTATTTAATAACTTCATGTCATATCTGATATCATATGTCCTTTTCCATATCAGATTTGTTTTCAAATGGCGCAGTTGGATGAATAGTTAAAGTATATTTGATAATACACTGACGTTTTGTTCCATAAGATTAGTATTGTTAACAAATCATTCCATGACTCTATTCCTCGAAATTGCATAATTATGTTTGCTTATTCCACGATGAAAACACTGATAAAATCCCTTTGAAATGAAATAAAAGCAAAGATATGTGAATAAAATACTGTTGAAGTTGTTCCATTTTGTGACATGATCTTGAAAATAAACTCAAAAAGCCATTTTATATTTGATCATACCAATTTATGTCATCTCTATGGATTAAGTGTTGTTTCCCTCTTTAATGTAATTCGACAACTTGGAATTATACTGTCTACACTAGACTCTAGTTGACAATTATGTTTCTCTTTCTTCATTTGACGCTATCTACATTTGTTTCTTTTTTTCATTCAGTATGAGAGAATACTGAAAAAATTAAGATTTTATCCAGCTGATATTTTCTTGTGTGTGTGTGTGTGTGTGTGTGTGTGTGTGTTTTCCTTCTCTTTTTCCGCAAGAAAAATGTAAAACTGCCGTGCCTATCCCTTATTCATTTTCTCATGTAAACAAAACAACAAAAAAACAAGAACACACATCCAGTGACGAGATATGCAGATGTTGCCTACTTGCCTACATAAGTACTACACCACTTTCCTCTTTACCTGTCTCCCTATTTCCTCCATCCCATCCATCCAACCAACCAACCAACCAACATTACATACATACATACATACATACATACATACATACATACATACATACATACATACATACATACATACATACATACATACATACATACATACATAAGTAAATGATATTTTGAGATTAACCTTCTATCCCAGTTATTAAAAATGGAAGTCTCTTTCGAATTAATTTGACAAGTTTTATTTTGCATACAATAGATTGATTAAGCTTAATCGATACTTGAAACAAAATGCCAACGAATACAAAAGTGCATTTGTGACAATAGGACTTATTAATAAAGTTTAACATTGTTGAGCCATATTTTGTTTTGACGATTGTTTATGGAATATGGCAAAAGTAGAATACCTATCGCCATTCCTAGACCACTCATATTTCTGTGTTTTTACATCACGTAAAATACGAAAACACTAAAAATAAAAATTAAAAACTTAGTTTAAATTAAAAACAAAGTTATAAATCACTAGACCAGTCAGACTAGGGTATAGGTAACACAATGTCGTATGCTAGTATTGTAGATATACATAAATGCTGCGTGGTATACATGGATTAGTAAGCAAGGCCACTAGGCGTACGCGTTAGCATAGAATTACAGATCGAGAAGTCTGTCGTTCAAAACTCGGCAGAGGTGAAAATGCTTTTTTCAAGATAAAAGAGCCTGAAAAGTGTCTATTGCTAAAACAAGTAAAGGGAAAAGTTGACAGTGTTCACGATTCTGGCAAATATACAAATAAAACAAATATGTATATTTACGCAATAAATGATGACGTAAATGCACACAATAAACGATGACGCAAAACAATGAAACGTGTACACATGGGAAATAGTTCAATATGTATTTTATAATCATTTTAGTTAAATAAATCAAAATGAAAACTTCGATACTTGAAGCGTCAAGACAACACAGGTAAGAAAGGGATTACAGCTCCATTTACTACGTTTTCCGGCTGTAAAAGAGTTAAGACGTATGATAGAGAGAATTTAAACAGAATCAAACGAAGAAAAAAAAAACCCATAAACTAGAAATACATTTAAAAGAAATGTAAATGATCATAGATCTTACGGCTGGAACTTTCAAGATCTGTATGAGTTTGTTAGTGATATTGAACGATATTTCAAGAAGATCATCATTAGAAAAATGGGAAAATTTGGTTCTGTGAAAGCTCAATTAGACTTTGCGATCAGATTTATGAAGAAACCCACTCAAGCCGGGGAACAAGTTGAGCATAGAAAGTTTTACCACAGAACTGAGCCTATTAACATAGTGAACTGAGGCGAGGTAGATAATGTCTTTGAACATTTAATCGACACTTTAATAACGCAACTAGACAAGAAATAAGCGCAAGTCCGAAATGGATGTTTGACATGATGAAATATTTAGCATTGCAAATATATAGGTATCAACCGTTCCGAGGAAGTAGAGATTTGGCTAAATGGTTTTAAGGTAAACAATGCCTGTATAAAAGTCAAAATAAAGACAGTAAATGTTTCTGTTATGCTGTGTTAAACACATCAAGTTATCATGTAGATAGAATATCAAAATACAATTTTGATAGACACAGTCATTGGTTTGTTAGATGTCCGGTAAAAATAAAGGAGGTCGGAAAATTTGAAAATGAATTTGATGTGTCTTAAATGTGTACGAAATATTGATAGTAGGAGACAGCAGAACTGTGAAAAAAACTACATTAACCGGTTGGAATAAATGAAATAGAAAGACAAATATATGTTGACATGTTAATTACATTTCAACGTCGTGGTCCTGATGATTATAAAGACCAAAGATGCTATGAAGTTGAAATAAAAGATGTTTTTCAAAATCAGTGTCATGAAAGATAAAAAAGCATCGAAAAGGGAAAATATTTATTAACAAATGCCTGAATTTTATTTCAATGCACCAGAAAAGGTACCAGAATACGAACTAATACGTTACAATATACAAACTTCAATAGATATCACGTCTGAAAAGGTCTCAGTAGTAAGCTTTAGAAATTAGTAATTAAAAGTACCGTATGTTATTCATAGTGATTTTTGAAGTATCATTGTACGTGTGGAAAAAAATCACAAAGACAAGCACAGCTCTGCGAAGCAGATTTATCATGGACAATAAAAACAGCCAAAGGATAGCATATCTTATTTACCACAAATGATAAAGAAAGTTACTGGACGATTTAAGGATGAACTGAATGGCAATCCAATTAAAGAGTTATGTGGAATAAGGTTAAAATTTTATTCGTAAACGACGGACAACGACTAAACAAAGTTTGTAAAGAAATATAGAAATGTATAATCAAAAAGAATTTAAAGTTCGAAATTCACAACGATCCTTTAAAAAACCACAATGAAAATTAAAAGGAAAGCAATTTAATAAGATCATAAAATCATGAGATACATGACACCATAATGAATAAAGTAGCATATGACTACAGGCGTTTATTTGATGTCAATGTTAAAACGTTACATTACGGACAGGTATGTACTGTATAGTTATTGTCGTTGGGTGTTATCGATTGGGAAAGCTGTGTAGTCATGAACTATATATACTGCATAATCATGCACATTGGGTGTTGTCCATTTGGAAAACTTCGACTACGTCGGGACAGTCTTTGCAGAGAGCAAACCCAAAGGGATACTCAAGTCTCGTTAAAAAAAAGTTTCTTCATTTTGTTTTATTGTGAGTTCTACAATTATCTCTTTAAACGTTTTAATGAAAAGATCTGTTTGCAGTTCGAATTTCTGTACCTGTCCATAGGACAACCTAATTTCAATATTCATCATTTTCTTCTTGTTTTTCTTCTTCTTCTTCTTCTTCTGCTCTCTCTCTATCTCTCTCTCTCTCTCTCTCTCTCTCTCTCTCTCTCTCTCTCATCCCTGTGTTGATGGTAATATCCATGACGTTGGAGAACGAATAATGTTGGTCTGCCCGACGGACTCTTCAGCAGGCCGGGAGGATTGAAGTATACGGAATCATCCCTCAGATATTTATAGTGAGTAGTTGATTTGGATTATTCACGGTCGTCGTCCGGATGTCGAGCAAGAGCGGCATCATAAGTGTGGACGAATATTATATCGATTTAATGTTGTTATAAGAATGAAAATATAATAAAACATGATATTTGTTGATAAACTATATGTATATTTATCATATCTGCTGATGAACTATGAATTACTTGTAAATTTGATCATACCTGTTGATGATTTATGTTCGCATCTGTTCAAGTAAATTGAGGTATTTGTGTACAATACTATTCCATTAAAATTGCGTCTCATTTCTCCACGACGCCAATAGATTTAAAACGTCATCGTCTGAACAGCTTCGTATTTGATATATCAGCATGATAACTCCATATCAGTCACAAGTGAAGATACCAATTTCAACTCAGTCAAAAGCGAACGGAATATAGAAATTTCATATTCGTTAACTTATATGTCATAAGTAAACATATCATTCAAATTGTCTTGCTGTGTGTCATCGCTAGATCTAACCATACCCGCCTCCATCCGGTTAGATTCATCACCATGAAGTTCCACAACATGTAGGGTTGAGCTGAAATTAGGTTTCATTGTCATTGTGAGAAACACCCACATGTATGATATTAGATTCATGTTTAATGGAAAAAATGTTCATTCAACTCATTTTCCTCCCTAGCTTCTAATAGAATGCCATAGCTTATAAACAAATCATTAAAATATTTGTTCATTCGTTTCCTCCTTTTGTCAATGCTACCTTGTGCCACACCGACATTATTGACGAATGTCGCAAAATCTATCATTTTGATTTTATAACTCAAATCTATATAAAAAAAATTCTTTTCAAAGAGCTAATCATGATTCCATTCACTTTCGTTTTGTTTTTGACTTCCTTTATCTTTTTGGTTATCACTTTTACATCATTCGTTTTCTGCAAATGCGACATTTTATAAGTGTTAGCTTTTATCTGCCTGTTCAGGTCAGTAACTTTTGTACTAAAATCATTAAGTAGCCTTTTAATTCCTTGAACGATTCATTAGAGTTCTTTGTTCACATCTCTTTGTAACTGTTCCAGAAGCGATTGTAATGTGCCCTAGTATTCGTACATATTTTATATTTTATGTTTTCTCCATTTCACTCTCTAAAGCACACATCTCAATGTTTATCCTCTGCTCAATCGGATGTATACAATTAAGACAACAATACTGTCCGTATACAATTAAGACAACCATTCTGCCCGTATACAATTAAGACAAATATACTGTCGAAATAATAATGCTGTTTGGTACCTGTTCATCTAAAATACAGATTACATATGATCTTATGTTTTGACTCGATCTGGCTACTCCCTCATCTGTCAGACTATTACTATCTTGCAAAAAGAAGTAAATCCAGCTAATACGTTCAATTCTTTCAGCTTGCAATGTTTTCCAGTATATATATATATATATATATATATATATATATATATATATATATATATGTGTGTGTGTGTGTGTGTGTGTGTGTGTGTGTGTGTGTGTGTGTGTGTGTGTGTGTGCAACAAACTGACAGCGACCACTGCAAAACTAGCTTTTAGCCTACTCGCTTTCGACTCCCACTGAGTCTCCTTCAAAGGCAAAAAGGCAATTACAAAAGAGAGACAAGATAAACAATAAACACAAAAAAAAGCATTGGAATTAAACTAATTTACATGATTTTGTCTAATGGAAGTATTGTTCGATAATGTTCGATGTCGCGCCTAACTGGTTTGAACTCCGATGATAAAATGGCAATCTAGTTTTTATTGACCTACAAAAAGAGGAGCAATAGTGCAATCAGCTTTCTTTTTGTAAAGTGGTGTAACCGTAGATTATATCCAAGATTATTCATTGTTTTTGTATTTACAGTAATTATTATAACAATAATAATACCAGCAAGAACTACAAAAGGCAGTAGTAAGTACAGGTGAGAAAGTAATGAGCAAAATGAATGAATTATTTAATTGAAAAATGGAGGCTGTAAACAGATGATGATTATATTTGCGTGCGGGTGCTCTTTGAGTCTTCTTGGTTTAAGCCACTTGGTTTCAGTGTTCTTAAGCTGCTTATTCGGTAAGATTTCTTTTCTTTCCTGGTGTCGGAACTACAGTTCCGGTTGTGAGCATTTGCAGCTAGTATTATATCATTCAAAGTATGGCCATAGGAAGAGAAGTGTTCTGCAATTGACCTTCTGTCCAGCTTCTTTGTAATCCAATCAGGTCCATGAAGATTGAAACTTTTGTGCAGCTATTCGTTTTTTTTTTACATCGGCAGATCCTACATGACAATGGAACATTCCAAAAACAGGCCTGAAGAGTTGCTTGAACATTTTATGAACTGAGGCTACAACAAAGACCTGATAGCGAAGGCAACACAAGAGGTTAAACAAACAAACCGCAATAGCTTATTAAAATATCAACAAAAGGAAAAGGTTAATAGAATACCATTTGTTCTGACCTACCATCCAGACAACCCCAGAGTCGGCGAAATCAATCAGAAACACTGGCCCGTCGTGAAATCGTGTGACACACTAAAGTTAATCCTCTTTAACAAACCAGTAGTAGCCTACCGCAGACCAAAAAGACCTCAAAGACATCCTAGTCAGAGCAAAGCTAACGCCAATCACAATCCAAGACCGTACTGGCACATCTGGTCCCTATAATGATAAAAGATACGAAACCTGTCAACATATCTCAGATACCAGCACATTCTCTAGCACAGCGACGCGCAAAACATTGCACATACATGGTCCAAAAAGAACGGGAAAAACAGATAATGTAATTTATCCCATCAGATGTAAATCCTGCGGCGTTCTGTAAGTCGGAGAAACCGATAAGAAACACAAATGGTCAATCTTCATAGATTTGATTGAATGACAAAGAAGTTGGACAGAAGTCCAGTTGCACAACACTTCTCTTCTCTTCCCCTGGCCATACTTTCACTAATATAATACCAACTGCAATTGCTCACAACCGCAACTGGAGTTCCGAAACCAGGAAATAAAAGGAGTATTATTCGATACGCCACCTAGGAACACGGAAATCAAGCTGCATAAGCCAAAAAGACTCCAAAAGGGCATACACACGCAAATAGAATCAGTATCTGTTTACAGCCCACATTTTGTTTTCAATTACCGGGAAATATTTCATTCATTTTGCTCATTACTCTCTCACTCACCTATACTTACTATTATTGTTTTGTCGTTCTTGCTGGTATTATTATTGCAATAGTCAATACTGTTATTACAGAAACAAAGAATTATTCGGGATATAATCTACAGTTACACCACTTTGCATTAAGGAAACTGATGGCGTTATTGCTCCTCCTTTTGTAGGTCAGTAAAAGCTAGGATTCCATTTTATCATCCGAGTTAAAACCTATTAGGCGCGACAATACCTCCATGAGACAAAGTATGCAAACGTTTGTAATTTTAACGCTTTCATTTGTGTTATTGTTTGTCTTTTCTCTGTTTTGCAATTGCCTTTGACAAAGACTCAATTAGAGTCGAAATCACTAAGACTTATTAAAAACTAGTTTTGCACTGTTCGTTGTCAGTTTGTTGTATTAATCTTAATCATTCCCTGACACACTCGATCACTTGGAATCAGTGCTCTTAAATGGACTGTTATATATATATATATATATATATATATATATATATATATATATATATATATATATATATATATATAAAGATAGATAGACTTCTGTTAACAGTGAATACAACAGTAGGTATGTGCTCCCAAAAACCTTGTTGTAATGTTTTATTTTTTCTGACCCATTATCTATTAGGTATCTGTGTTTTCCCTTGAGATATCTCTTGTCATGCTGTGATGAATGTTTATAATCGTTGAAGATCTAATTAAATTGTTTCACATCTATGCTGTTGTCATTTGGTTGCAATACATTGCCATCTAGTAACTTGGTTATGGGGAGTTCATCAAATTAATGCATCAAGTTTGCTATGTTAACTTGGTTATGGGGAGTTCATCAAATTAATGCATCAAGTTTGCTATGTTAACTTGGTTATGGGGAGTTCATTAAATTAATGCATCAAACAAAGTTGCAGGATAAACTTGTTTTGTTTTTTTTGTCGTTTTGTTGTTGTTGTTGTTGTTGTTGTTTGTTTGTTTGTTTGTTTTTAAATCTGAAGTCCAACAGCAGAAGTGGCATATACCGAAGTGAGAACACATTAGCAGTAGAGTATATTACTTCTGGCCTGGAGCCATCTAATCTTGTCGACGTTACCTTAAACTCGCCCAAAACAGTATAATGTATGCGTCTGTGGTTAAACCTAATGATGTAATTGTATCCATGATGAACTGTTAGCTTTTGCTAACTAAGAATATAACGAAATTGGCTTTTTTATGTAAATATATGGAGCATCTGTTTTTTTTGTGTTTTCTATATTCGCATGCTGTTCTTTGTTGATAGTTTGTTTCTACTTAGATAATTTACTACGTTGTAATACAAGCTTAATCTCTTTCGTTTACACAATATTTGCATCACAATATTTGCATCACTATTTGCATCACAATATTTGCATCACTATTTGCATCACAATATTTGCATCACTATTTTGCATTTATTTTTTGTTCTATAAGTTTTTCTATGTTGCATTTGTAATATCTTACAACTACAAATTAAACTTCTGCGTGCTTGTACCATTTATTTCAGAGTTACTTTCAATTAGTACTTGATGTCAAATGAATGTTCTGCAAAAACTGGATATTCGAAATCTGTACATATGCATGCAATGAAATGTGTACTGGTTTTTATTACATCCAAATGGTGTAAAAAGTCTTTCCATATCAACTAATTTTGGTTAAGTTTGTAGTAATTATTTGTGATTTAGGGTTTTAAGGATGTGTTAACATTGTACATGGTAAAATTGTATCAGGTAAAAATGCGTAGTTGAGAGTGCATTTGTGTGAATCGATGCTATGTCTTATTTATACACAATTTTAAAGAAATTTAAATGTCCCCGTGATTAAATCAAAGCTTATGAATTTATCTAAATTTAATAAGCATTATGAGTATGTCTGCACGACTAATATAGACCAACTATTCTTTGTAAGAAGGATGGCTTGTGTTTGTTCTTTATAACAATATTTAACATTTGTACTTGTCTTTATACTGTGTTTCTTTTTAATGACATTCCTTTTACCTAAATTTGTTAAAACGAGTGACAAAGCCCTGAAGAATGAGCTCGTGATTTGCATTCCTTTATGCCACTTTCTATGTATGCTGCTTATTATATATCTGGAACTGACGCATATCTTATATACGTACCATTTTAATATATCTCAACCTTTCTATAATAACAACAGTGTTTTTACTATATGTTAGGGTTTCTTTCTAACATAGTTTAACACATTAGTTCTATAGTTTAATACTATTTATTTGGGTTTGTTTGTTTGCTTGTTTGCTTTTTTACATTTATTGTGCATGTGAATGTCTAGTTTATTTCATATCTGTACGAATAATGTACGCTCCATGCAAACAGAAAAGTAATCTGTGTGTGTGTGTGGGTGTGTGGGTGGCATAGATTAATAGATCTTCACAATAAGTAACCCTGACATCCCTAATATGATTAGGCTATGCCACCTTAAATGCAATTGAAGCTTTCTCATACGCCATTGCGAGTGGCCTGAGAAATTATTACACGAATACAGTTTTTTGTTCTGTTCATTTCTGTTCTAATACTCAGTTCTTCCTAGTGTTCTAAAAGAAATAGCATGACCTTGGATTTGTACATGTCACGACCATGGATAACTATACGCCGTGAACTGTATTCAAATTATACTCCATTTGTCCCATTAGCCATTTTGTGAAGACAAGAAAATTGCTAACGTTGTTCATAGTACTGAATTGCCAAAGTCTGATCTTATTTACTTATAAAGTTTTGTCACTCAATCTCGGTGTTAGTAAACAATGGCTAAAATAGCTGGCAAAATTGTATGTACGAAAGACAAAGTTAGAGAAAGACATGAGTGAAATTGTAAGAGATTGATAACATTTGCAGCCTATGTAATCATCATCTTCGATCTAAAAATCATAAATAAACTCACTGATTTGGGCATAATTAAAATCATATGATTTCAGAACTATTTCATGACGTTATGTTAACAAAATTACTGCATATTTAATTTAATTCATAAATACAAGTATTTTCCTAAATTTAATATCACTCAGTCTCGTTGCTTGTTATTAATATCTCAAAGCGTGACGAAATAATATCCAATAAAAGACACAATAATAGAGAACATCTAATGATTCTTCAAGGACGGGTCATTTTCGACATATCTTCCAATCATTTTCTTTCATGTTTGGACAAAATTGTCATCAGCTGACTCCTGAAGCACTTCATGATGTCGTGTTACAAAAATTATGGGAAGTTCCTATTGTTCAAGTAACATTTTTCAAGTTCAATGTCAATCAGTTTTGTTACTTCCTAAAAAGAAAGTCTCGAAGGTCAGGCAAAATTAACCCATGCAACGATAAAGTTGTTTTAGAACAACTGGAATGATCATTTAAGGATTGGTTGCTTTTTGGGCGTACCCTCCAATCATTTTCTTACATACAATTTGAATGGCTGAAAAAATCTTTGGCATAATTATTATCATCTGACTTCGTGACTGTTCAGTACAGTTGTGTTGACAAAATTATGGTCACTTCTTATTCTATACAGCTATATATTTAGGACATTTCATCATTCAGTCTATTACCAACATCCGGTAAAAAGCTGAATTTCTGTTTTTCGCAATATAATCGAAATTATTTGTACTAAGTGACAGAGGGCTATATAAAGTCAGGGCTTGTTCCATACATTTAAACGACAAACCGATCCATATAAAATTTAAACTTATACTCAAAGAACCTAAAATGATTCGACAGCCTTTGACTTGCATGAGCATCGTGGTAAGTGTTTCATTTTCAGGAAAGCCTTTATTGTAATTCAGGCTGCTAACAAACACTTTTCACGCCTAAGATGAGTTACAGCAATCTAGTAGTACAACTTATTTGTACAGCTTCTGAATGGACCAAGACGATTTATAGAAAAAACTTTCCCATTACAATTTCAAACTATTACTTTATTCAAAACTCATATGTATACGTGCACACACACACACACCAGTAAATTCTCACCAACAGACCTCTAATGGATCTTTAGACACGATGTTTTATTTCCGGAGAGAGAAAGAGAGAGAGAGATTTGATCATAATAGGGGGTAGGGGGATGGTCTTAGTACTGCGTGATCATTAGGCGGGATTTTACGATTATGAGGTGGGGGGTGGGGCAGGGGGCAAGAAGTGGCTGAACTCTTAAAGCAGCTATTATTGATAGCTTTGGAGAAATTTAATCTCGAAGCTTCGAGTAAATCTTCAGTAAATCATGAAAGTTTTATGAATTCAACACTTAATTGTAAACTATGAATCCTTATAGTATACGAAAGGGAATTCGGGTAGATTGGTAATCCATTCCATTACCTAGTATCTGCTGAGTGCTTAGTATGTGATTACTAATGAGATTAGACTAATAATACATGAACATTAGAATTCCTTTTTGTTTCCAGACAATATGGATTTGGGCAGTGCTTTGCAGAACAGTTCTGGTTAAGGCCGAAGTTCGTGTGCTCACATGTAGTGACCCAGAGAATGCCACAGACCTTTTAGGAAGAGAGCTTCTGACATTGTACGATACCCAATTTACATTCAACATCGTTCCAAATTACGAATCATCTCAAGAGAATATTTTTATTGACGACCACCATGGTCGTAGAGTACTAATATACGGACAAGGCACGTGTCCAAGAATGCTGCATCACCAAAGCCTAGGTGATTTAGCTGATCATGCGGTTTGTCCTTGGTCTGTGGAGATGCATCATGACGAAAACAGAATTCCTAAGAATATAGCTCGTGCCAAGTGTCGTTGTATCAACTGTAGAAGAACGTCCGGCAGATGCCGCCCAGTCATGTCATACTTGCCTGTGGTTAGAAAAACGTGCAATATTATAACAGGCCTATACCAATATAATGGAATAATTGAATCAGTACCTGTTGGTTGTACATGTGCAAAAGGATAATGATGCTGCTTAAGGAAGGGATCAATTTATATTCGTTGTATTTGCATGTGATTGTGTAGATCGTCTTTGACATTTTAAAGACTATATTGTTCTGACTATCCACTCTCAAAGTGTTCACAATCGCCATCAGTACTCTATTATCATTCATACAGTAACATGATGACATCATTTTTATATCAAAAATTTGGTACATATAAATATTCTCTTAACCTGTCTAAAATGATCAGTATTATTTTATCAAAATTTCGTTAATTTCTAATTTTATATTTATCTGATGCATATGGTATTCTTACCTTTTTATACATTTTTATACACAAAAGTTAAGACCATTTTAAACTATCTGTAATAAAGTTGCTTGGACCTAAATGTCAAATTTGTGGATATTTTGTCTAAACTTTCTGTGGTTATCTAGATCGTCCTTCTCGAGTAAACTCCCTAATTGATGCTGGTAGCCGTTCTTGACAAAGTCTACATGAGCAGTCAAGGTTTCATGAATGCTCAAAACAACCACGTTAAACTTATTACTTCACCATCCAAGAGCCAGGCTCCTGTTTCATTAAATTATATATATATTTTTTCCTCAAGTTGAGATTTTATATTATCGTCTTAATCCTACTTGTGACAATACTGGGATTATTTCAGATATAGAAGTAGTAGAAAAACTGAAGAAGAACAAAATCACTACGGGTCTAACATTGCACACCTGTGAATAAAAAGAGTTGATGAATTCATCAAATTTGAGGAAGTCCTTCAGGTTTCCTCAGAGATAATTAAGACTCTTTTAAGAAACTTCAAATGTTATGACTATGTTTATTCCTTGATGTGTGCGTAATGTTCAGTGCAGACATCATTGTTAAGAGCTAAGCAAGAAAGAAATATATTCAAAGATTTCAATCTGAGAAAAAATGTTTTAGCTTTTGTGCGAAAATGGGGTCAGATTCCCAACCAAAGATTAGTTCCAAGACCGTCCGACTCATAGCTGGTGGGTAAGAGGTACAGGTTCTCATCGCCCACGGGCTATTTTGTGTATCATTCAGCATGTTTGCTTGACTTATATAACACCCAATTCAAGAAAAATGGTCCAACTAAGGTTTTATTCCGTCGCTGATGGTTTTTGGATGCACAGAAAAATGTGATAAAATATATTGTCATCGATTAACTTTTAAATAAAAGTTATGGTATTTATTAATATTTTTAAATACAATAAAATGTATACTTTATTTATCTTTTCTATATGCAGATGAATCAAAAGTTGCAAATGTTGTATTTTCTGCCTGTTGCATTAGCAACTACAGCACTTCAGCTTTAAAAAAGGCATAGTTACACTGCATAAATTATACCTCTGTTTGACGTTTTTGCGATGTAATACTATCTTGGAATCTCACTATGTATGTTTGTTTTTTTTTTTAAATTCCCTTCTTTTTTTTGTCGCTGAATAGCCTATAACGTCCATAACATTTTTTTCTGATGGTTGCATAATAATTTCACCGCAACTAATTAAGAACACATACAATGTTTATGGACTACATATTAATACTTATAAAGTAAAATCATGCCTTCTATACAATAATTTTCAACGGGTTTCGCTCAAAACATATTCAGTTATTTGGCTTTAAGCTGTGACATTTAAGAACATAACTTCCTTAACGTAATTTTCAATTTCAAACGGTTTATTTGTGATATTTTCGCATAGTTGTCCATGTCAGAAATCCATAATCGTCAATTCGTTATGAATTTTCTTCGAATGATTCGAAAAGAAATCAAAATTATTGCTGATATTATAAAAATTGTAACTTCCGTCATGTATAACATCCATAACCAGACAATGAGCAATGTGTGCCTCGTTCCCACAGAAAATTTTATTGGACGATTGTTAGTCATTTTTCGTATTTAAAGGCTGAATATGTCTATTCATCAGAAAAATTCACAATGATGAATTGGTTTCTTTTTCTAGAATTAAAAATGCAGTTTTTAATTCTCTCCAGGTAAAACGTTGGAACCGATACGCAGTTAACAATTACAACAAATAAGGTTTGCTTAAAATATTATAAAGAAGGAAATGTTAAAGTACAATTATAGATTAGATGTACAGTAGTACTAAATCTCATAAATGATTTAACTCAGTTGGAATCTCACAGCATGTGATATGTTTGTGCCTTTTGCCTAGGAATACGGGAAGTCTATAAGGCTGCGACTATCAATTGGTTGAATATCGAGTTGTTTTTCCAGTTCAATTCAAAAATTACCTGCAAAGTCATTGATGCATACAACTCTGTACTAGGAAGTTGATGGTGACCTGAATACGTTGCAAAATGGTTACTATAATAGGACTAATGTCACTTGTATATTGATTGAGCTCTCTAATTACGGGTTGAACTCTGTAACGTCACCTAAGAGGAACGCGAGGGACATCTCGTGTGTGCATTAAGTGGAACTTTATAGTTTTTGCTTTTGACACGTGCAAGATAAGTAAAATATATAAAACTACAAAATATGATATGTACCCGAGCAAGTACCAAGGATTTTCACTTTTCCTTGTTTTCACTGGTAATAAGGTCCCTAACAGAATTTTAAATCCACATTTTGTACTGAATAATTTAGACTAGATCAGCAAAGACCTATGAACATTCTAGACTTAGTGCTATACAAAAAGCTTTCTTTGATACTGACCGTGGAATCGTGTACTTATAATTTGTGTCCATAAATTCTAAGTATTGCGCTAAAAAATGGTATGTATCTGTCAGAACATTTATTTGTTTATGAATACCATGTAGGTGTCTAAAGATATGGACTAAAAAATCAATAGTATCTCTTTCGGAGCTTCTTTTTTAAAAGATGAAGAATTAGAAGAAGAAAACAAAGAAGAGACAGATTAGGAGAAAGTCATCTGTGTGACGGGAATTAACTTTATTGTATTTGGACAGTTTAAAGCCATATTTTGGAAAGTTATATCTTTAAAATATATGTACAAAGTGTATGTTTTAACTCTCTTTTGGACAAGCGCTTCACAAAGTGTTTCAGCTATGAGGACCAGATTCAAAGGGAAAATTCCTGTAAGGAGGACAGACAAAAGAGATTCAAAGGGAGAATTCCTGTATGGAGGAAAGATAAAAGGAACGCATGAATTCGGGCTAAGGGTATAATATGTTCCTAGACGTAACGTTTAAAAAAAATTATAGACATGTTTTGTCACAAAAAATAAATATTTTCAAACTGTAAAAAAAAATAACTTTTCTTTTGTTTAGCTCGAAAGACAGTTCAAGCCTCATGAAAATACAAAATAAAGTGCACCGTTATGCTTTGCTGAAAAAAACCTTGACAGCTTGAACATTTCTTTTGTCATTTAAAACTTGTATTTCTGAATAGACAATAGACTGGTCAAATGATCAATGTTAGTAACCTTCTCAAAATTGTCATAAAATGTATTGTCTCATCCAAATATGATACAACACCAAATATTCCATTCACATAGTGTAATCGCAACTTGCTCTGTGGAACTACTGTGGGTTATGGAGTAGACCGATGAGAAAATGTCTTCGCTAATTCTGAAACATTGGTCATAAATTTACTACTTTAGTGAAATTTCATTCCGTGTTTGACCTTTTGCTAAGCTTAATTTTTTTACGCCAGAAGTACTGTTCGTGATTTGGGTATGGGAGGGGCGGGGAGGGGTCGGGGTCGGAGGCAGAGTAGTTGGATTATGCTGTGATTCTTTCGACTTAGTATTTCAAGATTCTGAGCTATAACCATGACGAGTAAACCAAATCTTATATGACCCCTAACCATCAATAATCTTGGTATCTTCCATTTTGTCAGTAAGAATTCTGCAGCATAAAAAGCATGTTCCCGCGCTTTTTTCAGTTATGAGTGTTTAGTTCCACGCCCTGCACAAGTGCCACAGCATCGCCCCAAACGTAAATAACCCCAAATCATATCCCAAAGTTTTAAGGACTCACGGTACTAATTTAAGTCCAGAGTAAACCTATGGAAATACCATGATTTTAAAATTCCAATAACTTTAGATCTCTGAATGCTCATGATCAAACCAATATTGTTCAGTATCGATCCACCCTTGATGCAAGCTTCTATGTAGAAGAAAACCACATGAACCGCGGCGTTTGTTTGTCTTTTTTTTTTTTTTTTTTTTATCTAAATGTGTTTGAAACATGTGTTTTAAATTCTGCATCTAAAGAATTAGGTGCTAATTTCAGTAATGAGTATTCTAAAATCAGGTCTGTAAAAGGATGTTTGGTTTGGTTTCGTGGGTTTAACGCCATTTTTCAGCACATGATTAGCTATACATGACGGCCAGTATATTTGGTGCAGGAAGAACCCAGGAAGACCAAGAAAAGAACCGACGACGCACGGGAAGCTACTGACAAGCTTTCTCACATACCCACGTTGATCAAGCCGAGACTCGAACTCACGCGGACTGAGGTGAGATGTGTGAGTAAGCTATAAATTCGAGCCCTTTTGAGCACTCGGCCACCCGGGGCCATCAATAAAATATTGTCTCTAATTTTTCAGTTACAAATAGAATACACTCTCAAAAGATTCTTTTCTCTAAAATTTTACTGTTCATTATCAACCAATCATGACCCTCCACACCCAAATATACTCTATTTTAGGTTCATCCATTTTTGACTGGTTAACATTTTCCCATGTAATTAGTACCGTGAGTCCTATTAAGTCTGTATCTTGAACCGTGTATGAAGAGCTGGCCGACGGGTAGTAGAGCATCATCATCGCCTTCTTTTATTCGAAAGGAACGGAAATAGCAATCAGGGAAACAGCGGATGCTGCTCCTCCTTTCGTGCATATGTTGATGGTGCACTCGATTTTATGTGGGTATGATGTCACAAAACTCTCATTACCATTCAAGATAATGGCTTCATACATTTAGATACGACTGGAAACGTGCAGATGCCTATGGCGACCTTAATCCAACCCTGATGATTGTGCTGTAAAAAGGTGTGGTGGGTCAAATGAAAATATATGCAATTTATTGATGTTGATTTGCTTTAGATGTCTGCTATGATACTTCCATAATCTTTAAAGCATTTTGGATTTTGGCATCTAGTGCCAAAGTTCTTCTAAGATATCAATCCGTGTGTAACGTGCAGCCAAATACACCCAGGTATACAGTCGCATAGTGTGCCGCAAGAGTTGTCCCAATATAAATCATTTGACATTGTCAGTAGAATAAATGTAACATCTGCGACGGTAAATCTTGGTCGATGCTGCATGCGGATAAAAACTGTACATTAATGTATCCATATAAGACAAATTTAAAACAAACTTATCGCTGTTGTTTTTGTGACTTCGACACTCCATTGTCTGTTATCCACTGATATTCTAAAAAGATCATTCCAGTCTATTCATGGCCATTTATATACCCATGTTGCTGTTTGTTTTAATTTTTGTTGCTCTCTCTCTCTCTCTCTCTCGGTTTGTTTTTTCCATATGTATATCACAACAAGACCGGCAAAATACAGTAAATAACCTGTTATTCTGACACTCAATCACGTGATTTTCTAATGATATGAACCTAACCCAAGCTTCCATTAAAATGGTCTCCCTTGGTTGGTGGTTTAAAATGTAAACTATAGATACTTCTAGGAAGTTGGTCAATGGGAAAAAATGCGCTGTACGTCCCGTGGCGTTATAAAGGTTGATTCATTCTGCCAGAAATTTGTTGAGCCGCGGTGGCTCAGTGGTTAAGGCATTTAGACGCGTGACCAGAAGGGTGCGAGTTCGATTCCTACCATCTTATCCACTCAAATATTATGGTTTGTAATTGGGTGAGGCACTTGACGTATCTCGGCACGATACAACCTGCAAAGTATTGATGTGCCGTAAAACGCCAAAAATACCAAACTAAACTTCATCCTGTAACAATGCATGGTTTAATGCCGGGTTTCTATTAACAATAAACATTAGATGACTGGCAGAAGTCAGTGATTGAGTGACAACTAGGACAGAAAGTGTAGAGGAAGCATGTGACTGAAGGTATTCGGGCGAGACTAAAAATGAAAGAGTCACTTAACGCGTTTTCTACCGATAGCCCAGATAATCATCTTAAATTTGTGTTTCACTTTATCATCGCACCGAATAAATAAACAAATGTACACTTTTGACACTCCGTTTCACGAATACTTTGTCTAAAGACATATTTTGCCAAACGATTTAATTGTAAATAAAGATGTGTACTGTACTCTGCCAAACTGTTTTATTAGGACTGCCTATGTTACCGACGAACAATTGCCTATGAATTTTTTAAGCGAGTGTCAAATAAAGAGGCTTAACTTTCCTGATTTTATATGAATTTGATGATAGTTATATTTTACCGAATATGTTAATTAAGATACGTCTCATTTTTGCGTAAAGCATATAACCTTGCTCAACATGTGTTTCATAAGTAAACACATGAGCGATAATTTAAAATTACACCAAGGGACGCTCTACTATGCAGTAAGAATTGCGTATGACTGAAGAAAAACCAAATGTTAGCGGAACGGGATTGATCATTCTAGATTTCCGTGTACAAATATGTATTTCGCAACCTCGGGTACAACGTGACATACAATGAATCTATTCCAGTTAACGCTCATAAATCATGAAAGTTGAATGATATTGGAAAAGTGATCTAACTCACTGTTAAATCGACGTCCCTTTGAATGACCAGAAAATGTCTTTCGTCAGCGTGTCAAAGTGTCTGTTTGATCATGAATAGCCTCATAAAACTTTTGATTGAATAGTAATAATGTACGATCTCAAATCTACTTTGCCATAATAGAATACGTTCAGCAGTTCTTTTGTGTCACGGTAAAACTATGAATCAGTTTCATTCGCATCTACTATACTGTTTTCAAAGTGAATCCACCCAGTCTGTGCCAGATAAGGTCTTTGATCATTCACACACACACACACACACACACACACACACACACACACACACACACACACACACATATATATATATATATATATATATATATATCTATATATGAATACACTATATAATGTAAAACACCTATTAAATCTGTGTGATAATGTTGATTCAAAATACAAAGAAAGGAATGAAATTATCTTTTCGATCACGACAAATCCAAAAATCTTTTTTTACTGAAAGAAACAAAAATTATATTGTTATCTTCTTTTCCGCCTAACCACCATACCTTCAGGCACTAATCAGTTAAAAGTAGTTACGAATCAATTTTGTATGCGGATATAACTCATGTTACTATTTATGAAAGGTTATGTCACGTCCTATGAGGTTGACACCAAATAATAACTAGCATAGTTTGTCATCTTCTAAATACTAGGATAAAATATCGATACGATATGACAATATTTTTTCTTCAATATTTAATTTTATATATGTGTGCTCCGGAGAAAGATTTAGTATTTGAGAATATGACTAGTGGCATTCAAATATCATGTGGTGTACATTATTTTGCTCAAAGCTTCATATGTGGTGTAAATTATTTTGCTGAAAGCTTTATATGTAGTGTAAATTATTCGGCTCAACGCTTCACATGTGGTGTAAATTATTTTCCTGAAAAGCTTTATATATGGTGTCATTTATTTTGCTCAACGCTTCATATGTGGTGTAAATTATTTAAATGGATGCTCTGAAACTTATTATACTCATTCCTAGAAAAATAAAGCTTACTTTCATATGATAGAATACCGTCTATACTCACGTATACATCGAATCCATCTGCAAACTGCATAGACCCAGATCTGCCGTCGCATACTGCACCGGTATATCTGGGTCTATGCAGCTTGCTATGAGTAATTAGGAGAACAAACAACATAGACCCTGATCTGCCGGCGCAATATACGACGGCACATCAGGGTCTATGTTGTCTGCAGTCAGATCCAATATATAAACGAGTATATACGGTACCAGATTTTCAGTATGTATTCATACCGTATAGTTAATGGATAAAATGAAATACAAAACGCTATGAAATAGCTCTTGACCGACTATCAAGCAATGTTAGCAAAGGAACAAATTAATTTTTTTAAAAGGTACGGTTAAACATCAGTCTACTATACTACAAAACACTACATGTATATAGAAAACAAAAACATGTGTGTTTACTCTTCGCGGCACTTTTTCTTAATTAGAAGTTGATCTAAACATTTTTAAACAACTTAAGTTTAACGACCAAGATTATGGTAGCAACTTTTTCCCTCCAAAATATGGTGCTGACTTCAATGTCATATGCAGATCAGTGAGATACCGCCACTTTTAAACCTCCTTAAATGTGGCCCTTTTTGTTGGTTTTAAGGGCACTTTTAGCACATTATTGGCTATATGATGCCTAGAAAATGGTAGCTAAGTGCCTTTCACAAGAACACACCGAAGCAGCCGACCCCGCACCATCAACCATTAGATTCCGAGTCTACGCTCTACGAACTGTGCTACCAAAGTTCCAGGCCCTTTAGAGAAAAGTCATTATTTTGATAAGCATGTATAAAGGAACATCACATCTTTTTGTCATTTGTCATATCCACTTCCACTCAAACTTCGATAGGTTAAATCAAACTGATCCTTTGAGGACTGAAAAATTGTTGCTTTTCTTGTACTTCTCTCTCTCTCTCTCTCTCTCTCTCTCTCTCTCTCTCTCTCTCTCTCTCTCTCTCTCTCTCTCTCTGGTTTAGGACGTTGTGCATGAGAGCTAGGAGAGAAAGGTGCCGTTACTTTTTTAAGCATGCTTAGAACCAGTCCACCCCTTGTCAGGAAGTTCATGCGTTCTGACGCACATCTCATGAATCTACTCCTACTCATTACACTGTTATACACGAGACCATTGACAACTGGAGATAATGGAACAACATCAATATTACATTTTAAAAAAGAAAAGAACAGGAGTGTATTCGGAAAGTCACTAAGAGAAACCTAATCTAGCATTGTTAAAGCTGTTCATAGCCTTATCATGAATTCAATTTTGGGAAAGATTTCTTTCCAAAGGCTAAAAAGAATCAAATTTGAGAAATTCATGATGATATTAGAAGAATAGATTTGTAAGCAAACATTCTTAGTTTTGTTTTATTTATCGTTAGTTTTAACTGCACTGTTAACACGTTATTGGCTATATCATAACGAGGAAGTGGGAGCAAAGTAACTTTCCTAAGGACACACTGAGGCAGCCGACCCGGGATGGCCTAGGCGGGTATCAAACCCGCGATAAATGGATTTCGAGTCTGAAACTCTACGAACTTGGCCACCGCGACTCTCTAAAAGCTCTTGATTTAAAAGCTATTAAATTAATAATAGCTATTAAAATAATAATAATAATAATAATAATAATAATAATAATAATAATAATAATAATAATAATAATAATAATAATTTACAAAGTAGGCGTGCATGTCTACGGTCTAATGAATTTACTGCTTTTAGTATCATAAAGCTTATTGGCATTCTTTAAACCCCATTTCACTTGAAGTGCAAATATTTAGAGACAAATACATGAAGTCACAGGAGAAAGATTTTAATTTCAATCTCTCATCTTGTGTAGTACTATCTACAGATAAAGAAACATAAACTATAAAAATAAGTTTTAAAGTATCAAAATTTTGTCAATTAAGAAAGGACATGAAAGGATAATTACAGCTCAAGCAGAATTGATAATTTGCTATCAGACAGAAAAGAGCAATACTTTGATAAAGCATAGTAAAAAATTTCAAATAAGAAGCAAAAATACAGAACACTAAATTAACACAGAGAAATATGGTAAATGTATCTTTTTCATGTAAATATGTACAAATTGTAATAACATATATCTATCATTGACCATCAACTACGACGGCTCCACGTGAAACTTGGGTACTCTATAATAAATACTAAACAGTGCAACTGGATGCATATGTCAGCTTTGAGGCACGTTGCTATCACATGAATAGTAATTTGGGGGGGGGGGGGGGAATCTGGGAAAATGTAATGTGAAAAATGTCTATAGAATTAACATTGTGGGCCAGTCTGGCCTCAAGGGGCAAGATAATGTGAAAAACACCGACATTGACTGACCCAAACACAGATTGACTCATCATCACCTACACGTAATAACCAACACCTACATCTACTGACCAGCACCCACACTACTAACCATGACCTACACTTACTTACTAACCATGACCTACACTTACTATCAGACAGAGGTGTAAGGGTAGGCTGTAAGGTAAGGAGGGGGTAAAGCAAGGAAGAGTAACACCTAGAACAGACAAAATTACATCTTACACTCACACCTACAGAAATACAACCCTAAAGACGGGTGAAAGGGGAAAATAGGGTAGGATGGCTCGCATACACAAACATACTATGATACTTATATACCATAACACGCTAATAGGACAGAGGGGCAGGGGTTTTAATTTGGTACGGAAGATTAAACAATAGACAAAAGACAAAGACATACAAACATAAAAACAAATATTGGCAAGATGTTGAGTAGTATCTCTGTTTCTGAGAGGTTATGTGACCCTGAAAATGTCCGTTGCTAGGTTCGCAAAAGATTGCTAACACCGGTGACACCGCTTCATTATTCTTCTTTACAAGCTTCTCGGCACGGCAGGTCCATACACCAACACTTTCTGCAAACACCCTTGCCTTACCACGTAGACTCATCTTTTCCATACGGCAGTGCATGTGACGGGTGTGATCACCCACGTTGACTTGAAATACACTGCGTAGTCCAGATTAAACAACATACTGGAAATAATGGTGCAAGATTGTACACTCACATTCATTTTATTGGTTGTCTTGAGGATGGATGGCACAACCGGTTAACGCACACGTGCGATGTATTTTAGCCTGAACGTGTTCTCTATCTACCAATTAGATCGTAGGATGCTGTGTGACGTCAGTTTCGATATATATATATATATATATATATATATATATATATATATATATATATATATATATATATATATATATATACCCTAGAGCGTTTCTACGATTCACAAGTGCGGTACAGTTCAAGTACAGTATACATGGCTGAATAGAAGATAAAAAAAACTTTGTGTTGGGGTGTGCCTGCAATGAATACTTATACCCGGAATGACAGTACTACTACTGCTGCATTAGTTAGTATTATTCCACCAATGGTATATTCTATTCCAGAGAATGACTTTAATCTGGATTTGGCTTTCTGCGATTTCGTATTATGCCAGAAATGTTTACCAGTACCAGCACTTCCAACACCTTCTTCTCCTTCATTACTATCACCATTGCCAGAATATGACGATTTTTAAAAGAAGCAGAAGGAAGAATTAGAGACATTTTTACAGCGCCAAAAATAAAGAAGAGCCGACTTTTGTGCAAAAACAAGAAGAAGAAAAGAAGAAACAAGAGGAGATGAAAATCATTAGCGGTGAACAGAATAAAGGGAGTGAAAATAGAACTTCAGAAACCGTCAGTGTGTTGGGAGGCACTCTGGAGGAGCTAAAACAACTGAGAGCAATGTATGAAGTTTCTTTGGTAAAACCCATGCGAAAGAGACCTTCATAATCCAAGAACTCTCAATCTTCCATGACATCGACTACCACTGAGACGATAGCAGCGGCAGTGACTGCAACAATAACAACAGCAGTAGGACATGGACGTGGGAAAGGTTTAAGGCAGTTGAAGCTAATGTTGAAAAGTCTATGATTTTGCTGTTGTTATTATTACTATTGTTGTTGTTGTTGTTCAAACCCAACAACTCTCCCCTCTCCCCAACAAAAAAATGTGTGCGTGTGTGAATATGTTATGAATAATAATAAAAAAAGAATAAAGACATGGATACACTTCTGTTTATGGTATATTTTCGTCAATAAGAATCACATTGTAATTTCAAACAAATCAAAAATAATTTTAAAAATTATCTTTCTTAAGAATGTCTTGGTTTTTTTTTTTCTGAATTTACTTCGCTGTTTTTTTTTAATTGCTGCTTTTGCTGTTTCTAAAATGTCCTCCTTTATTTCTTTCTTTACTTTCCTTTTCAATGTCTCAGACGGAGCGAGTTCTTCTTCTGCTTCTTTTGCTTCCGTAAGCTCCTCTTTTTTTTCTTTTACTCTTTTGGACGTTATAGACCAGGGGTGTCAAATTCATTTGCTATGGCGGGCCAGATAAGATATAAAATAATAATAAATAATAATAACATATAATGAGTCTGGCGGGCCGTATGTTTGACACCCCTGTTCGAGACACTCTAAAGACCAATATCCTTACTCTTGACAATGAAACTTTTGTCTCTGGACCTGATTTCTCCTTTATTTTATGTTCATTTTCTTTGGAGTTGTGGAGATTCTAGAGCCCAATGTCCTTTCTCTTCACAGAGATAACAGGTATCTTCACTTTTATCTTGAGAAGAATAGTCTTGAGTCTCTGTACAGGTTTTGGTCAATGTGTATTTTCGAATCACTCTCTGTAAATCTCTGACCAGAAGTGTAATCTTTAGTGGCTCTTCCATCTTCATATGTTGAATCTGGAACTGAATGATGGTATGCCTTTACGTAGGGGTTCTACACATAAAGAAAAAGAGGTGCCCTAGTTCAATCAAGCTTGAATCGTTCACCGTCATGAAATGATCACACTATTCTATGGAGAAGGAAGAAACTACGAGACGACGTTCTGTTTCACCCAAGACTCTGCAAGACGTTTTGGCAGAATTTCCTCCTGGCGAATTTGAAGACGAAATAATTGATCTATATCCAAGACGATTATCATCCTCTTCCTCCCGATTACCAAGAGATTCAAGAATCTCCAAGAAAGAAAATTGTTGGGTAGCCCATGAGGATTATTTCACATCCAACCGACCAACAAAGCGACTTCCAGAAATTTTAGAACCACCTCTTACACTTACAATGTCAAGAGTTCAAGTCCCAAGTCCTGCAGAGACAGCGGCTGCATTTATTACCACTTTACTGGAGTCTATGTTAGATGAGCTGAAATGGCAGTGTCGAGCCAAAGATCAAGATAATTTGCTATTTTCTGTTACTCACGATAGTTTAAAATCTCCGGTTTGGATTGAATTTAGTACACCTGCAGAATTAACCTTTTCCAAAATATTTGAGAAAATTCTAAACTTTCAATAATCAAATAATGAGTCTGACATGACCGATAGAAAAGCTACCCTTTATATGACACACATTTCACCTTCTTCTAGCTGCGGAAAATGCAAAAAAGGCTGATCAACTTCCCAATACCAAAACAAGAATCATCAAGATTAATAACGACCAAGATCACACGTGTTTATCCCCCGCGATCGTTGTGACTAGAGTTCATGCAGAGAAAACTGATACTCATATTATCTCATCTCTCCCGTAACCTGGCAGGTCGTAGGGGCGCCACTGATGACTTTGCGACAATCTCTCTCCATTTCGCCCTGTTCTCCACTGCTCTTTGGGACTTTGCAAAGTCCATTCCTGTCCACTCTTTGATATTATCTTCCCATCTCTTCTACTGTCTGCCTTGTTTTCTCTTTCCTCTCACTGTGCCCTGTAAGATTGTCTTTGACAGGCCAGATGAGCGTGAGACGTGACCATACCATCTTAGTTTGCGTTTCTTTACGGTGGTGAGCAGATCTTCATATGGTCCAATACCACCTTGGATTCTAATGTTCACCTCCTCATTTGAGACGTGGTCTAAGTATGAGATTTTCAGGATCCTTCGATAACATCTCATCTCTAAGGCATGGATTCTACTCTCTAGTTCTGCAGTCACGGTCCATGTTTCACATGCATACAGGAATATGGACATGACAAGGGAGCGCATAAGCTTGATCTTGGACCCAATCGTGATGTTGCTGTCCTTCCAAATAGGCTTCAGCCTAGCCAGTGCAGTTGTTGTCTGCGCAATCCTGGAAAGAACCTCACGTTTTGAACCTTCATCAGAGGCGATAGGTATTTGAAGCTTGTTACTGTGCCCAGCTTCTGTCCATTCACTCTTATTTCCTTTTGGATACCACTCTTGTTGTTTGTCATTAGCTTGGTCTTTTCAGCGCTGATCTCCATCCCATACCTTAGTGCTGCTTGGTTGAGACGGTTCACTAAGGTTTCCTTTTCTTCTTCATCTCCTGCTAAGCCATCGATATCATCAGCGAAGCGCAGGTTGGTGATTGTTCTGCCTCCAACACTGACACTGCCCTCATGGTCTTCCAAGGCATCAGACATGATCCTTTCCAGGTAGATGTTGAAGAGTTTTGGTCAGAGAAGGCATCCCTGTCTGACTCTGAATGTTGTTCTGAACTAATCTCCTCTGTTGCCATTGACGAGAACTGCGCTGGTAGCCTTGTCATGCAGGTTCTCGATGGTGCTGATTATGTTGTATTTCCGCATGGTGGCCCACAAGGCTGCATGCCACACCTTGTCAAAAGCCTTCTTGAAGTCAATGAAGACATGATAGAGGTCCTGTTGATCCTGCAGATTCTTTTCACAGAGGATTCTAAGATTGAAGATCTGTTCTGTAGTGCTACGTCCTGCTCTGAAACCTGCCTGTTCTTCAGCGATGATGTGCTCTGCTTGGGGTTTCAGTCTGTTGAGGATGATAAGCATAACCTTGCTTGGGTGACTGATGAGACTGATTGTTCGGTAGTTCTGGCATAGTTGCAGATTCCTTTTCTTAGGAAGGGTGATGATCAGAGACTGGGTCCATGGGGTGAACATTTTCCTGTTTGCTAGATTTTGTTGCAGATTGTAGTGAGGACATCTATCATAGAGGTTCCTCCTGCTTGAACAAGTTCTGCTGATATATTGTCTACCCCAGCTGACTTCCCTTTCTTTAGCGCCTTTACTGCAGCCTCTACTTCTTCCCTGAGGATCGGGAGGTCAACCTCTGTTGTGGTCAGTGGAAAGTTTAGTACAGCTTGGTCTCCAGGAGTCTCCTGGTTGTAAAGCTCTGAACAGTATTCAGTCCATCTGTTAAGAATCTATTGATCTTCTGTGAGACTCTTACCAGCCTTGTCCTGGATCGTGGAAAATCTCCCTTGTTTCTCTGTTGTCAGGTCTTTCACCAACTGGTATGCCTTTTTACTGTTTTTCTGGTTCAAGCTTTTCTCGACTTCCTTGCATTGGTCCTCTAACCAGCTTTCCTTCACTCTCGTTAAGCTCTTCATAATCCTGTTGTTATTCTCCCTGTATTTTTCTGCTCCTTCAAAGTCTCCTCGCTTCCTTTTCAGTTTTCTCCTCGCATCACAGAGGCCGAGGATATCTTCTGTGACCCAGGGCTTCTTTATCCTACGATGCTTGCCAAGGATCTCGTAGGCTGTGCCTATTATGGCCGTGTTGAAGGTGATAATCAAGGAATCTAGGTTTATTTCTTCAGCACCCAGAATTGTGAGTGGTGCAAATTGGCCGCCTATTTTCCAGACAAAAAATTCATTCACGTCTATCATACCAAAATCATTTTGGTGGTATTACGAGCAACACCGTATTTCTCTGATACAGTTACTATTGTGACAAACGTGACTAAGGATTCAACAATCGAGAGAAACGTATTCATTGTGGAGAGAGATGTCATGGATGTTTAGCGTCGATACCTTGTATTCCTGGAGGTAAAGAAATGATTTCATGCTCCATCTGCATACGAACATTTGTGAGTCAAGCGTGTTATGACCGACATCACATGAAGCAATTCCAACAACACAAAAGTGTTTGTGAATTATTGAAAGCGTGTCCAACATGTGGACAGAATATTCGTATCAGTTCCAAAGATTCACACGTTTGTCCAGGAAAGAATCGATGTCGTATTTGTTGTCAGGTCGTTGAATTGGATCATCCGTGTTGCATTCAGAGATTCGAAAACGAACCAAACAAATTATTGGATCACCAGAACAAGAAAGATCATCGCGCTTGCCACAAATGTATTCAGGAACCTTTATTTTATCACTGTCAGAACTGTATTGTGCTCATGGTGGACGTGAAAAGATATTGCATGACTCCAATACTCTTCCTGATTTCGTTCAGTGGTTCTTGGAAACCTAATGACGGCGACTGGAATGGAAATAAGGTTAATCATTACAGGGACTGTGAAAAATATGCTATAGTTATTGCTCAGAATTTCTCGGAATACGACCGTCAGTTTCTTTTGAAACATTTTTCAGAAAAAGGAACTGAATTTCCAAAAGTCGTCCTGAATGGAACCAAGATCATTTACATGAAAGTGACAAACGTACAGTTAAAGATTCCATGAGTTATCTGTCTATACCTTTAAGTAAAATGACCAAAACGTCTGCAGTAACGGAAATGGCCAAATGATATTTTCCTCACCATTTCAGTACCGAAGAAAATCAACACGTGGTTGTCCCCGAAGCACACTACAACGACACTGATGGTATGCAAACAGAGCAGCAAGAGAAATTCTAGGCCTCGTACCAAGCCCACCCATCGGACCCTCTTGATCTTCAAAAAGAAATACTAAAGTATTGTCGGTCTGATGTTGACATTCTACGACGTTGTTGTGGAACATAACGACAGTTATTTCACTATTGTACGACCTCAAAAGTATCAATCCGTCAGCCGTCGATATTCAGCCGAAGCTTTGCGTTGGTTACATTACTTGTGCCAAACTCATGACAATTAGATTCTTCATGTTGAAAATGTGGGAACACGACTACAATTGATGTTTGAAAACAGATCCAGAATTTCGACGCATCGTTGAAAACTACGATGTGAATTCTCGGGACCAATTTTTTTTCTTTTTTTTCCGAAGGCTGACCAATGCCACACACTTGCTTTTTCTTAAGGAGAACAGATACATATATCGATGTGTATTCGTTGTGCCCTTGGGTGTGTAAAATATGCTCAATTTCCAATAGGACACCCTGAAATTTGACAAAACACATCGACGTGGAATAATATCATTGCTGCTTACGTGAAACCCAATGCCCATTTAAAATTGTTTAAAATTGTAATCAGTGTTGGAACCTTTACTTTGACACCGATAGTTGCATGTACAGAAATCGTCCTGGATGATATAACCCTCACATTGACAGACAAACATCTAGAAGTGACCATGGCGGACATAAAACTTACGGCTATCAGTACCATGATAAGAAAGGAAAACTTTATACCAAATGCAAAGTGAAAGTACTGACACTGAATCATCGAATCATCGCTCTAGTGAGGTCGGAACGTTGACGTGTTAAAAAAGCCTAAAACGGCAGATCAAGGTCAAGACTTTCGTGTCAAAACGTACGACCCCACAAGATATTACGTTTGTCAGATCACCAAATCGTCAGTGAACCCTTAGAAAAAGTATATCGGATCGTCAACGAGAAACGTACGAGTACCACCTTTTAATATAAAACAGAGAGTTCCAAGAACGAAAGATCGTTGTGAGCAAAGACGTCCATCTGAAAAGATGAATTCGACACAAAAACAATGTAATGTACTACCCACTTACCCATAGTTGAATGAAGACGAATGTGATGATACGCCTTGCGACGAGAGTGATGGTGTGTCCTGCGCCCAGTGTGATGCAGCTTTACTGTAGAAAGGAATGCCATCCGTTTTTGGCACTCAATGGGTGTCATTCTTGCTCTCACCAGTCCCTCATTACACAGCTAGCTCATCGAGAATCACAAATAAAAGGAGAATACATTTTCTCCGTGACTTTGACTGGCTATTGTACTTTTTCCTGTCGATTCCAGACGTTTAAAGGGAAATGGCAAAACTATCTGAATGGATCCACTTCCACTAACCCTAACGCTTAGACTTTAGATACCGTGACTTCAACATACAGTATTGCAGTGATAGACCGAATTCCGTGTGAGGAAGTCAGTGAAAAGGTTAAACACTTAAAGGATTAGAAAGTACTTTTAAAAAGAAGTATTGCATCAAGACAAGAAAAACGTGTCGTGTGAGTTAATAACTAATGTTATTTGATATGGTTTACCGGCGGTCTCCCTTTGGCACAGGTATAACTATTCCATAGAAAAAAACATTACCGTGATTGCACAGTTTAAAAAAGCACATTCAGAATCTTCCTTTGGAGCTGCGAGAACCCATTTACAGTTGGTTTGTACGTAGTCAAGTAAAACGCAAACGACAAATCATTTCTACATTTTAAAAAGTTGGTATCTGAATCGCACAAGAAGTCAGATTCTCAGAATAAAATATGACAAACAAAAACCTCGATGTGAATATCAGGCTGTCGATGACACGACTTCTACAATCAATGTGGCACCGAATTACATTTATGTGAGTAGCCAATTTAGAAGAGCACATTCATAATACACCTTTGGAACTGCATGAGCGCATTTACAGTGACATTTTAAAGATACAAGTTAAACGCAAAGAACAATTGCGTCCTCAGTTACATAAACCCTTTTAATCATTGGTATCTGAATGTTATGAAAAGGCTAATTACTTTCAAAATGTTCAAATGGTCAGACATTGATAAACTGCGGACACGTTATAAAGCTCGCGATGCCAAGACTTCTGCATGCAGTGTTGCAACAAATTCTATGGAAGAAAGTAAATGAAACGATTTATGACTTAAAGGATTACAAAGTGCTTTTAGATGAACTCACTCCACAAGACGATACGACTCCATTGAATTTAGGAAGACGTGTCGTATGCATGTTAATGACTGAATTACTTGGATTGCGTTTACCTGCAGATTCCCCGTGGCGCATGGTTCACGATTCCATGCAAAAACATGACGACCAAAAATATATATGTTCACGACATATAATTTTCTGTTAAAAGTTGTTCTATTAGTGATGATGAATAATTTTCTACCCCTGCGTGAAGAAGAGACTCGTCGTACTTTTTCTACCATTCATACTTACCACGTGACTGGAAACGTCTTGGATTCGACGCTTGGAAACAAGAGGTGGCTGCTTATGCAAAGACGTTTGTGACTGATCGAGAAGGAAGAAAAAAATGAACTTTTTTGAAAAGTTGAAATTTTTTGTGACATGAATAAAACAAAGTTAAATATCGACAAACAAAGTCCTAAACAAGAGTTACTGTATGCAGGGAAAAATGTTTTGATCCAGACATGAAAAGAGCTCTCTAGACCCCGAGACACACCTATAAATTCATTTCACACTCCTGTCGAAACCTTTGAGTCATCCTGCATGCCACATCAAGAACAAGGCAGAAAGGGATGTCGAGAACCATTCTAACCTCACAGACAGGACCAGGAAAAGAATAAGAAGAAAAGAATCGTCAGAGATTTGGACATTTATAATTACTTAAAGTGATGCACGGAGATTCTTTCTGATGTGCTAAGACAGAACTCGATCTATTTGCCATGCCACCTACGATAATGGCGACTCAAGAACCCCAGCGGGTAGAATTTAATCCCGTATCGTCTCTTATAACCTCAGCTCCCGTTGAGTTTTTAATTAAAGGACAAGCCAACGATTACATTGATCTGAATAACAGCTGCTTGTACCTGAATGTAAAAGTCCTCAATACTGACAGCACCAATCTAGGCATCTATGCCAGAGTGACTCACGTCAGCAATCGTTCATTGAAGTGGATTTGTATCTGAACAACAAACTTGTCAGCAACAGCATACCCTTACCAAACTTACGTAGAGAACCTCCTGAATTGAAGAAGCCAAGAATACACACCTCAATACGTCTGTGATATGGAAACCTGGCATATTAGGTGCATTCAATTACACAGAGTTGACAGAGGCTGACGACCCTTACCATGTAGGATTTATTGACCAAAAAAGAAAATCAACCAATAGTGAAGTTTAGAAATAATGGATCGTTTACACTTGGACATGTGGTTGCTAGACAAGTATTTGCTGAATGGCGTGGCTGTACGTCTACGACTGAATCGAAGTAGCACAGTGTTCTGTTTTATGACTACTGCTAAGAAGCACAAAGCCAGTGTGGAAGAAGCGATGATCTATGTACGACGTGAACTACATCAGTCCAGCTCTGACCATAAATACTGCAAGGTATCCCTTACGACGAGTGAAAGTCAAAATCGTCACCATTGCCTCGGGGCTCTGATCCAAAATCGAAGATGATTGTCTTTCAGTCTCAACTGCCTACATCGTCAGCAATGCTGCAGCCAACGGAACTATTGATCAAAACCATTTCCAGTTCCAACACTTTAACGTTTCTAAGATAGATGTTACCTGAGAGGGGATTTTGATTTCACTCAACACCAAGGCAGTGACGAGAGATATTTTCAACATATAAAATCAGGCCAACTCCATGTTAAATTTCAGTTTGCACTCGCCGTCGAGAACACAGGCAACATAATCTTGTAACCAGAATTCGATAATAACTTTAAAATGAACATCATGAGAGAAGTGATCCTAGAATATTAAACATGGAACACAAATCCAAGGACATTGATAAGGATGATGTTTTCTATCCAGAACAGAGACTTTATCCTCAATTATTGTACCGGACACTTCGTAATACAAACTTATGGTATACTCGACCCTTTGAACAATTTTTTTTCCACAGATTTGACATATTTCTTGAGTTGAAATGTTGTTCATCTTCGTCTGTGAACACCATAGTGTTTGTATTTTTTGGTCTTAATTCTTGATATACTAGTTGTGCAATCTTTCCCAACGCATAGTAAAATACATGAATACAATCGGTTTCTCTGTAAAGTATTGGTTTATATCTCTTGTAGATTGATCTAACATACAAACAGAACCTTGGTGGAATGTGTTGTGCTGTTTAATTGTCCAGGCTATGTCAGATTATGATTCGCAGAGCAGGGCACAACTGTATCTCTGGTACACATTGCCCATGGTTTGATAGTTCAGTACGAGTTTCTGCCTCTGACAGGAAAATACTTTCGAAATCACAATAAATAAGACAACACTTTTTTAATTAGTGTTGATTTTTTATTACAACTTAGAATTCTTTAGACATTATATCTGTCGAATTGTATACAATGTAACATAGTCTTTTATACTCTGATAATTTTCTCGCATGTAGAAAAAAAATTCCAGCATTTTTATTGATGTATTTCTGTCCGTCATTTCGAATTATACTTTGGTGTTCTAGTCTACCAGGTCTTGCAAGACCAAAATTAACGTTTGTCTATATATCTTCGCGGCAGACCCCGGTAGTCTGGGCAATATTCGAACTAGAAACACACTGACTGTGAGTCCGGCACGGTAACCACAGAGCGAACACTTTTAAAAACTGGTGCAAACACAGATTGGGAATTTTTAAGTAACTGCTGGTAGTTCTAAGGGTTTTGATTGATAAAATATAATTACTTAGAGACATGAACGAGGAAATATAAAAGAATCATTTACTTTGACCCTAAAACTGTGCATTTGTAATATAACATCAAGAAGGATAAGAAACCCTTTAACCATAAGTAGGAATTTAATTAACGAAAGTAAGAACACAAATTTGATCTTATACATGTTTATTTAGCATCATATGCGGCAATTGTAAAACTAAAATTTGTTTTTACACATTTACTGCATTTGTTTGTCAGTGTCCACGTTTAGGGCATATGTATGTGTATTCAGCCCAGTTGGCATATTTTACAGGGCTTAAATATATAGAAATTTTTTGAAATTCTGCTAAATGTTCCTCCACTTAGATGAGGTGTTCTGATTTGTCAGTGTCAAGTTGTGAGATATCTTAAAATCGAATAATCGATCACATTTATTTGGAAATTTACTATATTTAAACTAAATCCGAGAACAATACCGCATACACGTGAAAGCAGTTTAACATGCTACAAAGGGTTACTAAAATCTAAAGCTGCATAAAGGATATAAGTTGTGAAAATGATCCTACCACTAAGCAGTTATGTTGCATAACAGATTGAAGAGAGTGGCAACTGGGCCATGGAGAGCACACTGAAACTAAAGCATTATCAATTTTTAGTCCGTTATCAATTTCTTTTTCTGAAGTGATGATCATTCGTGAGTTTGGACGTGGTTCCCAACATTGCCACTTCTGATGAATTCAGTCCACTGAAATGAACACTGAGACGTTGAGTTATATAATTTGATAGATATGAGTCGTAGAAGACGCATAGCTTGTTTTTGTGCGTGCTTGCGTTCGAAAAGTTATAGAATTGAAGTGTTTGTGGCTTAAGTATATAAATAATCTACATATTCAAAGCGGCACGAATGAGATTTATATATAGCCAGTCTCTGACTGAATTGCGACCAGTAACCCAGCCTATATAACGTTCTTCGACTTGATTTACATAATGTGCCTTCCTTCTTTTGAAAACCAAAAGAAATGGTAGAGTTCTTCTAAATCGTGGGACCTGCACCACACGGGGAAAATTCCCAACTAGTCTATGTGGCTTGCGTTCCATAAGTCTCTCGCTAAAAACGTTTTTGGCCCATCTAGCAAGAGGATTATTGTATCATTTTACTCACTTATTTCCTTCCTTCCTTACTTCTTTTGCTGGTTGGACAATATTTATTAAACTCTATGGATATATAGGAACATATACGACAATCTGGTATGTATTAATTTGGCATCAATTTGAAATTACTATTACTTATCCCTATTGTCAATGCGACAAATATATCTCTTCCTTTTTCAAGATTTTATTTTCTTTTTTTACCAAATTGCCACAGCGTTCTCTGCATAACCTCTATCACTTTCTCTCTTCAACTACAAAACGTTTTCTCAGAAAATGACTGCTTTCCCGACAAGGTTGTAAAATATAGGCATCATAAAACAAATAGAGGCATAACGCACGCTACTTATTCATAATGCATGTTTCAAACGTTTGAAATATAGTAATAATGATTATCATTCGTCATAGGTTAAAATGCATCTTATCTAGATATTTATGCAATATGCGGATAAGACTTATTTACATTTAGCCGTAGCTGCCGATATTTTGTCACGCCCGTTTTACCGTTCGATCTTCTATCTGTACATAATTTGAAATAAGAAACCTTATACAAGTTTTGACTATACCCAGGCAGACATTACCTGGCCACAGGGCAAGACCTCGTTTACAGCGTTGACACCTCCAAAACCTGTGCAGACAGCCAAACAAACCTAGTGTGGAGCAGAGAAGGAAATTACTCTACAAAACAGTGTGACTTTTTATGGAGTCTCTATCATCACAACTAACAAAATTCCTCACCGCCAACTTAATCTCAACACTACATTGCAGGATATAACTTACTCGTGTCTCCATACACAAAACTCCTACACTTTGCTCAGAAGATCTCCCTCAGAGCACTCCAATCAGTCAGTCTGATCTTGACCATCTTGTTGAACAGTTTCCATAACCTTTGGCTCTACTTGGCCACTTTAACGGCCACGAAAGACTTTGAGCTGCAAAGATATCATGAGAGAGGGACAAAAATAGAAGACTTTTTGAAAACACAATCTTTGCTTTTTTAATGATAAGTTGTATACCCATTTGCATCCTGCCACAGGATCAAATTGCCGATTTTCTGACCATCTGCAAATTCATCTCATTTACTTGACTTCTCTGGGATGTTGGCGACGACCTCTGTGGTAATGACTACATTCCAACATACTTAAGAAATAATACTCCCAAATCGCAAGGGCTAGAGCAGAGATGGAAATTAAACAACTCAGATTTGCAACGTTTAAGTTTCCTTTCCGAACCAAATTTAACAGTAGATCGTTTTAACATTGTATTGGATTCAATACCCTTAATTACATTCTTACACCAGGATTTTGTTGGGGATTCAATATCAAAACCTTCGGCAGTTCCTGAACGTTTCATAAACAATTATTTGATGGTGCTTGCATAGACGCCATCAGGGAACGGGAAAAGGACCTTACAAATTTAATTGCCAATCGAGCAATTGAAAATCTGCTGGGATTCCCTTTCTAAACAGAAAGCAATTGCAAAGCCTTAAATTTGACAACCCGTTAATATTCCAAATCTTATAGAAACTTAATTTGCTCATACAGTCTGGAAAAAGTATTATGTACCGTTGGCTCCCTAGTCACATTGGTATTAAGGGTAATGAAAGACAGATAAATCAGTCAAAGCTTCCCCATGTCCGAATGGAAGAGGCCATATTCTGACTTCAAATATTGTATAAATCGGCATGTTCTATATACTTGGCAAACTATGTAGAATAAAAACTTCACAAAAAAAACTTTGTAATATCAAACCCATCATTGATTAGTGGCAACCTTCGTACAGAACAAATCGCAGAGATGATGTGGAATTTTTCCCATCGCGCACAGGACACATACACCTGACTCATGCACACATCATGAACGGTGAGTTTCAAAAAGTGTTAGTCATTCGGAAAAACAAGAGAATCAATTTAAGGAAACCAATTTACGGCGGATTTACTGCGTTAGGATTATTCAAATAGTTAATGTTGGGATTTATACTACAACAAGATGGAAAACAAATACGATATTTGCATGGGACTGCGCATGACTGATACATATTCATTGTGGGTCCATGTTGAGAGAGAAAACTTTAACAGTGACACGATAATATCAAGTCTGATGACACTTTTGACCATCCAAAGGACAACAAATTTGGTTAACCACATCGTATTGAAAATTAAAATCTCATAAAAAATTTATTTCCTTTTTTAATGTATGAACAATTTCTTCTTTCGTTTCATATAGAATATCATGGTCTTTTAAAACAAACACAGTTTCCATTGCTATTTGGTCCTTAATGTAAAACACCATTAAAACACCCATATTCACTCTAAATTTTTCGCTTAGAGAGTTTTACTTTTGTATTTCAGAATATATACCACTGAACGTTAGGTTAGTTATGTTAATTGCTTTCTTTTTATACATACTATCATAACGCTGTAATGAAAACAAAACCTTTTTAGTAATTCTCTATCAGATTTATTGGAAACGTTGCTTTGTTGCAATTTGTCGCTCCACAAATTATCATGTTATGGGGTTTTTTGAGGCACTTTTAACAATATCTAAAATATGGTTAATTTTAGTTGATTGTTTTTAACATTTAAGATCACTACAACGAAATATATTATCATGTTTAATTCACAAACCAAGCCTGGTGCACTGGTTATTTGGGTAACAATTATTAATAGTTGTGTTACTAATTTATGTGTACTTTTTTGTTCATCAAAGAAATACTTTGTGGCTTCCAATGTTGACGTAATTGGACACCCTGGGAACAAACCATATTTAGGAGGCGTTCTTTTGTCACATATATTTTCTCTTGTTGAATTTTCAAAATTTTCTGGACCACTTTCTCCACATATTTTGCAAAGCACCAAAGCATTCTTTCCCTCATTTTTAGTGAATCAAGCGTTATATTTACTAAGGTTGTACTGGCTGCAATGTCGACGATTCTCTCCCAGTTATGTAGTCATAAAAGAAAGCAATTCCATGTATGTACTTGTTATCAACTGATTGCGCAATTGATTACGAAGTAATTGTATAGTACTGGAGGCAAATGTTTTTCAAGTTCATAGCCTTGGTTACCACCTTCTATCACTTCATCTGATATTGCAAGTGTTGTATTCAATCTTAAATCCTGAGGAAGAGCACAATGATACAGTGGAGAATGATTTGTTAGTATCTGGAAGTCATGAAGTGTTTTAAACGTCTTTCCATAAAAAGCACGCTGCATAGCTTCAGTACCAGTATCTTGTGCATTTCCTAGATAACTCATGAACTATTATATAAGCAGTTGTGAACTAGGTAAAAGAAACTAGACGCATTAGCTTTACAATTTCTTCAATAGTCATGCCTAATCGTGCACCTATTTTCAACTTTAGTAACTTTTCAAAAGCAATGTTGTAAACTTCCAGAAAAGTATAGCTTAATGTTGCATGGTAAACTGTGTTGATAATATTTTCTGTCTGAGTCGACATTTATTTGTAGGTAAACCCTATGCTATTTATAAGCCAAAGAAGGTAAGCATTTAATAAGTTTGACTGTTCCTTTGACACACATTGCCTTAGCATGCTTTTCCTTTTGTACCTACAGTGTTAACAATTTTATTTGGTAAAAGTATGTGCCATCAGGTATTGAATTAACTAAGAAAAAAATGGAATAATTGGCTTTCCAATTCTTCCAAATCCATGTTTGATGACTGACATCTTAAATAACTTCTTAGCAGCATTATGATAGCCAGTGGAAACATACCAAACATGTTCAGATGCCTTCGAGAAAAAGATATAACAGCATGAATCAAAAAGTTAAATCAATTAAGATGGCTGTCTTCATCATTTAGAAAAGTTTGAACAGCATTGTCTAATCTATTTGCCCTATAAGATTTCGTCAAACGATAATCGGCTACTCCTGTAATGGCAGCTATTGTAACAACAACAATTCAATTAGAGCACATTTATTTATTATTCAGTTTTTCAATATTTGTTTTGCCTTCTTATTTTCTGTTAGCTTTATAAAATTGTATGTTTGAAACTTATTAAACTAGCACACAATGCCGAAAGAGGTAATCCGAATGTGAATGACAAAAATCAGTAAAGTATCTAATTCGATTTGATGACACATTTCAGTCAATTTCTAAATTGTCTATGTTATTGATTGGAATAAGACTGCTAATTGTTTGATATCACAGTGTTCGATTACAACATCAGAAAATGATCAGGAGATTTTAGGAGCTGTAGCATTGACAAAAAGTTCATATGTCTTCTTGATTTCTTTCCCATCCAAGTTTTCTAACTCTCTTTCATGTATATTTTTACGGGTTATCTCTTTCTATGTTCCATTTGCGATAGCTTTGCTCAATACTTCTTTATACTCTTCAGTTTCTGTAGAAATGTGGTTATTGCTATTTATGTCTTCCCTAAACTCTATTTTCCCCTTCTGACTCTTCTCTATTTGTTGCTATTAAAATAACTAAAAACATGGCTGAGGGTGGTGAGATTTTAAAACGAAAGAATTTAACACTCTTTTCTGAAAATGATGATGTAGACACACACAATCAAATAGAAGCTCAATATACTGTAATTTTTACAATTATTTTGCAGATCAAAATATCGGGCGTTTTCATGATATCAGACCGATTGGAGATTCAAGTATTGCATTGATGGTTAAAACCTCTGCGAATGTTATTTTCAATACCTATAATTTATAACGATTTATTCTTCTCACGTTCAGCCAGATGTTCATCCACCAAAACTAACCACTTTTGGGAAGTATCACTACTATCACTTCCAAATCTCTTTCAGAGAGTAGAAGTTATTCGACACGCATCAGAAAGAGACAAAATATTCCAATTGCGTCTGGTATAGTCGTGAACTTTTCCAGCATAACCGTCGTGCGTTGAGGGATTCATATTTTCATTACAAACAGGATAGGGGCAACGAATGTAAAAAGCAACATTAAAATGAAGATCGTAGTTGACAAAAAGCTAGTTATTATTTGCTTTTTGTTATTTGTGCCATGGCTAGACGAGCCAGGACGAATTATTCAGCTAATTTGAGTATTGATGAATTGGTGTGAGAATCTGAATTGCGGGAATCACGCTGGTATTATGTCGCCGCCATATCGTGATTTTTCTCATTTTTATTATAGTTCCTCTTTGGTCACTTTGTAATCTAAATTACGTTAAATAAAAATGTTGTCTTTTTAAAAATAGACACCGCGTGTTGCTGGGAGAGAGAGAGAGAGAGAGAGAGAGAGAGAGAGAGAGAGAGAGAGAGAGAGAGAGAGAGAGAGAGAGAGAGAGGAGGGGGGTACGGATGAACAGATAGACTAACCAATACACACACGCGAGATTAGATAGTGATCAAACAATACCTTTTACAGCATTTAAAGCTTTTATTTTAATTGACATAGTTTGTGGAAAAGTATGCACCCTCAGATTTTTCTCCTTGTCACACGGTTGTGCAGAATAATAATGAAAATGTATTTTTGGGGGTTACATTTGCTAAAATCTAGCTTAGTAATAAGATTTTTCATATAAGCTAGGGAATACAGGTTAACATTAACAAAATAAAACTTGCGGCTTTTACTCTTGAGTTTAAATGTTACATAGTGATAATAGGATTCATGGTTTCTAAAACCTGTGCGTAGGTAAAAAATGTTGGTGGTATTAGTAACATTCGTGATTTGTTAAAACCCGTCAGTCGGTTAAATGCTTGATGGTATTAATATGATTCGTGATTTGTTAAAACCTAACAGTCGGTGATTTGCTTAGTTAAGAAGAAAAAACGTTTTCTACGAAAATTAGAGGACGTTGAGTACTAAAAATCGAGCAAATCAGAAATAATCACATTTGCAAATTTACCTATTTATGATCTAGGTAGGAAGAATATGACTTACTATCGACATTGTATGGTTTTCAAATAAGAAAAGTATTGCCTTCTAACATAGTTTGTGGCCAGACTTTTCTGTACTGTACATGTATACAACTGGCCTATTCCTTCCATACATTCTTAACGGCATGTTGAACAACATGTTGAGTACAACCTTCATCATTTTGGATTTATTTGATTAGGTGCATATGTTCTAAAAGTTCATTCAAATGCACAAGAGGATGACACTGCGTTTATGGAAAAGCATGTTTCACAACAATGGGGATGGGAATGGGAACCTTATTCGAAACCAAAATACATGTATTTCTAGCATATCTGCACGAAATATTTATATTCCTGCTCTTAAATATTGTGGTACAAATTGGGAGCCTTGGGCGTTGTGTCGTATATCATTAATAAAGATGATCAAGACAAGGTGAAAACTAAGAAACTTCCAAATGATGCAATGATAGGCTTCATTCGTTTTCTGCCTTCATACGGTGGGAGGAGAACGAGAAAATAAAGGGTAATTATTTTAAAACATGTGTTCAACTCATGGAATGAAGTATCTTCAGTTCAAAAGGAAGCGGAACAAAACTACCGCAAACGGCACATATACCCCGCCAAGGGGAATAAATGTATAGTCAAACGGCACATGATACCCTGCCAAGGGGAATAAATGTACAGTCAAACGGAACATGATACCCCGCCAAGGGGAATAAATGTACAGTCAAACGGCATATGATACCCCGCCAAGGGGAATAAATGTACAGTCAAACGGCACATGATACCCCGCCAAGGGGAATAAATGTAGTCAACCGCCAACTCAAGGGAAACAAATGTACGGTCTTTGTCCAGAAATGAAATACAATGACCAAATCTAATTTCAATAACAGTGACCTTAACCTTCAAACTACCAACTTTGAAATCAACGTGGTTCTTTCCTAGGGCAAAGAGGAACATATATACCAAGTTTCCTTGAAATTGGTTATAGAAAAGTTCATGTATTGTCCAGAAATAAAATGTAAGGGTGAAATCTATTTTTTACTAGCATTGACTTTGTACATCAAGCTACCTAGTCCAAAATCGATAGAGATCTTTCTTAGGTGAAAAACACGTGTACCAAAGTTCCTTGAAATCGTTTGGTCCAGAATCCAACACAAAAGCCAAATCTATTTTAGTAATAGCGATCTTGATCTTAAAGATACCCACACCGTCGTCCCCTCCCCCCCCCCAAAAAAAAAAATCAATAGGGGTCTTACAGGGACAGAGGGGAATACATGTACAAAGTTTGGTACGAATGCATTGTGTGGTACTGAATTTATTTTCCGGAAATGAAATATAGTTAAAATCTATTTTAGTGAGAGAAATGAGTTAAGAAAAATAAATGCACTATGTTTTGCTGAATTCTTTTGTCTAAAACTTAAGTTATCATCCGGAAATGAAATACATTGGCAAAATTTATTTTAAGCAACAGTGACCATGACCTTGGAGTTATTAACTTATAAAACAGGTAAATAATTGGAAGAATATTTATTCTAATTTCATTAAAAAGTGAACTTACCTGTCTTGAAAACAGGACGTCAAACTCTAAATTACCTGTTGAAACTGATAAATGGGATAAAATTCCATACGAAGAAAGAAAATGTACAAAATATTAAAATAATGTTTTGGGTGACGAATTCGATTACCTCTTTGAGTATGAATTCTTTAGGGAGGCTGGACTGAATTTGATTTAAAAAATATTATTACATACGTCTGAATATTTTGAAATATCAACAGTTAATGACACATACAGATAAAACAATAGTGAAAAATGTAAGCATATTTGTTAGTAAAATTATGAACTAATTAGAAACTGAACATCGGTCTCGACAGATACACTGATTTACAATTACATCCTATCGCGCCTCTTTTATATATCAAAAGATTTTTCATTTACATTTTTGATAGTTCACTTTTCTTTACATACTTGGAATTGCAATATTTAGATAATCCATGCTCTCTCTCTCTCTCTCTCTCTCTCTCTCTCTCTCTCTCTCTCTCTCTCTCTATATATATATATATATATATATATATATATATATATATATATATATATATATATATATATATATATATATATCATTTTCTGTCTCGTTTATTTTTTTTCTATCTTCTTCTCTCTCTTATTTATATTACACCATAATGACTTCTTGTGCAATAGAATTCTGATTGTACTTGACTCATATGCATATATGCATTGCCTGAGTATACTTTTTTCAATAAAATTTTGTTCTGTTCTCTTCTGTTCTGTCAAATCCATGGTCGGAGTTTTCAATAAAGTACACATGATTCCTATATAGTTATATAGGTTTGTTGTTATTTTTGTTTTTGCTGTTGCTTGAAGGAGTATTGCCAAATATTGATCATCTATTATTAAATACTTTTATGCAGGAAGGGATGTGTAAGTACGTGCAGTTTTGGACAGTAAAGGGGTTGAAGGTGTAGCGAATTAATTAATTAATTGTAATCCCTCTATGAAGTGTAATCCGCGCCTGTTTTGATTTTTTTACGAAGCCTTTTCAGGCATTTTTTCCAAGCAGGAGCCTAAAGTGAGCATTAAGTCACTCACCTACCTATCTTAGCCCACAAGGAAAACATAAAACTCTGTAATCTGAGTAAAGTAATAAAAAATAGAAAGAACAATTTCCCAAAATTATATTATAATATTCAGTTACAATTGCTTGAATAGTTGTTAGAAGTTGTTTAATTGTATTTTGTTTTGCAATTTGTACAGAATTAGCCCTATCCTTATTATTTGTACACTCTTGAAAGATCTTAATGCTAGTATTTTCTGCATTAAAGTTTGTCCAAATTTGGTAAGTGCTTTTGGAAAAGATCTGCACAATATTTTGTCAGATCTAATAACAGCGGCCCTATTTGATGGCAGAATTAAATTATTTTTTGTTTTAGTTTTTTAGATTGGAAGTTTCTTGTGCTTGCATTTTCTCCGTCTAATTTGGTCTAAATTGGCAGATTATACTCAGAGTAAATTATTAAAAGTCATAGTTTCATATAAAAACTGCCGTTTGTGAAATTTTGTCGAAATTGGTTGAGCGGTTTATGGAGAAAGAGTTGAAAATAGCAAAGGGGGACATACGGCTGTGAATAAATATGATGTATCAGGGTAAGAGAGCACGTCTTATTTCTCTCCTCGGAAAATGTATCACTTTTGAGATTATAATTATAAAACTGTACAGGATTGCATGTTTTTAGTCAATGCACACACGATGCAAACGCAAGAGTCATCTTATTTGGGTGTAGCCCTGCAAAAGGATAAGTATAACAACACATCAAGTAATAGAAAACAAATGGTTATCTTGAACGACGCTTATTCACTAGAAACAATTATAAATGCTGGTCTGCCACAAGGATCCGTACTTGGGCCTCTCCTGTTTCTAATATACGTAAACGAATTTCCGACGATATGAGTTCCACCGGTCTCTTTGCAGATGACTCATCTCTGCATTATTCATCCCCTAATTGTGCTGAAATAGAACTAGTCATGAATAATGATCTTTAAAACTGCATAAATGGTCTAAGCAATGGCTCTTAAAGTTTAACCCAGAAAAAACAGTGGCAATGTTTTTTTACGAACAAGAAAGTAACAGATATTCCTGAACTTGTCTTTGAAAATACTGATCATCGGTATGTGGATTCCCATTGCCATCTTGGATTACTACTTTCATCAAGTATGAAATGGACTTGTCATATTGATAGTATTTTAAAAACAGCATCATCCCTAATAGCCATTCTTAGAAAACTAAAATATAAACTTAGTAAGCAAATTTTATCAAAACTGTATAAAACCTATATCAGGCCAATCTTGGAATATGCCAGTATAGTCTGGGATGGATGTTCGTTGATCGATTCAGAAAAAAATTGAAAAAAATACAGCTTGAAGCGGCAAGAATAGTTACAGGAATTCCAAAATACTCTAGTCGGAAATCTCTCTATTTTGAAACAGGGTGGGAAAGTCTGGAGTCTAGACGAAAGAGACAAAAGTTATTAACGCTTTACAATATTAAAACGAGGCAAACGCAGGACTATCTGTTTGAATTACTACCACCCCTGTGTCCGAACAAAGAAATTATAACCTCCGACGTCCAAATAATATAGCCACTTTTAATTTCAGGCTAAATTCCACCAAATCATCATTTATACCCTCAACAGTGGCCTTGTGGAACAATCTTGAACAAGGTACACAATGTAGCATGTCTTACAGTACTTTGAAAAAGCGTTTATGCCCAATTATCAAAGCCAGCAATATGTCTAGTTTTAAACATCGAGCTCTAAACATTATCCATAACAGATTGCGACACATAAGCTCATTAAAAGCTGATCTTTACCGCGTTCAACTTGTTGACACCCCTTTTTGTTCCTGCGGTGGGATAGAAACCACTAAGCATTTCTTCGTGCACTATCCCAAGTATTGTCAGCAACGAACTGAGTTGATGATGAAATTACTATCAGTGTCATATCCAACTGTTAGCTTAGATTTACTGCTTTGGGGGAAGGGCGATGCACATGAAAAATATAGAATTATACAACATGTGTGCAAATTTTATAACTGATACTGAACGATTTTAATAACTTATTTAAATCATGATTGCTATCATTGTGCCACCGTTCTCTCTCTCTCTCTCTCTCTCTCTCTCTCTCTCTCTCTCTCTCTCTCTCTCTCTCTCTCTCTCTCTCTCTCTCTCTCTCCAACCATTATTCATTATTAGTCACTGTTGTCATGTTGATATATGTTGTAATACTTGTATTATGTAGGGAGAGGGCTAATTTAAGTTGTTAGAACTTGTGCCCAATCCCATTGTATCATGTTTTGACAATAAAATATGTTTAAACCAAACACATCAAGACATCTATGGCGCGTGAAATCCGATGTTGATACATGGATACGGCCACATTCATACACTTCGTCCAACAATGGAGCGCACGCATTTTTATGTATGAATAACCATTAGTAAATCCGGAGACGTCGTATCTGCTATATTAAAATATGGCCTAGACTTAAAGTGGTACTAAGACGGAATTTCGCTGAGACTAAAATTTTTCGGAATATTATATTAAGCAGTATAGCAGAGACCAAGAATCGTGCTGAAACTAACACGGAATTTAGCGGAAACAAAATACTCGAAATATTTTATTAAATAGGCTGACTAAGAAAAATACTAAAATTACGAACATGAAACAGAAATTAGCAGAGACTTTAAAAACCGGGAATATTTTATTCAAATGGCTGAGACAAAAGCTAATATTAAAATTACGAAACTGACATGGAATTTAAGACAGACTAAAACAATTCGGAAAGTGTTTAAAATTTACACACAAAAATATGAAAAAATGTTATTAAATTGTAAAAAAAAAAATGACAAAATTGTATAAATATTTGTACAAAAATTAAACATTGTAAAATTTTTGACAAATAATTAAAAATTCTACAAATATTTAAAAAATAACCAAAGAACAAACAAGTTTACAAAAAATTAATTCAAAAAATGTACAAAAAATCAAAATATTTCAAAATAAAATACAATACAACATTGCAGAACAAAGATTAAAAATATTTAAAATAAATTTTTCAAAAATGTAAAAAGCATTTGAATTAAAATAATACAAATTTTAAAACAAAATTATTTACAAACATTTATTAAAAAGTTACAAGAAACATTTTCAAAAATTAAAAGGCAGAAAACAAATTTTTAGCATAATTTAAAAAATTGAAAAATACATTTTTGCAAATAAAAATAAATGTTACAAAATTAAAATAACAATTACAAATTAAGAAAAAAAAGCAATCTAAATATATATCTTAAAAAATTAAAATATATAAAGAAAATTTTTAAAATATTAAAACAAATGAAATTATTTGTCAGTATGAGCAGACAGATTTGAAGGAAAATATCTACTAGAACGTCAAGGAAAGATCGAAAAGGATAAAATGAAAGAGCATTAGAGAATGAATAAAGATGATTCATAAAATAAAACTTTTTAAAAAAATGAAAAACATTACACATTTAAAAACAAAACTAAAGAATATTAAAAAATATTTTAAAAAATTTGAAATAAAATTAAACAATATTTAAAAACAAATTAAAAACAATCTTAAAAATTGGAGTGTGAGGGAAGGGTACGAGCACCCACCCATACACCCATACATACCTCTACACTATTACACACATGCAAATGTTTGTTTTGAATACACATACAATCACACACAAAACATATTTGTCCTATGAGAATGGAACATGTGTAGCTCATATACTTAGACTTATTATGCAATATACCATCACATATACAAACGGAAGTGAGGTAGCTCGTGTACTTATTGTTTTACTATTCACCATATCATTATATATATGTAGAGTCTAAAGGGGGGGGGGGTGCTCATATAATTAGACTTACTGTCGCCATCACACATACAAAAGGAATGGCCAGGGTATACTTTTGTTTTTGTTGTTTTTCATAAACACATATTGTCTTACGAACACACGTGCACACAAACACGGAGAATGATAAATTGTACCAAGGGCTGACAAATAGATTGGAGTGAAATACAAAAGCCGCATCTAATTACAGACAATGAGTTATTTTTGACAGGCCAGCACCCATTCATACCAACAAACTGATGATAAGGAAAGGTAGATTCTCAAAGACAAACACCCATACACACAACCAAACCGATGAGGGAAGGTAGGTGGTATAAAATGGTAACAAGTACACGTTCTTAAAGTCCAACACCCACACATACAAACAAAACAGTTGAGGGAAAGGGGGTAGGTGATGGTCACTCACACCTGATTATGGACAAACAACAAACTAGCAAACAAACTCGCATTCTAATTAAGAAACAAACACAGTTTTACAGGCTAACAAAACAAACACACATCTTTAATAACAAACAAACAAGCACACACTCTCATATACAAACAAACAAGGGCTAGGGGACTATTTTGATGTACATTGAGTAATGGATGACTTGGAAGGGAAAAATAAAATCCATAACATTTAAATAAAAAATATTTAAAAAATGTAAGCAAAATTAAAAACACTAAATATTTTAATTTACAAAAAATACAAATAAATAAAAAATACAAAATAAAAATAATAAAATTTAAAAACAAAATTTGCAAAATAAAAATAAATTTTAAAAAATATTTTAAACAAAATCAAATAAATTTTAAAAAAATTACAAAAGAAAAACTTTAAAACACAAATACAAAACCAAATTTAAAAAATTGCTTTTTTTAACTGTGCGATCATGTACTTATAGCTTGTGTCCATAAATTCTAAGTTTTGTGTAGAATAATTGTAACAGATCGTCGGAACATTTATTTGTTTATGAATACCATGAGACCTCAAAAGTTTTACAGTATCTCTTGAGAAAAGAATTTTTGTATTGAATACTATTTAGACACATCAACCCAGAGCTTGGAAGAAAGATGAAGAAGACAAGGCGGAGGACAAAATCATCTGTGTGAGAGGAATTCACTTCATTGTATATGCGTGGTTCAATGCCTAGTTTCGGAAATTTTAATCTTTAAAATATCTATGCAAATTGTCCGTTTCACATCTTTTGGACGACAACAACGCACGCAGTATTTTATATCGCAGTATTTTATATATTGGGACAGATTCAAAAGAAGAAGTCGTAAAAGCAGGACATGTAAAATAAAGCGCACGAATTGATGCCATGGGTATGGATATGTTCCTGGACTGACTTTCTACATGTCAAGAAAATTTTTAAAAATAATGATCGACATCGTTTGTCCCACTGATAGCAATAGTTACAACTTTAATTAAAATATAGTTTTTTGTTTTTTTTCTTATTTACACCCTTCATTCAAATACCAGGTAAAGCGCATCTTCAAGTTTTCCTGTAACAAACTTCCACTGACAGTTTTTACTTGATTTGCTGCCATTTGAATGTGACATTTCTTGAGGCCGACAAAAGACTGATCATTGAGTTGTGTTCCTAAGCCTATATGGCCATTCATAGAGTATATTGTCTTATGTAAAGAATTGAATCACTATTTGGACGGAAAATTATAGCATTTTTAAAAGGAGATGATTCAACAATACATTGTTAATCACATAATGTAATCGTACCTTGCCATTTGGAACTACTGCGACACATAGAGTATACCGTCAAGAAAATGTTTTCACTAATTGTGAAAGATTAGTCGTGAATTTACTAATTCAGTGAAACTGTATTCGGTTTTAAAGCTTTTGATTGGATAAAGTTATATGCTTGAAGGACTCTTCATGATTTGGAGTGCGGAGGAAGAGTAGTTGGATTATATTCTGATTATTTAGGCTAATTATCTAATGATTCCGAGTTCAGACCCACTAAAGATTCCGAGTTCGTACTCAGCCCGAGGAAAACAAATCTTCCATGGTGCCAAAAACCATAGATTCTCCATGTGTCCACCAATTTGCAAACTAAAAATCTCCAGCATAGCTGCATATCGGCTCGTTTTTCTCAGCTATGTTTATTTCCACCCCTGCAAAAGTGGCCCCCGCCCGCAACTCACCTCAGATTATATACCAAGGTTTAAAAGTCTCTATCTTGAATGGTGTAATAGGAGTTGTGTGACTACGCGCAAGCACACACATACAACAATAAATTATTCCCGCCTTCTTTTTCCTCGAAAATCGTGGTTATAAAATAAAAAGTGAAGCATGTGATAATGGTGGTCCTTTCGTGCATGCCTCGATGGAATGCCCGTGTACATGTGTGCACGATGTCACAAAGCCCCCATTATCCTTCAAAATAATTACTTCAAACCTTTCTATACGATTGGGAAATTGAAGATGCCAATGACGATCTTTGTAATTAATCTCTGATGGTGATGCTCTGAGGTTGTGTAATGAGTCTGATGACAAATCATGAAAGTTACTGAAAAAGGGACGTTGATTTATTTTGTATGTCTCTCATGATACTTTCCTAATCTTTAAGTACAATGGATTTTTACATCAAGTGGTAAAGTCTATCTAGTGCATCTATTCATGTATAACTCGCACTCAAATTCGAACAGTGTAGGTCTAGATTTGCAGTCGCATAAAGCGTCGTCAGATCAGTGTCAAAGTAAATCATCTGACACTGTCAGTAGAATGATGTGGCTGCGCATTACACGACACCAAATGTGGTTTTATGCTGCTCGCAGATGGGTGAGCGTTATACATGGATACAAACGATACAGGGATACAGCTAACTGCTAACTAAAAAAAAAAAACCAAACCACATAACGAAAATACTAAACGAAGTTATCGCTCAGTTTTTTCTGTGACTTCGACACTTCATCGTAGGAGAAGCGCTAGCATGGCGGTTTATTGTAATCTAAATCATTTTGGCCATCATATACTCATCTTTTTATGTGTATAAATTGCCCACCGGCGACCTGAGAGTAAATAAAATATGTTATTTCGTTATGCTGGCACTCTGTCACATGATTGTTTAATTATATCAGCATTACTTGAACTTCCAAGAAAGTGGTCTCCCTCGATTGGAGGATAACTATAGACTAGGAAGTCTGTCACATTGTTATTTTGCAACCCTTGGGAACTATTAAAATTTCCAGGAAGTTGGTCACTCAAAATAATGGCGCCGTACGTCATCTGGTGTTAAAATGTTGATTCGTTCTGTCTGAATTTCGTACCATGTAACATTGCATGGTGTAATACCGAGTTTCCAGCATATGTAGGTACAGTAAGTGGTACCAGTGAGAGATTGACTATTACAGAATGTGCAAAAGGAAGAATTCGGATGAAGGTTATGGGGCGAGACTAAAGGTGGAAAATTCACTTAACTACGCAAAGCCCTTTTAACGAATAGCCCATATAACTGTTTTTAATTTGTGACCAACTCTTTTGTCGTTTTGAATAAATATAACAATTTTAATTTTTGACATTCCGCTTCACGAATACATCGTCTAAAGGCATATTTTATGAGAACGTTCAATTGTAAATAAAGATGAGTGCCCAACCACACTGTTTTCTTTGGATTCCCTGTGACACACAATTTGCGATTTCTTTGTTTATACAGGCTGCTGAATGACTAGACTTAAGTTTTTCGACTTATATGAATTTGATGATGACTATATTTTACCGAATATGCTAATTAAGATACAGCTAAAAGTATACAACCTTGCTAAATATCTATTTTTGAAGTTATTACCTCACATAAGAGATAATTGAAAGTTTTACAAAGGGACACTAAAATACAGTGAAAAGTGTATACCGAATGTACCCGCTTATAAGTCGAGTCCATCTGCAAACTGCATAAACCCAGATCTGCCGTCGCATAATGCGCCGGTAGATCTGCGTCTATGCAGTTTGTTAGGAGTAATAAGTAGAATAAACAACATAGACCCTGATCTGCCGGCAAATAATGCGATGGCAGATCAAGGTCTATGTTGGTTTTAGTTGGACTAGTCTTATATGCAAGTACAGACGGTATGACTAAACTGTGGGATTGACCATTCTAGCTTGCCGTGTACAAATATGTCATTCGCAACCTCACGTAGCCTACAATATATTTTGAACAGTGAATCTATTCAAGTTCACGCTCGTAAATCATAGACGTTAAATGAGTCCAGAAAATTAATCTAGCTAAATGTTAAAACAACGTCCCTTTGAAAGACCTGAACATGTATTTTTTAAGCATGTCAGAGTATCTTTTTGATAATGAATAGGCTAATTAAACTGTTCAACGAATGATAATAATGTACGATCCCAACTCTACTCTGGCATATCTTCAGCGGTTTTTTAGGTCACGGTGAAACTATAAATCAGTTACATTCGCAGCTCTTGTAAAGTGTTCCAAGTGATTCCGCCAGGTCTTTGCAAACTATGATCTTTCATCAGTCATTGTCAAATACATTCATACATAGATATATACACCGAATGTGCATACATGCATGCATCTATCCATTCATTCATTCATCCATCCATCTATCAATACAACTATACATCCATCCATACATGCATTTCCGTAGACATACAGACAGGCGGCATAGATATATAGATAGATATCTTCGCCAATCGGCTCAGAACTTAAGAGATACAGTTAATGGTCACGATCTATGCAAGCTAATAAAAAGGGCACATCACGCTCAAGAAGGAAGATACCTTTTAGTGAATGTGATAAGATCTATTTAGCAAAGGAGGGGGAAAATGATCAGGAATGATGATCACGAAAAAAGAATCGATCGTAAAAATAATCTTTGAACTGAGAGAAAAAAACAAAACAACTCACTCCTCTGCGTAGACTACCCCATATTAAGCGGTTCTTTAAGTAACTGTAGTTATAAATCAATTTCGTATGCAGATATAACTGATGTCAGCTATTAAAAAGGTTATGTTAGGTCGTATGCAGATATAACTGATGTCAGCTATTAAAAAGGTTATGTTAGGTCGCATGCAGATATAACTGATGTCAGCTATTAAAAAGGTTATGTTAGGTCGTATGTGGGTTACACACAGTAATAACCTATACCTAATATCTTCTTTTAATATACGGTCAAGAAAAGGCAACTGGATATGATACTTCGACATTCTATATATGTAATTTTTAAACATGCCATCCCACATTTAATACAATGTAATGACCCCTATATATAATGACCATGTTTTTAAGGTCCCATTTATGTATAACTCAATAATATTTACATGTACCTGCATATTAAGACCACTTGTTCAGAAAGATCGCTTCTAACAAGTTCATGGATAGTTCTTATGCACAAGTTTGACTGTATATCTAACGCTTTGCATTACGAAAAAACTCGATTTTCTTATTGATCGTAACAAATTACCCAAAGAATAACATTATGTGTTTTTGTATGATATCGTGTGCCCGTCGGTCTTTATACACAGAGGGGTATTGACATTCAAGACACTAAAGATGTTCGCGTTGGTGTCAAATTTGTAAACTTTAAAGCAAATTTAAATTTTTCAATTTTCAACACTTCAAAATTTGAAGAGTCATGGAAAATAAAAGCGACCCAAAATGCAATTTCCAGTCAGCAATATAAACATTCACGTTCTATGCTTTAAAAAGCAAGAGAACTGACGTTCCTTAACATGACTGACACCATGTGTCTGATAAGTTATAATGTATGTTTTGCATCGTTTACATGAAAATGGTATGTAGTGTAGCAGGCAGATACATTGTGTTATCAAAGTTTTGAACGATTCAGGCTTTACTTACAAAGCAGGCAGATACATTATGAGTAGTATTATAATGGGACTTTGAGATTTCAGTTACTGATATAGGTTAAAGCCTTCTATACCTCATGACTTTACCCCCGAATCACACGAAATTGCATCATGAACGCGCACGCCCACGCGTGAAAAAGTTACCAATAGGTGCCCATGCAAGAGGATAGAAGACTTTAACCCAAATATAACAGCTATTATCAATCACTCGATTGCGAGACCATACGAATGATGATTATGTTCCAAATCCTAAAGCCATAAGTGCACTGGCAAAATGGCAAACATTTACTCGACTTTTACTTCCTGCAAATCCACTACCCCCCAGTTTCGTATCTGTGCGAGGAGATGTCGGAAGTTTTCCATTTCCGCCAAGACGTTTTAAAACTCAGCTGTGGTAATGATTTTATCTTCGATAGCAACCGAGTATAGTTTACTAATTGTATTGAGACTACTTTTTGTTGCTGAAATCATTTCCGAATAGAAACGTACTGGCTGATGTAATCGTATCGAAATTAGTTTACCAGCACCGCTTTCAACACCGATATAGCTCCGACAGCAATTCCGACTGGTATGGCTACAACAATTGCTGTTGTTGTAATTCCAGCAACATCCAGGCCTACGGTGGTAGTGGCGGTGATTCCACAAATAGCATCTACAACTTTACATATACGCTTGTATTTCATGAGCAACTTGGTTCTTTTGACGATTTCATCTCGCAACTGTTGCTCTACTTCAATTATTGTTTTCACGCCGGTAACACTGAGGGTCCATTATAATTCTTCTATTAATAACGTGATCACGGGGTATAATTGCTCGACAACCATGCCTTGTTCAGGTGCAACACGCTCACGCACTTCTAACCAATTACCCTTTTTTTTACTGCTACAGCTGCTTTACTATCAAAGAAAATATCTTCCTGCGGAAATATATGAATCTTCGGCAATTGTGCGTTCTGGGACACCACGTTCACTTAGAACCGTATTGATTACTCCTTTGGTTTGTGTCTGAAATGATTGTACTCGTCTTAGCCCAGGAACTGTTACACGGACAGGTTCTTCCTTGCTGAATAATAGTCGAGATCTTTCTTTTCTTAGTTGAGCCAATGTCGGTTTAACATAATCAACTGGAAATGTAACCGGGATGGATTCGGTGGTGAATATTACTTCATCGTTACAGTAACAGTCTTTGGCTGATTTTACACCTGACGGTGGTGCAGTCAGCGACCGGGTGTCTTCACGTGCTAATGGTATAACACCAAGCTCGCCTCGAGTTGGTATTGGTACATCAGGATGGTCCCAACTTGATTTCTATTTGACCTTTAACAAGATTATATTTCAATGTATACGAGGGTTTGTTAACACCACTCTGACGCAGATATTCATCGACAAGTGGAAGAAAATCACTATCAATATTAGCATCACTGGTAAGCTGATCCAACACCTCGTCTGCATATTCCGCAACCTCATCACCACGGTCAGAATCCATTACTTACATGTAATGATAAATCTAATCTTAAACACAAACACCACAGACGGTTAAGTGTCCGTCCGGATATATGCTGAGTCCTTCGAACTGAATTTCATCTCCGGCGACAAATGATTTTGGTACTGCATATGTGAAAAATTCTCGAAACTGGGTGTCTTTAATATCATGTGTCTTTGATAAATATTGTCACTGTACCCCACAAATACGATCCAGGCTCACTCACCTTTAAGATGTGAGGTTTAGGTTTATCAAAGTAATCCCCGTCCATAATACCAAAAGTAAATCGACATCTTCTTATAACGTCATCTTTTTTTTTCTCCTTCATTGGCCAATATTCCTCTAATATATCCCGATGATGTTACTACACGTATTGGCGAGGGTATGGCTGATAGCACCTGGGCGGCCTTTATATCCACGCATTGTTTCGTTGTAGCAGCAGCATAAAAACATAGTCTTTGACAGAGACCCACGACACACCAGAGTCTCTGATTGCCCCGTTTTCAGTGATTTCGGCCAGGTTTTTCGCGACGGCGCCTCGCACCTTCACAACAACATCTTGAATGCCCACGTTTGACGTTCTAAGTTTTCCAGTTTGATCTTCAAAATCACAAGCTCGCCCGGGTCAACACCAACAAAAGCCCGGCTAATAAACTCGGTGAAATCTCTGTTGGTGGCAAACCTGGTTAAATCCACATCAGGGCCGCGTCGTCGGGCGGTTGAGCTTCCATAAAGTTAATAGGCATTTCGTATATTATTAAGCGTACTTTCTAAGTGACAAGGCAAAATCAATAAGCGTTTGCGGGGTTGGTGCTGAGTAAGCTTTGCTTCCTGTGAGTGCATGCAATGCTTTAACAACAAGATGTCGGCATATTGGGCCGTCCATCCGATTTTGCAACGGCAGTGTTGAATAAAACAGCGATCGTCGTTGAGTTGCAGCGCTCCGGGTTAAATAATCAGCAACTTCAAGTGGCGGTGCAAGGCCGTACGAGTCAAAATACAATAGATGTTTGAGTGTCACCACGTATGCGACCTAATGAGTCCCAGGTCCTGTTGATGAATCCAGGTTGATGATGCCAGTTTCCCGCGTGTGTTAAATCATTAATGAAAGTTCATCCCGCATACCGACACCTCGCAAATGTTTGACTGACTTTGTCATCGCGAGTAAATCTTAATTGGTCAATGGATGCGCGAGAAGCCTCGCTTCCATCAACGGCGAGGCTACAACCGAAGGCCACTTCCGCTCGGCATTCTTTGGTTCCCACGCCTGGACAATCGAAACCTTTTCCTTTTTTATGCGTCCACGAGAGGCTGCGCCTCCCACCGCCTTTTTCAAAGAGATTCTGGATGTGGTTCCGACAGCCCCTAACGCAGCCGCTTTTGCAACCGCGGGAGTCACAGCCGCTAACAGCGCTGGTATGGCCGCGATAAACGGAAATATTCCACCGGTCTTCTGCAGTTGCATCACATCTGACTGGGATACTTTTAATGTCAATGAGGTGTTAGTTTGCTTGGCTGCATTAAGCTGATTAAGTTGTGTTTGGGTCAACCACAAGTAGTCATTTCCAATTAACTTTTTCCGAGAAAGCCTCAATATGACCCCGCAATCGTTTCGTATTGCGCTCTTTATTTTCGCAAGCTGCTTTGGGCTAATACCAACCTTCACTTCGTGATATTACATTATTATATACAAATGTAACAGGTTCAATTATGAATGTGAGAAAATGTTATACGTTTTCCACAGATGCGTCAATAACCCTCATTCGACCACTCAAGCCCTGCAACAACAGAGTCTTGTTGGAAAGAATTACAGCAATGCATCTATATTCTGCGTCACCGGGGCATATACGTTCTTTGAAGTACATGTCCACCACGGACTGCTTAACCAGGTTTAGATGCTCGAGAATAAAATAATAAATCGAGTACAGTGTAAGAAAGTCGTGCTGGAAAATCTGCAAGCCTGTGTCAACATTGTTTTCTTGGTCCAGATATTTCAACAGTCGAGGATACACACGAGCGACTTGATAGTTGTCAATGTCGAGCAAATTGTTTTCGGTGGGTTCTTGGTGACCGTTTAACCTCAGCAAGACCTCAGTCACTCCCAGTTTCGCAAATATCATTGGACTTTCCATTTGGGTCTTCAGATTGTCTACCATCTTAAATGCTATAAACACGTACCGTGTTGAGCTAATACCTTGTTGAGTACTTAATTGCCATGAGAATTCTCCTCGAGCATCGCTTTGGTGTGTCTGTAGTCATCGCGAGAAATGAAATTATAGATGTTCCGCCAGACATCAAAAATGATGTCAAACGTGCGTCTGTAGTCATTGATGGACACACTGATGGCATCCAAAGTGTAAATTTGGATAACACAATTTTACCTGCATTGGGAACGGCGATACCATCACGCCAAATTGCATCATTAGCGTTGCCCTTTCTGTTTAACGTGACTGTGTGTTTGGCCCTGAAAATAACTTTATGAAAGTTTCTACAAAACCCGAATATATGTGAGAGTGGAATCGTGAAGGAAAACTCCCCGCGCAAGTTAAGCTGGGCTCTGCGCTGTGCAAATCTACCGTTGAAATTATTATTGTCACCGGCGACCCCATTGTTGTTAGCGGCATCAATGGTGTATCTGATATGATCAGGACGGTTGCTTGTATCTTTAACGAACATCATAGACGGGCCAGCAGACCTTGCATAATCATCACTGTAACGGGCGAGTCCGAGAATTGTTGTAGCAACGTCGCCGTTGTAGAGAATTGCTTTGATTTCCTTTCCATCGATGAAATAACGTACGCTGCTGAACAATGCCATGATGCCATTGTTGACAAATCCGACTTTATCGTTGGCGCCGTATGTAGCATTGTTGTCTTGTATAAGCTTTTATTGGACTTTCAAAAATGCCACGCACGGAAGAAATAACCGAGATGTGTCATAAATCTTAAATTCTATGTGTCCTTGTTTATATGACGCCCGAGCCTCGTACGAGTAATATTGGTAATTTTGCTTCCTTCAATCTTGCAACACAGGTGCGTCCATATCAAACGCGGAATCGATACATCTTTGAATTGAGCCATTATTTATGCATTATGGTTTCGTCTAATACCTTTTGCGAGACAACCGCAATCCGCTTCCCATTGCCAGATGTGTAATCATTGAATCAGACAGACGTTGTTGAGCGGCTTCATTGATGATTTTACTGACCGGGGCTGGCATTGTTGCTGTTGATGGAAGTGTAATCGCCTTCGTTTCTCGAATCGACTGAATCGCTTGCAATCCCAAATTTTTTTAACCGATCCGCAGCAACGTTTTTGATGCTATCAACGACTCGGATTGCAACTTGTTTGGCGATTGGTGCAGCGCACGAAGCATCACAGTATTGATTTCGCGTAAAACAGGAAGTACATCAGAATTCATCATCGGTGTTGTATAAATCATCGATGTCTTCAATAAGTTCATGCATCAACGCGCGAAACGTCCCCGGGTCCATGATGACATTGGTGAGCAACCGCTGACAAATTGATGCGGCCTCATTAACGATTTCTGGTGCGTAGTTGCCCGCGAGAACAGAGCTCACGGGTGTTTCCAACCGATCCACGAGTTCATTTATTTGTTGTTGGTCAACAGACACGCATTTGAACCCTTCGGTTGCCATGCCACGTTGCGTCCACGTTTATGTCCACGACCATTGAGACCGTTTCCTTGTTTGGTATGTTCCTCCTCCGATGGGAAGAATATTGCTCTTCATCAGGAAACAGAGCCTCTGGTGGTTTTTCCCAGGGTAGTGGGTAATTTTTGCCATGCGCGTCAATAACACGAAATATCATTAGCATGTTACAGTTGTCTCGGATTACTTTAGGCACGTGTGTGTATCGTTGTGTCATATAGATCACGTCTGTGTTTTTTAGTCGACCTCGGAAAAATATTCTCTCTGGATTTTCTTGGTGTTCAAGCATTACATCATCGTACACAACAAGATTATTCGCACTTGAATCAAGATCTTCAATGGTAGGAGCTTCATCGATTGTGGAAAAGAAATCAATGGTGGACGATCTGCTTCTTGGTGATGCCTGAAACGCTTCCGTAAAATCTTTGAGTACATCATAACACAGCTGATCGTCAGCCGACGGTGCAATCACGTACAGGCGATCTCACATTAACCATCTCATAATCATATTTAACAACAGTTGGGTTTTCCCTTATCCCGCCGGACCAATGATCAACGCGTGAACCGAGTTTGAAAACATGTCACCCTGCTTGGGTAGTTTAGGCTTTGCCTGCGCGGAGAAGTCAGTGACAGAAAAATCTTTTCTCAGTGCGGAGCTTTACCAATCGGATCTTTTTCTTTTTCGTGATGCAATGTTAAATGCCAATTGTTGTATAACACAATTGTTGTAAAATACAATCATGTCTTCATGTTGTGTGCGATGCCGCATGAAAACTCGTACCGCAAATCCAACGTGGATTCAAACACGTAATAGTCGAGCTGCGATCGCGGGAATTTGTGTTCGATGTGGAGCACAGAAGTTCACATTTATTCAAAAAAGTCACCGGCGGTGATGTCGCTGCTGCATTAACGAAGCTAACCGGAACACCATGGAGCAAATACCTTTGTGAAAAGCACAAATGGCTCCCTTCGGGACCTAGATACAATTATTGTGGACCTGGAACACGACTGGATATACGATTAGTTTCTCAGAACCAACCAAAGCCTGGAGAAGCACCCGTAAATCGTGTTGATCCTGCATGTTACCGAGATGATCTTACTTATGAAGCATCAAGTGATATCCGTGCGCGTCAACGTGCTAATATAGATCTCATCATTGACTTGAATGCGATCAATTCTACACTACGTGAAAAAATAGCTAAAAGGATCATCAAACAAGATATGAAGGCTTAAATTCTCATTGGAAGTAAAACTGTAATATAACAAACAAACAAACATGGACAAAAAAATAAAAATAAAAAAACTGGCTGTGATATACCACAGTCTGCGGGGATATAGGAAAGGTGAAGCTGCTGTTGAAAAATTAGCAAGCGCGGCAAAAGTCAACCATGGTATTGCTCGAGCATGGTTAGCTAAACAAGCATTATGGCAAATTGACCTACCCGCACCAAGACAAATTTCCCGTGGATGGTTTGATGTGAAAACACCCAACGATGTTCATCAGGCCTATCTTTTGTTTCTTTCACATGATCGGATACGGGGATGCACATACAAGTACGCGTAAATGTATCTATGCACATTCACCACTAACATGTTTATGGCTGTTGCAAGTCGATCCAGGTAAAGAATTTCTCGGAGCTGTTGCTGCGTTATTGACAAAACATAAGGTGTTTGTTCGTGTTGGATATGTTAACATACATCATGATCAAGCCATTGTGGAATGATTTAAACGTACACTTGCGGTGCGATTATTTGAACATCAGTACGCTCAAGAATTGTTGATGAGGTCTCGGACCCAGAGTGCTAGCACTTTAGAGCGGTCTCGCGAGTGGGTAATACGGCTTCGATCAGTCATAGCAGCGTTGAATAATGAAATCACACGCGCAACTGGGCTAAAACCTGCTGAAACGATTCGGCAGAAAGATGTCACCGTTACGCATAAATCAGTTACACAACCACCAGTGTTAGCCCAACTCGGAAACAATTTCGTTCGGCATCTGTATGCACCGGGGGAGCTATAAGGCGAACAACGTCGTGCTACTGACCCGGTATGGTCTTTCAATGTATTTACAATTTCAGACCGAATTCCAGGACAGCCAACACGTTACCATCTAGCGCCTGCTAGCGAAGAAGCAACAAAGCCACCAAGTAGAGCATTTTATGCCAGAGGAATTGCAAGTCGTTACTGAAAATACGGAACTACAACCAAAGTCTATTTTAATGCGCTATCGCATCAATCGTAAGCTGATTCACAATCGCTTGGTGCCTGTATGCATAAGTAGTAATTCCGTCGGAGAATATCCATCGCTTGGTGTCAAGCGGTGACAGACTCAACTTGGTATAACGATACACGCCCATGCGATGTTTCTTTGATCGTATAAGATTAGCTGTGTGTGCAAATTTGCGCCTCTCACGCAAACATTCCACATACATGTCGTGTTTGAGATCTTTTGCGACAACAACACGGAGAACAACATTCACCTTTTTGATGTTTTTACCTGAACCAACCACAATCGAGTACATTTTGTAATGCAGTCCCACGTATTCTTCGACTAACTTTGCCGCGCATTCGTCTTTGAATTTTCCTACGACTTTCTTGTAGGTGTTACTAAACAGTGGATGGTCTTTCGGATACTCGCTGGTGTCAAATTCGTTTACCAAACTTGGCTCAGCCATATCCGCGTAGACGTTATTGGTGGTAATGTGCATAAGCAACGAGTCCGTATCCGAGTACAGCATCTTTATTTTGTCGCCGTACCTCGCCTTGATCTTGTCATAGTAAAACTAATACATGAGTAGTTTAGACAAATCCAACACAGATGCGCCAACATAGATTGACTTTGCCAACTTCAGCTTGACTTTCTTGCTGTGGACAGCTACGAGTCCGCCGTCAAATATTTTGCGTGACTGAAATGCCGGGTTCGCAATTAATCGCTTGAGTTTGTCTTGCTCACTGTCACGAACATGATCAACACGGATTCGTTTTCGAAGATTCTCCATCGTGTTCCCAAACACGGCCGTATTCATCAGTTTAAAGATATCTTTCTCAAACTAATTCATTGCATCCGTTTGCAAATTCGTATTCATCTGGATATAAGGAGCCATCCAAGCTCGTTAGCGAAATCTAAGCATTCGATGGACTTTGCTTACACGCATTCCCAATCGCAGATACAACTGCAGGTTTCGTACATGAACTACGTAGTTGGTTTAAGTACGAAGATCTCGGACAAGCTTGATGCATTCGGTAAACTTGCGTTTGGATTCGTCCACAATCCCATACTGATACGACGACAAGCGCCCGCGGGGCACCACCAACCCTTCTGGAGCCACCGGATAATCGTAATGGGTGTGGTGAAGCTCGTCAAACAAGTATCTTTGGTCGCTTTTTTTTATTATACTCGATCGTTTCCGTGGGAAGCTCCGCTTCCTGCCATAAGGTTGCTCACGAGTTTGTCTAGGGACAAATTCAAAAACTGTAATGAATCGATGAATTACAGTTGGCCGAGCCTAATCGTCATGTATTTTTCGTGGTAACTTAAAACGATTTAATAAATACTTCAACCGAATCCTTGCCACATTACAACATTGGCGACTCAGTTTGCCCGTCGCATCTAACAACAGTATAACAAAACCCGCATGGGATTTGTTCAGCAACTTGGACTGTATTTGATAAAATCCTTAGGAGTGTCCCCATGAACGTTTCAACATTCGAAGTCCGCGTACATTGCATACGGGACCTTCATTTTCCGTTGCACCGCGGTGAATTTCAAAATATTTTTGCCGGGTTCTGGCATTGTGTCGGTATACAAATCGTTGAAAATCTTTTATCCGTACGTAATGATGCTTCGCCTCTGAACCACCCATGTCACTCAACAATAACAGTCTAATTTTAGTTCGCTCGCGTGCATATGGAGATAGTCGAATTGGCTGCGGGCCCCCATTCAAAACCGATTGTCATTATTTTTCACATTGATTATTGACCGCGGTGGAACACATTTTCGTGTTGGCTTGTAACTCGAATAGATTTGTACGGGAAAAATGAAGCTGAACTAGCAAACATCTGGAAAGCATTTATCCGGAACCTCCTCTGGAGTATTTTTCAAAGTTCTCGAGGAGGATCCTTGCATAACCTTTGTCGATTTCATCATTGAGACCTCAGTGTCTTTATAATTGAAGATCACACAAGCACCATTACGAAACCATGGCTGTGATGTTATAGATGGTGAAAAGTCATCTTTGGTTAAATGACCAGGCATGGTAAATTCCACATTGAAAACAATGTCAACCTTAAATCCTGACTGCAGGCTGTCTCGCCATATTGCTATAACCTGCTGTGGTATATCCGGGGCAACTTGCTGTCATTCACTTACGTGTCCAAATAACTCAAGCATGCTGGCTTATCGAATACCGATTGGTATTCGTATCCCACGCTCCCGCGCGAGTTGCATCAACTGATTAACGGTAGGGATACTGATTTATAAGGGATATCATTGTTTAATTGCAAATTCCGTTCATAAAATTGTTTTAAAATGTTTTTTACTTTACCAGGCTCAGAAACTGCAATCTTTTCAATCCTGGCTATTATTTCATTGACTTCTGTATATTTTTCGTCGACAGTGTCGGGTGTTTCCTCAACAGTGTTAACGTTGTCGGGTATTTCTACAACAGTTACGATGGTGAATCTTCGCCGGCGCGCACGATAATACTCGAGAATAGATCTGCATGGTCGTCAAAGCTGATTACGCGACTTTACTCCGATACCACATTTAATGCATGGTCGAGCACATAGACCAACACGTAACGCGAGCAAATGTTATTTACAGTATTCGTAATTACATGTTCTGCCACAGAGTTCATATTTTGCAAGACATACACCTTTGCAATGATTGCGTCCCAATGCCATTGGACTTTATATATACACACACACACACACACATATATATATATATATATATATATATATATATATATATATATATATATATATATATATATATATATATATATATATATATATATATATATATATATATATATATATATATATGCGGAAAATTTAGTCTTTAATTTAATTTTTAGTTGATTCGATCTCTCATTTTTTTTCTTTTGTTTTTTTTTCTTCTTCTTATTTCTTGCTTTATATATGTTGGAATTTTAATAAATGTTTCAGTATCCAGACGATAGTACGCAAATTGACGGCCATAAACTGTACGATATTTTTTCCCACCTAAAACGGTGATTTTTAATTTTACATCAGGCTCTGCTAAATAACCTGGCTCATCTTCCCGGTCCGAAATAGGTAAGGTCCCAACTCAGATAAAATTTCCTTCAAGCTTAAATCAGTCGAAATTTCCTCTAATTCATCATTAAACAATTGTACACCAACTACTAATATACTACTTTTGCGTATATATCCAATAACTTCAAACGTTTTGCGCCAACTATACATATAATCCATGTTGCCGATTTTTTGCTTAAATATATCATTGATAAATTTATCACATAGAGCCAGCTGTCTTGCTACTGCCTCGTCGAAGATTTTTTTTCGTATTTCTTCTCACGATCGGTGAGTGTGTATGCCATTGTTATATTAATGCTAATAATACCTTTCTAATTAATTTATTCTTGACTGCTATTATATTCACTGATTGTTTCAATGTCATTAGAGTATTCACTCGTTTTACTATCTATACTAGTTGATCTAGTCAAAGTTAGCGACTTCATTTTTTCTTGTACAATATTATATAATGTCTTTTCACGTTTTTTCTCATAAGATTGGCCAAGTTTACAATCGTAGCTGTTCCAAGATAATTCCTAAGTCGAATAATTTATCAAGATGATCCGGATACGTATTTGAAAATCATTCATTTTTTTATAGCCTTTTTGACAAATCTGTATGATGCATTTAAGAGGAACAGTGATTTCATTTTTTCTGTGACGTTACACACACTCCACTGGTCTGGTAGTTTGATCCCAGAATTGGCTATACTCATAAATTCTTTCCAAATAGTATACGCATCAATCTATGAATATTTCGCCATTATATAATATACCGCGGTAATTGTTTAATATAATATTCTCATACTAACTCTGCCAGTCAATATAAAATATTCTCACACTAACTCTGCCACAGTAAATATAAAATATTCTCACACTAACTCTCCCACAGAGAAAATAATATCAGCAGAATATTTTATACAGTGTAGTGGCGATCAATAATTTTATTTGCAGTAGTATTTCTAGTCGCACAGAAAAGTGTAGTATAGCCACAATCAATAATATAGGTCTGACTGAAAACTTCACTTGTATGCATTGGTTGTGTGTGTATTACAATAGTGGTCGCTTTGTTTACCACACGAGCGTTGATGCAAATCATGATCGTAATGAACAATCGTGTATGTGGTCGTGAACGTGTACGTGGACGTGTATAATAGTATGATAATAGCGGTTTTTTTTGGGGGGGGTTCAAGTCTTCTATGCTCTTACATGGGCGCCTATTGGTAACTTTTTCACGCGCGGGCGTGCGCGTTCGTAATGCAATTTCGTGTGATTCGAGGGTAAAGTCATGGGGTATAGAAGGCTTTGACCTATATCAGTAAATAAAATCCAAAGTCCCGTTATGATACTACTTTGTGTTATCAAAGTTTTGAACGATTCAGGTTTTACTTACATATGAAATACACAAAATGTTCCAGTTCATAGTTTGTATGATAAATTTGGCAAGTTCATCAAGAGGAAAAGTGTGCATTTTCAAAACAGATCTTACCTTCGAAATTTTATTAAAATGTTATCAGGTAAACAAATAATTTTTTAAAATAAATGCAAAATATTTATGCACAAACTACCAACAGCAGTACGGAGATGGTGTAATGCAGAAATTGAAGAGAGAATGTACACATTATGTAATTCAAATTATATCGGTGACGAGTTTCACTGCTTACTCGATTGTTCACATTTTGACGTATATAAAAACTATACGTTGTTTCAGAGTAGCAGTAGAAAATTGATAGGCAACTTTTAAAAATTTATTCAAATTGTGATTGAAAAAAGTTGTGTCCTCTAATACGCATATTACTTATAGACAAGAATGTTCCACTGAACTACCATTTTACAGACCTTTTTGTAAATGTTCGTTTACCTTTATCCACACGGAAACTATTGCAAACTTTGTAAATATACGTTTAGTAAATCACCTATTTTGTATCTCCGCATGATCGACCCCTAAATACAGCATGTGCGGATGGTAAATGACTCCCCATCTTTGGTTGGTGGTCTTCTTAAAATCCAAGTTTTACCGCCATCTTCATGTACGTCATCACATTTGCCTACGAGAGTACAGAATCTAAACTGTGTGAACTTGTGAAAAACAGAACAAAACAAAATCTTTATTGTGACGACTCAGATCACAAAATGTTATATATGTGAGCAAATATGTCTAGAAATATTAACAATAATATCATGGCGACAAGAAAAGAGAATAGAAAGATAAACAACTGAACATAACATATTTTTTCAATAAAATCATATTATTATATAAATCCTATCAATAACTTTCATTTGAAAAGATTGAACGATTATAGAAAAGATTGGATGATTATAGAAAAGAAAATACTGAGAATAACAAGAAGAAGAACATATCAAATTTAAGGTGTGATAAAGGCACGCGAGGGTGAGGTGTGGTGGTGGTGGAACAAATATTTTATTGGATTTGAAACCTAAATATTTTACATCAATACATTCTGAGAATGCCACTAAAGGAGCGAATTTTTACTCTAATGTATCAACAAAAATATCAGAACACTCAGCTTTTGAATCCCTCCATATTACTGATACATATGTACATACATTTGAAAGTTTATTGAAAGATATATAATCAAAAGTTCATTAAATTTCAATATATTTGGGCGCGTACAATACGACGAATGCTGCTGCTGCTAATGATGATGTTCATGATGATGTAAAACGAGCTTCCCGTTCTAGAAATTTAATTTTCTTATTATTTTACTTTTCTGTGCGGCGGATGGAACTGGTATAGGAGTTTGATCTGCAACCTTCTACCAAATTATTTCTCAGACAACAACCGAATGAATGCAACCAATAAAATGTTAAACATTACCCATACATGTTCAGAAGGCCATTTGCTTATTATAACTAATGAACGAAAAGAGGAAATACTGTTGGTAAATATTTTTTTTGGCATTATATTAAAACAGATTTTTAAAAAGCTGTTGTAAATACATCAACAAGTGTACACAATTATATATGCACATAATTGTATACATGAGTATATGGCAGTCAAGCCTGCTAGTGCAATTACATTTTTCTAATTTACTTTTTATCACCATTACGAATCAACAATGATTCAGATAGATTGTTCTTTAACATTTCAACACTACTTAAACATATTATAAGCAGTACTTAAGCACTACATAATTGGTTATGACCAGCAACAAGTATAACTAAAATAAATACATTTGTATCAAAATCTGGCATTAAATTCATAAAACTCTCAGACCAAGATTACGAATTGACTCTAAACTTGAAGATCAAATATTTCCAAAAACCTATTGCAGGGAAATTTCGCCTCAGACTAATTGTCCGAATATTCCGAAAACTTTTGAAAGCTTGTTCTTGTATGAAACTGTGATTTCTAATAACTTACTTTGAGTATATCCTTTAGTCCTTAAAGTTTTAAGAATTTCGGGTCTGGTCATGTTACCAGAATAATTAATAAGTGAATGCTGGATTAATATTGTTATCATATCATCAATTGTTAGCAAATATACCCTTAATTCAAAGTAACTGGATGTGTTAACCTACTTTTTTGCAAAAGTAGTATAAGGAGTCAGTATGGTATTAAATGGGACGGTATTGCGGTAATGCGAATTTAATATTACTCATCCAATTTGGATTGGAACGGTATGGGGTAATGGGAATTTATTGTTAAAATCATCCCTAGGATTAACATAGTCTGTCACTATGGGGACAAGGGGAGTTTAACATTGTGGGACGGTAGCTCGTTTATGGGAATTTAACATTATGGGCAGGTATGGCGGTGATAGGAATTTAACATGGTATAGGCTGGTATGGCGGCTACAGGAATGTAAACTTAGGCCACCAGGGATGGATAAAGTAGGCTGGACAAAAGCATATCTAATTACAGTAAAAAAACTTTATACAATCCAACACACCTCCTTACTCACCAACACCATACCTACATACAAACAAACAAGGGGTAGGGTACTATTGTTTCTTTTCACACATACACACACACACACACATACACACACACACAAAAACACACAGACACAGACACACACACACACATATATATATATATATATATATATATATATATATATATATATATATATATATATATATATATATATATATATATATATATATATATATATATATATATATACCAGTGCTGGATTACCCAATAGGCAGACTAAGCACATGCTTAGGGCACCAGCAAAGCAGGGGCACCAACAACAACAACAACAAAAAAACATGAGAAATTACGGGGGATTTTTTTTATTACATTGGCACCATAAGTTTTTCAGTGCTTAGGGCCTCTAAAGGTCTTACTCCGGCCCTGGTATATACCATCACATATACCATTACACAGACTCAAATAGGCAGAGGGAGAGGGTTTAAGTTGTTTTTATTTTCTTTAAAGACAAACATACACATAGACAAACAAACACACAGACACAAATATAAAGAGTTAAGTTTTAAGCAATAGTGATTAGTATTCTGCGCCTAGAAACATGGGTGGCTCTTTTTCTTACGCCTTAGCAAAGAAGTTTCATATAAAGCTCTTAACTGTTTTAGTTCAGCCACAATTTGCGTGTAATAGAGTCACGGTTTCTGAGGTCGTCCCTCTTGCACTAAGTTTGCTTTGTTCACCGTTGACATGGTTTTCATCTGTCTCTTCCTATTTTCCTCTTATTGTTGTTGTACAAAAGTATCTTATTCACTTTTTCTATATCTCTTCTTTCTGCTTATTTTTGAAATCGTCGCAATCTGGCAATGATAGGGATGTACGAGGTACCGTCAAAAACTCATGCGATGAAAAAAGTAGCATAAAGCCAAATCCAAATCCAATATATTTTCTGTAGCTGAGTGATAGTGGCAACAACGGTAGTAGCTTCACTTGGACTATACTGAACCTCTGCTGGACGAGAAAAATGATTTTCCTTTCTTTTATGACAATACAAACTATGTCGATCTTTAAAACTTTCATGACATGGATAACAAGCTCTATCTTTAGGTTTTTCTATGGAAAAAAAAAATAATGGAGAGAATCAGGAATATTAACTAATAATCCTTTAATAAGATCTTTGTCGGTAGGTGTGATATGTAAATCTTTACAGTAACTTCTATACAATTTTTTTGACATTTTTATAAAATCGAGCATTAAATAATGCTTCTTATAATAAATTGTTGACATAATCTCGTACAATTTGTTTTAAATTTCACTTTAAGCTAAAAACAATAGAGTCAGTATATGAATTTAGTCATGTAATTCTGTAATACATAAATGTGCATGTTCTTTATACATTTTTATGTAATTCTATAGGTAACGATTAAATATCATTATTATGAAATTCATTACCTTTTTAATAGTTTCTGCATTTTCAGGAACATTCCTTTTCCTTTTCTAAAAAGAAAAACACTGTGTGTACACTGTTGTACAAGAAAGGAATGCTTCATTGGTTTGTGATCTAAGATTTATACCTTTTTAAAGGTGTTTGCTCTGACGTCCGCTACCTGTTTTCTTTAACGTCAGTGCTTTATTTTCTAAAACACTTGTGTTCTTTCCTATAGTTTATATCAAAAGAAGGACAACTTTTTGGTCACAGGTCAAGTCACGTGATACATAAGAATAAACAGGGAGCTCGAAATGTAATTTTTTGTGGTTTTTCTTCTTTTTGGGGGGGGGGGGCAAAAAGAAAGAAAAAAAAAGTACATAATACTAATAATGTTCCACGAAGCCTGGTGACTTATATATAGAAAGATATTTTTAAAAGAAAAGCAACAATAACAAAGTCTGTGTCTCTTAGTTTTTATTATTTTCATGATAATTTTCTTTTACATTTAACCAAAAAATATTTACATTCTATAACTGTTATCTTAGGAAATTAAATTTACATTTTCAACCCCCAAACATTTTTGTACCTTTTCCTATAAATTTAAATCAACAACTAAAATAATAAACATTTCCCTGGGAAATTCTATGAAATCAATGTTTAATTAAAAAAATTAATGAATATAGATACATATCATAACGAAAGATATATTCTTGATAATATTTGAAAAGAATCTAAATACGGATAATAATGTATGATAATGCTCGAACGATGCAGAATCACACAACAAGCTAATGTGGCCTTCAGCAAGGTAAGCAAAAGGAATTTTACATGTAAGATCTGAGTCAACACTTTGCCTGCCATTAAAACTAAATTTACTTTATACTGTTGCACAATGAAGATCACGCTTGTGAAGGAAGAAAGCAGTTATCAGCCAGTATAGGTGAGGAGATATCCTCTCCTTTTCTTCTTGAATGAGGGAGAGAGAAAGAACCCGATCCGGGGAAAACAAATTTTCCATGGTACCGAAACCTTATATATTCAGGGTATCTCGCTTTTCTCAGCTATATTTAGGGTATCAGCTATGTTTAAACCATATAGAAAGAACGCGGTCCGAGGAAAACAAATTTTCCATGGTACCTAAACCATATAAACTCAGGATATCTCGCTTTTCTCAGATATGTTTAGCTCCACCCCTTACAAAAGTGGCCCCTTCCCGCAACTCACCTCAAATTATATTCAAAGTTTTAAACTCTCTATCTTGAACCGTGTAGGAAGAGTTGTGCAACTAGGCGCACCCACGCACATGCATTAAAAATATATCACCGCCTTCTTTTCTCCTTGAAAAGCGTGATCATAACAAAAAGTAAAACAAGTGATATTGCTGGTCCTTTCGTGCATACGTCGATGGAATGCCCGATTGCGTGTATGTATTATGAAAAGAATTTTAACATTGTCACCACTTCACTACTTATTATGAAAGAGTTTGTATCATCGCCACTTATTAGGAAAGTTTTTCTTTGGGCCACATGTATTATGAAAAGTTCGTCCAGCAAGATGTCTTTGCGCCCTCCCTTGCGGAGGTGTCACTCCTTGCGATGTGTTGGTTACATCGCTGGGGTGCGAGAGGGGTACCGGGTTCGTACTACAAAGGAGGCTGCAAGCACAAGCAACACTTCATATGAGAAGAGACGTAGCAACTTTTATTAAATTAAAACATTCCAAATAAAAACTACATAGGAATATATATATTCCAAATACAAAAATACACATATAATTGATATATTGATTCTAAGCTTGCCGACTTCATACATTTATTTAATTTCTATATTTTTGAATTCCGATGTAAATTACTAAATATTGAATAAACCAAAGGTGGCCAAAATAACTTGAAACACAGTAAAACTTAATATTTCGAACTATGACCAAAATAAATATATTGTATCATGTTTTTGCAACCCAAAGATATTTTATTTCTAAATTAATTATCAAACGCATGAAGTTGGCAGCAAATCGTTTTTCCAAAAATTCAACATTATATTTTCAATAAAAATGCACACAATTACAATTTATATAAATGCCTACTAAAAATCTACACAATTATAATGTATATAAATTACTAATAAAAAATCTTTACAATCCAAAAAAAGAATATAATTTACAATTAAATATAAAGAATAAAAACACATAAGGTTCCTAGAGAGAAGGGAAAAATACCTTCCAGCACCTAAAAAATATGTTACAAAAAGTCTTTTAAAATATAATCAAACAATTTTCTCTTACCTGTAATCACAAGCAACACTTCATATGAGAAGAGACGTAGCAACTATTTTCTCAGTGCCTTATATCCAATTCTTGGTCAAGGAATGCACACCTCTTTCTATATAAGGTTATGAGTTCAGGGCTCGGGTCTCGGACCACGAGATTTCCACGAGACTCTCATACAACGCATTCCCCTTTCCAAAAATGGCTACAGGTTAGCTGAACTACGCCCCTCATACGAAGATTGCTGAGCTGGTCAGGTGAAGGTGTTAAATTACGTAGACGTGAAAGAATTTTTGCTACCATCAGCATTTTGCCTTTACAATATCCCACCTGTATATTGTCAGAAAAATCTCACTCCTACCGTAAAATATCAATGCTGTACACTTTTGTACTATAATGTTTTAGAGAACTCAAGCGCTAAAAATTCTGTTTTATTAGGAATTATAAACATTTGAATTATAAAAGAAAACTTACTCTTTATAAAAATTCCTTAAAAATTCATCGATTAAAGAATTATAAAATTTGAATTATAAAAATTTGAGTTATAAAAATTTCTTGAGAATTCTATCATAACATATGCACAATGTCAACATTATCCTTCAATATAATAGCTTCAAACTTTTCTATACGATTGGAAAATTGAGATGCCAATGACACTCCTTGTAATAGGATTGATTCCCTAATGATGGTGTTATGAGGATGTGTAGTAAGTGAGATGAAAATAAATTCTTACTGAAAAAGGGACGTTCATTTGTTTTATATGTCTACTATGACACTTTCCTAATCTTTAAGTACATTGGAATTTGGCATCTAATGGTAAAATCTATCTAGTGCATCTATCCCTGTATAACTCGCACTCAAATTCTAAATGAATAGACCTATATCTGTAGTCGCATGCGTCGTCAGATCAATGTCAAAGCAAATTATTTGACATTGTAAGTGGAATGATCTTCCTGCGCATTATACGACGCCAAATCTGAGTCTATGCTGCTCTTGGTTGGGTGAGCGTTATACACGGCCACAAATGGTATATAGCTAGTTATAGATCAGTAATTTCTGTGACTTCGACACTTCATCGTCTGAGAAGCGCTAATATGGCGGAAATGATCATTCTAATGTAAATCATTTTGACGGGGGGGGGGGGGGGGGGGGTGGGGGGCGGCGGATAGCAAGTGCTAAAAGGCGCTCGCCTTTACAGTTCACTGACATTTCACCTTTGTCCGCGTGGGTTTACCATTAGCTTCCCGTGGGTCGGTCGTTCTTCCCGAGGTTTTCCCAGGCTCTTCCTCCACCGAATATACTGGCCGCCATGTACAGCCTATCATGTGTTGAAAAATGGCGTTAAACCCACAAAACCAAACCAATCATTTTTTTCTGTGTATAAAATGCCCACCGGCGACCTGATAATAAATACACTTTTTTTTATTCCGTTATGCTAGCATTCTATCACATGCTTGTTTAATTATATCAGCGTTACCTGATGATGACAAATATGAACTAGGAAGTTTGTCACGTTGTTATTTTGCAATCCTTGTGAACTATTAATACTTCCAGGTAGTTGGTCAATCGGTATAATGGCGCCTTACGTCATCTGAGTGTTAATATGTTGATTAGTTATTCATTCTGTCTGAATTTCGTACGAAAGGTCTTTTTTTTTACGGATAGCCTATATAACTGTTCTTAATCTGTGATCAAATATAATCATTTTAAATTTTTACATTCCGTTTCGCGAATACTTTGTCTAAAGGCTCACGTCCAATCTCATCTACGGAGAATCTATTCCAGTTCAAGCTCGTAAATCATATACGTTAAATGAGTCCCGAAAATTAAATTGTTCAGTGAATGATAATAATCTACGATCCCAACTCGACTCTGGCTTATCTTCAGCGGCTTTTTAGGGTCACGGTAAAACTATCAATAAGTTTAGTTCCCATCTATTGTAAAGTATTGCAAGTGATCATTGTCAAATACATAAATAGATTATAGATACATGCACTGAATGTGGATACATACATACATACATACATACATACATACATACATACATACATACATACATACATACATACATACATACATACATACATACATACATACATACATACATACATACATACATACATACATACATACATACATACATACATACATACATACATACATACAACATCCGTCTATATATACATGTATTTCTGTAGACAGACAGACAGGCGGGATAGATAGATATCTTCGCCAATCGGTCCAGAACTTAAGAGATACAGTTAATGGTCACGATCTATGCAAGCTAATAAAAAGGGTTATCGCGCTCAATAAGGAAGATACTTTATAATTAATTAGATAAGATCTAATTAGCAACGGAGATGAAAATTATCACGAATGACGATCACGAAAAAGGAATCGATCATAAATAAAACCAAACTATTATTTTTACTGAGAGAAAAGCAAAAAACTCACTCCTCTGCGTAGACTACCCCATATTGAGCGGTTCTTTAAGTAACTGAAGTTATAAATCAATTTCGTATGCATATATAATTGATGTCACTATTTATGAAAGCTATTAAAAAGGTTATCATTCATCTTATGTAATAACCTGTATCTAAAATATTATTTTTAAATACGGGGAAAGCAAAAAAGATCCTTGATTTGATAAATGTGATACTCCATATATGTAATTTTAAACATGCCATCCGACATTTAATACCATTTTTACATGAAAGCACCTGAAATATGGTCATGAAAAGTTGGTTAGGGCACGATATAAACATATGATAAATGAAGATGTAAGAAAACCCAGCTGACTCAATAGTATGTCTACAAAATTACAACACAAGGAGTACTAGTAAATGAATACTAAGCTATTGCAACACAAAAATATATACAAAAGAAAAAAAATACACAAAACATAAATGGCTACGATATGGAACTAAAAGTGGAACTAAAAGTAACTAAGCAATCAAAAGCAAAGAACATTAGCTACAAGAAACTCTGAAGTCCAATAACTATAAAGAAAAAGAAGAAAAAAATAGAGATAGGCATGAGGTCTAATAATTACAACAAAAAAAATAAAAAAATAAAAAATAAAAAACTGTTAACAGGATAAATAAAACTGACAACACAACTCTTATAGTATATTTGCAGAGGACGCATTCATACAGTAGTTATTTCGTGCAGAGGACGCATGCATACTTTGGTACCAAGTTGCTTGAACTTGTCTAAATGAACACATCTGACTACTTGATTCACGTTGTTTAGACCACAAACATTTTCATTAGGCCAAATGTCATATCGAATTACTTCACAAAATATACTTTTTGCATCTTCTATCCATCTGTTGTTATTCAGTTCTAAAAGTTTTGATAACTCGAATTCACCATTTTGTTTGTTTAAACGTTATTACTTTAGTCCAGTAACCAATAATTCTTGCTTTGATAATTATACCTTGTGGGTGAAGGCCAATTCACTATAATACATGTATAATGGAGTACTTTATCTACTCATTGTGATGGCTTAATGACACGAAGAATGTATTCGTTCGAAAATTTCCAAGTACTCATAACCCATACTTCGCAAGCACACGTAAAATTAGGCAAAATTGTATGATCAAATAGTTTCAATTGTAAATATAGAGGTAAATTGATGTTGTTTATTCGTACGTAAAGTAAACTCATGACTTTGTTGGCTTGTTTGGCTAAATGTTTTCTAGCCTTTAAAACATTATCATTTCTTGAAAGAAATATAAGAATATATTTATAACTGTCTACAACTTCGATATCACACCCTTGCATCTTGAATACATTATTTCCAAATTTGTAGAATCAAAGATCACTACTTTTGTTTTGTTACAGTTATGTATCAATTCCATTGTTTACGATATATATTACAAAGTCTTCTAATCATGTTTGCAGATATTCCGGACATTCTGCTACTAAAACTCTATCATCTGCACAATGGGGACAAACGGGAATTAACATTACGCTGTTGGTTTACTTATGGGTATATAGGGGACAAACGGGAAATGTAATATGAATAATGTCGATAGGTTTAACATGTGTGGGACTGTATAGGGACAAAGGGAAATAGTACATTACACCTCCATGTTGAAAAATGTATCGGGACAGACGGAAAATGTAATGTTTTAGAGTGACCAACACCCAGTCATCTACTATCCAACACTTAGTCATCTACTATCCAATACCCCACACTATACTATCCAACACGCCGTTTGGAGTGACCAACACTTACTCATCTACTATCCAACACTCCACACTATGCCATCAACACGCCGTTGGAGAGACCAACACCCATACACTTACTAACCAACGAAAAGGGTAGGCGTGCTTACACACACTATACTTACAAACACACAAATATACTATCAAACAAGAGGGGTAGGATGTAAAAGAAATGGAATGAAATCACACACTATCACACACAAGCAAGGGTAGGAGTGTTTATGCACACTATACCCACAAATCTACTTATATACTAAAATTAGGCTCATTTTTCTCCATCTCCCAATCCTCCACTTCAGGAATCAGGAGTGGTTCTGGCTGTTGTTGCTGCAGCTGCTCCTCTCTTATTACTTCTTCTTCTTGCCATTGTCACAACCTCTCCTGTACCCTCATCTAATTTTGATTCAGGCGCTGGAATTCCCCTTCCCTCTTCTGTTGTCCCTTGTTCTCTTCTCCTCCACTCAGCCTCTCTTGATTTTCTCCACTTCTTCCTCCATTACTTCTCTTACCAGTTGTTTTGCCGACCTAAAGATATCCAACTCCCTGTTCAGGTGGCGTTTGTTGGGATACCACTTAATTTCTTCTACCCGATCCAGGTGGTGCTCCACTCCAATCCATTATGGTTATAGCCTCTATCAATTTTCCCACTCGGCAGTACTGGCTGGCCAATCTTCTTTCTTTGTGACTTTGCACAGGATCGACAATGAAATGCAAGACTGATTGACTGATTGAATTTGAATTTTAGACGTATTTCGGCCATTCGGCCATACACGTCTCTACCCCTGTACGCTTATTCGGGGATTACACCTGTACATAGGAATGGAGCCACTATGTACAGGGTTGATGGTGTGCGAACGGTGTACTAATTAATTAATGTCTGGAGAGGAACGGCCTGCACGGATTCGGCAAGGGAGACTCGATGCGGAACAGAAGCATTGATACGCAATAGACGTACATGATCAAATTCTGCCCATTTAACTAAATCGGGCTGTCCCTAATCACCAGTTGTGTGTTAGCCACATATTGTAATTGAGATCATGTATAACAGTTATTCAAATTTTCCAACTCGTTACCATTTTTGTGATTTCGTGTACATAGTGTACATTCAATTTTCCGAAAGTACGTTAAAACTCAATGGCGAGTTAAAGTTACTCTTAAATATTTTGGTGATCGTAATTTGGTGTACATTGTAGCAGATATTTTAGACCGGCGTTCGAATGGATCAAATTTGATCTTTTAAAAAGAGTTCAAATCAAAATGGGTTTCTAGCCAAAGTGAAACCCCTATAGACAATATGTTTTAGCCCGAAAACGAACTGGGGTGTTTCCCCTGCGGCAGCAGCTTCCGGGGTGTCAATTACTTCTGGGGCTGCGGCTCGCACCACTGCATATTGATGTTAATTGGTCTCGGCTCGAATAGGGCTATTTGTTCCTCCATCATTCTGTTGTGAGGGGGGGGGGGACAGCTATCTTGGTTCGCCGGTCGAGCCTGTAGTGGTCTATCAGCTCGTTGTATAGACTGATACGATTTTGCATTAACCTCGCGTTCGGTCATTCGACCATGTGCGAGGAAACACCCCCAAAGGGGGATTAATTTGTGTGCACTGCACACTGTTTAATTATTCGTCGAGTGGGCTACCGGGGCTGCAAGCCCACTCGACGCATTACGGCACGCAAGGCGTGTTACTTAATTTACATGTCTAGAAACAGGCTCCGCAAGGGAGGCTATAACGGACTCCGCAAAGTACTGAAACGCCAAGATTGTACATGGTCAAATTCTGCCCATATAGCTAAATCGGGCTGTCCCTAGAACCAATTTTGTGTTAGCCACATGTTTAATTATGACAATACTACAAGTTTCAAATTTCTTTATTTAACACGATTCATTCAGGTATAAATTTTGCGTACATAGTGTACATAATTTTTCCAAAACAATACCAATCTTTGAGTAAAGTTACTCATATCATTTTAGTATCACGCACATTTTTAATTTCATGGCGATATTTTTAGACGGTGGTTCACAATTGATCAAATTTGTGTTATAAAAGAGTATAGTCGAAAGGCGTTTTCAAAACTTCAAAAGGAAAACCCCATACAGACAGGCAAATTGATTAGCAGCATCTGGTCCCGGGTACGTCTGCCTGGTGGTACTGCAAGTTGACTGCATCAATGTAGGCCTCCAGGTTTGTGTCCGGTTTAACTGTTTTGAGCTGCTGTGTCAGCCATCTTGATTTCGGGTCCCTTTCTCTTCCCGTAGTGGTGGGGTTCATTTTAGGCGCTAGGGGTGGCATGTTCTTTTCGTACCGCTCTCCAGCTGCTTGGTTTCCCCTCTGTTGGGGGTCCATTCTCGGCGCAGGATTTTGAGGGTCACTCTTTAATCCTATCCCCGGCTGCATGGTATCCCCACATAAGGTTAGGTTCCCGGACTGCTGTACTCACTAGCTCTACCGCTGTGCCCTCATGGTAGCTCGCTCTGCTCAAGTCCAAGACCTTGTTGGATGTTGCTCCACTTAGTCGGCATGTATGGCGAGGGAGTAGGTCGACAGTAAACATCCATTGGTCCGTATATAGCAGCTTGACCCCAGACTTCCAATATTTGTAGTTGGGTGCTCATAGTTGCACGGACCAACACTGCCTCATCCACTCCTCATCCACAGCGACTCTTCTCTGTCCCACCTGCTCTGCTCCACGGCTGGCTGCTGACTGAATGAATATGAATGAATGGAATGTGGTGCATCGACTGGCAAACGTACTTCTTTATTTGATAGAGACGCGGACGTGAAGTAAAACATTCCTCATAGTGGAGATGCAGGCGTGAAGGAAAACAACTCTAACTATACTACACTGAGAGGATAGAATAAAAGTCAGGAGGAATCACGCGGACCTAAAAGAAACTATTCTCCTTAGAAAAAGATATATATATATATATATATATATATATATATATATATATATATATATATATATATAGAGAGAGAGAGAGAGAGAGAGAGAGAGAGAGAGATTGATATCTTTATTTCCTCCGTGTTACGAAGAGCACAATCAGTCCTACAATACACAGAGAATAAACAACTGCAAACTTAGCACTAATTTGAGAAAGGAAAATAACAAATGTTAAGCACAAACTACGATTGATAACAAAGTTGAGTGAACGCTGCCCATCCAGCATAGATAACATTTATACGGTTGGGTGAATATGAGCAGTCGCTTCATTAGTCTACACCTTGAGAATGTAAAATGAACAAGAGGGAAGAAAAAAAATAAATAAATAAATAAATAAATAAATGTACACAATCTGACATCAGTACGCTCCGATCATAAATTTTAATTAAATAACTATAGTATCAAAACTCATTGGATATCAGCATGATGCGCTGTCAAACATATCTTATATATCTTTTCCAAATGGAAGCAACAGTTGTGATGCACAAAAGATGGAAATACATAATTTTATCGTTACTAATAAGAACTAGTAACTCTCTAGACATTATTCCCAAAAGAGTATTAACAAAATCAAAATCGGTCAGTAAATCTAAATACATGTAAACATGCACACCGAATTTATCAATAATATGGCACCAAAACCTATCACGGTCTGGTGTAAGAAAACTACATGCACCTATAAAATGATCAACGACAGATGTACAAACAGTTTGACAGCGAGTACAAACAGACTCATCCGCAGATGAGAACAGTTTAGACACGATATTGGCAACGACTCGACATGATTCAAGAGAGGCAGGACATTTTCTAGCTACTTCCCACATAACAGACGGGATCAAGCTGTCATCAAGCAATAACTTCTGAAATCTATTAAGCGAAGCGTCTTCAATTAGTATACATTTCAAAGCATTTTCGTATGATGTACGGAGTTTGTATTTAACAATACGTTTCCAATCAGGTTTTTTGACCGGAAATCGACCTTGAAGTATGAACGATTCAATAAACTCATTTAGATCAAATTTCCCAGTAGTTTATAAATGTCAGGAATAAAACCAGTTTGTTTTATTTTTACTATCGGGTTTTGATAGGTGAAAAGACGGAGTAAGAAAACTTGTTTTGCAAAATAGGCTGCAGACAATCGACAAAGTTGCTCCAGAAAAAAACAGTTTATTCATATCTATGAAGGCTTCAATGGGTAAAACACCCAATAAACTCAGTGCAATGTCAGTTCGTGAATATCTAGATAATCCTTGCATGTGCTTAATGCAGAAACGATGACCTCTCTCTAATGTGAGTATGTTCTGAAGACTGGGGCTACACCAGGTTTCACAATCATACAGTGCCCGGGGTAAGGCAATAGTTTCATACAAGATCTTCGCTGTTACTGGATTAAAACCGTACTGATTAACTCCAATATCAATAAAGCGGAATAGAGAACTTACAAGTTTATCTTTAGCCTCTTTTATTCTAGTATCAATTTTGCTGTATTTAGATGCATTAATGCCTAAATGTCTACAAGATTCTGGTTCTTGAGCAGCCTCAGATCTCAAGAACCAATGCCTATGTCTTCTTTTGTAGTCTGATGAACTTTCATTAAAAACAATATTTTTTTTTTAGAATTGTATCTGAATCCCCACTTCATAGAATACTGAGAACAGATCTTCAGCAAGTGATCCATGGCTAATTTTGAAATACTCAGAAGTATATCATCTGGTACAGCCGGACAATGGCACGGATTGTCGAGAAATACAAAGCCAAAATTGGATGTTTTTAAAAGATATAGCAACTCATTGATAAATACAATGTAGAGCCAAGGGGATAATATTCCACCTTGCCGTGTGCCTTTCAACACCGGAAATCTGTTTGACATTCTTCTTGACAGGATAACTCTGCTGTACATATTTGTGTATAGATTGACGATCACCATCCATATTCTGTGATTAATACCGATCTGAAATAATTTATAAAATAATCCGTCATGCCATACATTGTCAAAAGCTTTCTCAGTATCAAGAAAAGCTGCATATAATTTGCTTTGGTTTTCATTAGTATAACCAATTAGTTCATGAACCAAAAAAGAAGTTATATTGCAACCTAGCCCCTTCTGAAAGCCCCCCCCCCCCTGGAGTAAGTTAATCGAAAACTTTGAAAATCGGTATGCAACGTTTTAAATAAAATCTTTTAGAAACTTTACCAATAACTGTAAGAAGCGTTATCGCTCTATAATTGTTAGAATCTCTTTTATTCTTAATTCCTCCCTTAAGAACGGTAGGAATTAAGAATAAAAGAGATCCTAACAATTATAGAGCGATAATGATGGCCCTGAAAAGGGGCCATTTTTTTTTTTTTTTGGATCTTTGATATTATTCATATTACATTACGACTTGACATCATTGGTCTCAAACAGAACAGGAGCGCCTCTTATTGTAAGAGACAGTGAGCCTAAAATTAGGCTCATCTGTCTCCGCCTTTCAATCCTCGTCCTTCTCTTCTCCCTGTTGTTGTTATTATTTTTCTTGTTCTGTCTTCTTCCTTTCTCATTCTTTCTTTTCTCTTTTCATTTCCTCTCTTAGCACGTCTTCAATAAGGTCTTGTGCCATCTTGAGGAAAATGCTCATTTTCTTGTCCAATCTCCTCTGAACCAGGTGGTGCTTTATCCTGTCTGTTCATATTTACCAGGGCTTTGCTTAATTTACCAATGGTAGTTATACTTATTGACAAGTTATCGATGGATGGCAAGACTGGTGAACGCACCGCTTTATATGCTACATAAAGGAAACCAGTCCTCAGATGCGGTACGCGGACGTGAAAGAAAACATCCTCTTAGAAAACATTTAAGGTTGACAGAGAGAATGTGAAAGAACATATCAAAAGAATTTTGTACAGAGCAAGCCAACACCATTTTTTCTAAATAAACATTTAAAAACAAAAATTAGCTCCGCTAACTGAAACATCAACAAATCAATGAAGAGGGAGGATTGGGGCTAGTCCGCCTGGATTTTTGTTGTCCGTTTTGAGAACTTTGACTTTCAATTTCATTGTAATCTTTGGTTTGTCCTTAGATTTCAAACTGAATAGGAGTTGAACTGGTTAAAGATGACACGGGATGAAATTCTACACACTGGGATTCTTGTATCGTCATCATCGTCGGTGCCATGGCAAGCAGATCGAATTCTGACTTGGAACATAAGGAAGAATCTCGGTGCATCAAGCATCTTGACTGATTGGCATTTTCTTTTTCATCATTTTTCGAAGAACGTGACGATGTCGTCTTAATCGCTGTTTCTGTATTAGTCAGAGGAACCGTTCCTTTCAAAACGTTTAAACAACATTCACACACCGTATCAATGATTTCATTATGTGTTTTTTGAGTGATTTGTTTTCGCATCGGATCATTGGATTTGGTAAGTACTAACAATACATCGAGATTCTTTTTGTTCTTTTTTTTTTTTTGGAAGGTCTCTTTGGACGTTGCTGACGATGGCGTGAACTTTTTGGCATCTTTGCTCAGGAGGAAAACTGAAGTGAATCTTATTCAACAAATCTTTTTTTATACTGGAATTCGTCTCCACTGAGTGTCCGGACATCGTTCAGACCTGACTATGGGCAGCACCCGACAACAATGTGTCTTCAGCGCACTAAATCGTGCTAGTTCTTGTCTGGACAAATCCGGTAAACTTTGTAACATGCCTGTTCTGTCTTTTACTTTGGTCTTAGGAGATGTCACCCTTTTGGCTGCAGCAGAAGCGGCTAGAGCAGTAGAAGAAGACGTCAACATTAGAAGTTTCTTTAGAGATGGGTTTACATTTTTTGATCAGAACACTAGCTTTAGATCAGGTTTAGCTGGCATCATCAATAACGGAGGAGATGTGGAAGGAGAGATGGTCACAGATGGAAGTTTTCGTGAGTACGTACTCATTCTAGGGCAGTATCTCTCTTTTTTGAAGGGATTGTTTTCTTTTGGGTTTTCTTCTTCTTCTTACAGTGTAAACTTGCAGCACCTCTCTTCTTTTTTGTCTGCCTTTAAGTTTTGCTTATTTTGCGTTTTTAGCTTCAGAATTAGGATCCTATCATATAAACGAACGAATATTAACACCATTGAAAGTTCCACTTCCCCCTGATTTCAAGATGACTTTTTTTTGGTTTGGTTTGAGTATCGATTCTTGGATCAGCAAGTTGTAACAAAGCTACTTTATGTTTTTCAAAAAAACGTTAATGTGGAATGTGAATGATGCCTTGTAGTAATTCGCGTGCTGTAAAGTAAACCATCGTAACACTTCTTTGAGACTGGCTTCTAACAACTGTGAATGCATTTATGTATTTTTGTGACTGATTGCATATAGTGATTTGTGTTCGATGAAACATTTGACAAATTCAGTTTTCCCTGAACCACTAGGTCCAGCAATTAATATGTTAAAGGGATGGCGAAGATACAGTGATTCCCAACTTTGATGATCTGGCTTTTCGTCAATCCCTTTGAGAACGGAGGATGCACCCATAACTCTCCAGTTGCGTTTAGAATTCTGAGATTCCATAAATAACACAAAACATTTTATACATTTTACACATTTAAATTTTCATGGTGTAACAACAAAATATATTCACATGTCAAAAAATCAAACTTCATATTTGTTTCTTTCATCAGTGACACACGATATATTAGGCAAAGTCAGCAACCTCTTGTTTCCAAGCATCGAAGCCAAGACTTTTCTAGTCACGTACATCCTTCCAGTCGTAAATATGTTTGTGTATCCAACTATATATACACACTTCTTGGTAAGTATGAAGAACAGGTAAAATTCAACGAATGTCTTCTTCACACGGGGGTACAGAACTCGTATTTATCACTAATCGTAGCACTTTAACACAATGAGTTATTTGTGCACAGATAACGTTTTGACTGTCATATCTTTGCATGTACTGTTCATAACTTTGCCACAAAAAATCTGCTGGTAAAGGAAATCCAAGAAATGTAGTCACTAACACACACGACACGTCGTTCCAAAATTCAAAGGAATAGTATCGTCTTGTAAAATCAGTTCTTTTAAAAGTACTTGGTAATCCACTAAGTCCTGAACGGTGTCATTGCCTTCCTTTCGCGGAATTTGGTGCAACTCTGATGACACAAGTTGTTGTGGCCTGGCAAGCTTTACAACGTGTTCGCAAAAGAGTTTTATCACTTGTTTGTCACAAAACATAAAAGAAATATTTTCTCTCTTCAGGCTTGTTCAATTGTCTTTTTAGAAGCTCTCAGATACCTTTCGTTCATACCTATGTCCCAGAGTAAATAGTGAAATTTCTCTTTGCTTTTTACTTGAATCTGTACAAACTCTCTGTAAATGCGTGGTAGGTAGATTCTGAATGTGTTTTCTTAAACTAGTTATTCACATGAATATCTCTATTTTTTGACCAAATAGTCATGCGTTTGCTAAGTGTAATTTGATGCTAAACTATATCGAAGAAATTCAGTCACTAACTCCCACACCATATGTCGTAAAGAAGTCTCTTCGTGAGGCGACACTTCATTTTAAAAAAAAATTGTAATCCTGTTAGTCATGAACCTTTTCCTGGACTTTATCACATGGAAGTCTGTGTAGCACTCCAACATTGTAGGTAAAATTCGTGGCATCCAAAGTTTTCTTAGATGTGGGTGGTTAATCAATGTCTGGGTATTTGAACACTTTCAAAGTAATCAGACCTCTTATTGCATTCATATACCAGTGGTTAAAACGTCTTTGTCGTAGAGGATGCAATCGTTCTTTGCGTTTCACCTGAATCTGTACAAACTCTCTGTAAATGCGTTCTTGCAGCTCCAATGGTAAACTACAAATCCTCTCCTCTTCTAAAGTATCCATGAGGATAATAATCATGGCCCTCCAAGGGATTGTAGTGACAGCACGGACACCATCTGGCATGTTCAAGGAAAGTTTAATCTTTATACTCCAATTTGTGAATCTTCACACCACAACTGAAACACCGTACTTGGTCTCCTCGTCCCGAGTAGACAAATCCTGCTCCGGCTAAAGTTTGGAAGTGGGTAATCAACCTAGATATTTGGACCAGTTTTTGAACGTCTGTAATCAACTTTCCAAAAGACAATAGCCATGCAAAGCAGCACAAAACGTGTATTCTTCTTTGATTTGTAATTCTGGATGAGCTAGTGGTATCCAGCGTGGTTTGTGATTGCATGGACGAAATCCAAAGATGGGTACACGAACCGCCTCGCTTTTGATAGTATAGCGGCATGGTCGTGCTGAATCGCTCATATCACAGGGTACAGCATAAATCTGCTCCATGGCACAGCATCGCACTCGACTTCATTGAACATGGAACCGGCACTAAGTTCATCATCCTGTTTCTGTGTCGAATTCATCATTCTCGGTGAGTGTCAAAATGATTTTTTCTTTTATTTTGGAACTTGTTTATACTGGAGAATGGTACCCGTAAGGTAACGTGTTGTGATCGGGTAGTCGCACTCGTTTTTGTAGACGATCTGATACACTTTTTCCAAGGGTCTACTGACAGTTTGATGATCTGACAAACGTACAATTTTTGTAAGGATCCATCGTTTTGACACGAAAGTCTTGACCTTGACCTAACTTTAATGCTTCTTTTTAAGTCATCAAAGTTTACCACTTGACTCAAAAGATATTTCAATGTCAGTCCTTTTACTTTACATTTGCTATGAAGTTGTCCTTTCTTGTATCGGTAATGGTAACTGTAATGTTTAGGTCCACCACTGGCTACTCTCAAAATAGTCTCTTCGGGATGTTGGTCTATCCAAGCTCCTAAACGATCGTCTTTGATGCGAGGGTCATAGCCTCCAGGGCGATCGATGTAATGCAACTATCGGTGTCAAAGTAAAGGACTCGGTCTCCTAAAGGTTCAAAGACGGAATACAATTGTAAACGGGCATTAACTGTCACATAAGAGGCAATGATAACATTGCCAAACTCCTCCGGTGGAGAAAACTCTGGGACGTCTTTGTAATTCACGAATATCAAATCTTTACGTATGATCTCTATTTGTTTAATGAGTTTTCCTTTATCAGCTGAAAGTATTTAAAAACATCACTTTTAAGTTTCAGCCAATAAAAATGATTCCAGATTTTGTGATCAGTCTTATTGACTCCTAAATGACCAGCCAATGAAGTTTCATAGGGTAGACTAAGAATTTCCTGTCGATATTACCTCGGAAATACAATTTCATAGCTCACTGACCACTCATCACCAGCGGGTACCTCAGGTGGTCTCTGTTTTCTCATTAGTATCCCCTCTTTTACAAAGTAACAATCTGGGACTTGTGTGGCTAGAGTTTCACTAATAGTCCTCTGAAACAAACAGGAGATCTCAGGATCTTGTTCCTGGTTGACAACAAGTGATTGTCTTTTGTCACCCTGATTCGAATAGAGAGAATGAGTTATAAAAAGAGGATCACTGTGATCAGTACCTATTAATTGATCAATACCAGGAGAAAAGGTGACCTCATCAAAAGACTGACCAATAAATGTGATAGCTAAAGGAATAATTTCCTGATCAGCATCATTCTCAAGAGCTCTTTGTGCCATAGCTCTGATTACTTCACAAGCCGGATATAAATCAGTGATTTCAATCTCAATAGGATCAACTCTTTGATCCAAAGAAGGCTTGTCAGTTACAAATGGATTAACCATGACCTTATCTCCTGCTAGGTCATTGCCTGATAACAAATGGATACCTTCTATAGGTAAAAAAGTAACTACCCCAACAGTCACAGCTCTGGAAACTAAGTCTGATGCCAAATTGACACAATGGAAAGGAACATTTACAAAGCCGGACTCTACTCCGTAAACAAGAACACTTTCACTTGAAGAAGACTTCTCAGACAAAGGCAAAGTACCTGATACCAAAAGACTCTGAGAAGCTCCTGTGTCCCTTAATATTTTAATATGGATAGGTTTGGCAGAATCACCAATAAGTGATGTGGAACCTTCTGACATAAATGGTTCACAAGTCTCCAATATAGAATCAGACTGGGGCTTGTTTGACTCAACAAAGGTATAGTTTTCAATACAAGACCGTAACCCTGACCTCTTTGAAATAAGAGCATTTGGAATAGCTCTGTTTTTATTCTGTTGCTTATTTTTCATCCTGTAGCGTTCAGAAACGACGTTCCCTTTCTTTTTACAGTAAGTGCACGTAGGAAAAAATTAGGATTTCTGATCATTCTTATCAGATGTTTGATTCCTAACAGTTGTGCTGTTTTAAAATTTAGAAGTACTTGTTTGAGACTGAGATGATTTTTTTACCAGAACAATGCTGAGAGGAAGACTTACTGACAAATGAAATTTTGTGAATTAAGGAATAATCATCATCCATACGAGCAGCATTTTCCAAAGTTTCCACTTTTTGCTCGTCAAGATAGATCTTGACATCACTATGGATACACCTCTTGAACTCTTCAATTAATATGAGCTGTCTGAGGTTATCGTAATCTTGATCAACCTTCTTGGCTCAGCACCACTTATCAAAAATAGTTGTTCGTTTCCCTTGCAAATTCGACATGAGTTTGTCCAGTTTCTTTTCTACAATTCCTAAACCTTTGTCGATATGCCTCAGTACCAACTCATAACCCTTCAAGATGTACTCCTTAACCACATCATAATCAGTACTTTGTTGTACCGACAGTGAAGTGTAGGCTTCACGAGCTTTGTCAATAAGTACACTTTGTAGTAACAAAGCCCAATGGTCTCTGGGCCATTTCCAGTTTTCAGCAATTTTCTCAAAGTGATGAAAGTATTTATCTACTTCTTTTTCCTGAAAAGTGGATACTAACCTAATTTATTTGGTAACATCAAAAAACCTGAACTTGTATGTACAACAAGAATGGGGGTGGGGAGTGCTCTGCTTGCTAGTTTCTAATTCTTTTATTCTATATTGCATTTCCCTTTCTTCTCTCTTCATTTATATTTCCATTTCTTTCTGAAGCTGAAGGTTTCTTAATTCCAATTCCATCTGGGTTTTTTTTTTATAGCTGTAATTCCCTTAATTTCTTATAAAATCCAGATACAGACTTTCCAATCAAACCCAAAGCACTATTATTCAAAATTTCCTTTCCTACTAAATACGGAATCAAAATATTATTTATCTCTTGTTTTGTTAAAGATGCTTTCGCTTCAGAAAGATCATAATGTCTGGCAAGTTCAAGCAACTCATCATTTTTCATAGACTCTAACTCCTCGTGAGTAGAATTTGAAACGAAGTTCTCAACATTAGATGACATTGTGAATGATTGTTGGTTTAACTAAAGATTTCTCAAATGTGTAAAATTAAAATGTTTACCAGGGACAATACAAATTCCGAAACAAAGCCAATATAAAATGTAATTTAAAGAAATTTGTATCCCAGACGATCCCCCAATTTCTGTTACGACTCTAGGTCTTACAAATATGTAATAGAAAGAAAGTAAAACCAATAAAATCAAGTAAAATCAACAAGCAATTTATTTCCAGACAATTAAAGTGAAAATTCAAGAAACACTTACGATTTATGAGTTAAATTCCAAATAATCCTAAATGTCCTAATCACAGGTCCAAAATAATAGAATGTTCCGAATGAATTCCAGTAGCCTTAAATGTCCTGATGTACCACAAAGAAGTAATCCAGAATGTTTTGGAATGAGTTCACATAAATCCCCCAAATCATGTATTAATCCAAAATTCAATGAGCATTTTAGTATTTTCAATGAATATTTTGAATAAATAATTCCTCTCAAATTATATCTGATTTCAACAACACAACTGTAATTACTAAAATAGATTTCTTACAGACTGATCTTTAGACCCGGAATTCTAGAACAGGACTGAATTTGTTTACCAAGATTTGTATACAAATACACATGCCTACATGACCTATTTCACATCAGAATGAGTAATTCTAATGGAAATATACTGGCCTACCTGATATATGTCACAAAAGTCTAATTGCCAAATGCCTATGAAAATACTGGCATACCTGACCCATGTCACAACTTACAAGCATGGACAAAAGTTAAATATGTAAACATCATACATAACAATGTGAAGAGTAGCTTTTCCATCGGCCATGTCAAAACTCACCGTTTGATTGTTAGACGTGTTGAATTGTGTCCAAGATTTTAGAAGAAGTTAATTCTGCAGGTGTACTAAAATCGATCCACACAGAAGATTTCAAACTGTCGTGAGTGATGGATAGTCTGAAACGATCTTGATCTTTAGCTTGGCACTGTCATTTCAACTCAAATAAGTCTGCAATGAAGACAGCTGCTTTCTCTGCTGGGCCTTGAGACTTGAACTCTTTAAATTTGACCGTGTATGTATAGGTAGTCGTTCTAAATTTGCTGGAAGTCACTTTGTGAGGAGCTTGAATGAGAACATAATTCTCAGGGACTACCGAATGACTTTTTTCTTGGCTGATCTTGACTCTCTCGGTCTTGTGGAAGAGGTAGGTGGTGTTGGATCAGGATCACTCATGTCCTCTTCAAAATCGCTGGCCTGAACTTCTGCCAACACTTCTCTTAGCGTATGAGGCGACACATAGCGTCGTCCTCGCTTGGTTTCTGGTTTCGAAAATACACTTCCAACAAGACTTTTGACTACTTCTCTCGAAATAAAAGTCAAGATACTTGTTATGTCTGTCAACCAGAATGTCCACAACGTCAAAGAAAAGGAACCTCTAACTCTAAAACAAGAGAAAAGTGAGACAAAAGTAAAGATATCTGTTATCAATGTCAAGAAAATGGACATTGATTTTCAGAGTGTTCCAAGAAAAAGAGAACAAGTAGGAGCGTTAAGAAGCAGACGAAGAACCCATTCCAGTGAAAAAATTCAAAAGAGAAAGAGAAGCAGAAGAAACAGCAGAAGAAGAACACATACCAGTGAAGAAATTCAGAAAGACAAGACAGAAAAAAAAGAAGAATAAAATGGACTTCTGTGATGTGTTTTGAAATTGCATTATGATTTTTATTCACGAGAATATACCAACAAATATCAGTATTTGTCTTGATTTGTTTTTTCTTAAAGTGTGGATAAGATATTCAAATACACACACACGCACGCACACAGAGACATTTTATAATGAAGGGATTTGTTTGTTATTTTTTTTTTTTTTGGCAATCATTTGAATGGTATCTTTTTTCTAAGAGATCTGGGTGGCCCTGAAAAAGAACAACGTTGGGTTTTGAATAAAAGAACTTACAGACTTTTTAACATCAGCTGTAACTGTCTTAAACCTTTTCCACGGCCAAATCTTACTCCTGTGCTGCTGCTGTAGTGGTAGTAGTGACCTTTACCGCTACTAGTGTCTTAGTAGTCATCGTCGATGTAGTCATGGAAGATTTAGACATTTTGGGTTGTGAAGGCCTCTTTCTATTAGGTTTCGCCAAAGAAGTTTGATACACTTCTCTCAAGTGTTTTAACTCCTCCAAAATGTCTTGTAACAAACTAACCGTTTTGTTTTCAATCTCTTCCTTCTGTTCACCTTTTAAAGTTTTTCTCTCCCCTTGATGCTTTATCTTTCCCTATTCTTGTTGTTGAACAAATGTTTGTTCTTCTTATTTCTGACTTTATTAAATAGTATCTGACTCTTCCTTCTGTTTCTTTTTAAAATCATCATACACTAGTAATAATAAAGAAGGAACTGAAAGTGGTACTGGAAAAAAAAATTGCGAAGAAGATAAGAAATCGCACGAAGCCAAATTGAAGCTATTGAAGTCATTCTCGTATGGAAGAATACTCGCTACAGCAGTAGTCGTACTATCTCCCCAGGTATTAGAAGTATTCACTGCAGGCGCACCTCAATACATTATCTGCATTTCAGCCATGTGTATGGTACTTGCAGTGGTAAATCATACGAACACTCATGGATATATATATATATATATATATATATATATATATATATATATATATATATATATATATATATATATATATATATCGGACGCGTGACGTCACTTTCAATATATATATATATTGAAAGTGACGTCACGCGTCCGCTGTATTCTGATTGTAAGATAGAAAACACGACCTGACTGAATTATGTTACATGCGTTCTGATTGGTAGAACCTCCCAGTCAGTTTCGATCCGATCTTAGATTATATATAGAGGTCCGTTGGCCCACTGTGTCATCTGTTCTCAAGACAACCCGACAATCTCTGGATAAAAGTGGAGCCATCGACTATTATTTCTAGTATGCTTGTCAATCCAGACTTCCTGGTATATGTCAAGTCTTCGTTGGCGATCACGAAGAGTACAGACACAGTTATGTGGAAGAGAAGAGTATATGTAGAGAGATAAGGATGCCTCGTCGACAGCGAACAGAGCAGTAGGTAACACTACAAAGAGCGCTAGTGATGGAAAAAATACCAGAATACGCACTGAATGCCCTGAAGGGCCTTGGCCTTTCACTGGCAACAGGCTGGAGCTTAAGAGCTCAGGAGAAAAGAACAACTCTTCTCCTAATCTGGGCAGACAAAAGAAGTTCTTACAAAGACAGGACCCCAATGGATTGGAGAAAAAGAGGACCAGGGAGAAGACAACCACAGCCTCAACAGAGGGAGCGACGAGCGCAGACCCAGCAGAGTGCTAGCGGCCCTGTCACGGAACTCCAAACAGCAACACCAGCGCTGACCACTCCACCCCCAGCAGCAGCAGCTGTAGCTGGGACAAGAGGGGAAAAACAAAAAGAGAAAAACACTCTAGAGGGGACCAACATGCAGGAAGCGAGGGGGAAAAAAACTCCCCCACTTGCGCCTCAAGCCTCCTCCACACCTATATCGGCTGTAAACAAACCGGCCAAAACATCGGAAAAACAGGTAGAGGCAGAAGTGTGGAAGTTACCCCCACCCACCCCGAAACCGATCCCACCGCCGGAAATGAGTGAAGTCCAGTTAGAACGTCAGGCGCTGCAATATCTGCGCGAAAAATCGTGCGCAATGGGGGTGAACGACATATGGCTCCGGAAGGACACAGTCCAGAAATTTATTGAGGATCTCAGGGAGGTCTTTGCAGCCAGAATACATGAGACAAATGGGAAACAACAATCAAAGGCTAGCAAAACCCGGGCCAGAAAAGCAGCATCAGCTTTACAACAATGGGAGACGAAGTTTTATGACTGTGCCGTACCACTGGCAGTCTTCATCGGCAACCACCTGATAATGTATCACCGGATCGAGAACCCAGGTATTGTCTACCTCTCACCCTGGTAACATTATGATATGGCAGACATTATCGACCCCACCTGTCCGAAGGAGCGCACCAGACAAAAGTTCACACAGGGAATGCCAGACCACCTGAAGAAGCATTTCCTGTAGCTGCTCATCCCTACACCCCCCCCCCCAGCCCTTCTAAGGGCTAAAAGAGTGCCTCATTGCCTAAATCAATGGGGTTTTCAATTTGGTATTTTCGAAAACCCCTCTTGATTATACTCTTTAAAACACAAATTTGATCAATTTCGAACCACCGTCTAAAAATTATTACTCAAAATTGAAATGTGCGTGATACGAAAATGAGATGAGTAATTCCTACTCAAAGATTGGTATTGTTTTTGGAAAATAACATGTACACTTTGTACACAAAATTTTCACAACAACTGGAATAAGCGCGTTAAATAAAAAAATTCTTTGTAACTTGAAGCATTGTCATAATTGAACAAGTGGCTAACACTTTATTGGTATTAGGGACAGCCCGACTTAGTTAACTGGGCAGAATTTGACCTTGTACGATCCTGGCGTTTCAGTACTTCCGTTCCGCTTCGTGTCTCCCTTGCCGAGCCCAAGCCGCCTGCCACGCTCCTGCCACTGAATAATAGCATGCTGTGCATGCATTGCATTGAAACCTGAAAACATTGAGGGTCTAATCCTATGTACAGGTTGAAAGTACATTTACACACCCTCCCATATCGCGCCTACAATGATCCCCCATAGTGGGGCAACCATGCAGCGATGGAGTGGTGTGTAAAAATTAAGGCGCAGGTGAATTTGCAATTGCAAATCACCTGACGAACCCCAAGCTAGTGCTTCACTGCACTAGTTTGGGGGCAAAATAAATAGTGCGCCGTGCGCATACGTTAACTACTCGTACATGGCCGTAGGGCCGCACACGAGGATAATCAAAAATCATCATCATCAGCCTCAAGCGAGTATTAGTCTATGGGCCAGCTGTAAAGGTAAGCTTGAGAGGAAGAACAGTGCAGCGGTGCCACCTGTGTTAACCCACTTTGGTTAACCATCCCAACGACCCTTTTCAAGGCCAACCTATTCTCTTATAAACATAGATTTTATTTAATCATTGCCAAAACATCTATGTGTTTTATGTCTGTGTATGTCTTTGTCTTCCACAAAAAACAAAACTGAAACCCTACTCCTCTTGTGTGTGATAGTATATAAGTATATTTGTGGGTATAGTGTGCATAAACACACCTACCCTTTTGCTTGTGTGATAGTACGTATGTTTGTGGGTATAGTGTGTGTGTGTGTGTGTATAAACACTCCTACCCTTGCTTGTGTGTGATAGTGTGTGATTTCATTGCACGTCTTTAACATCCTACCCCTCTTGTGTGATGGTATGTTTGTGTGTTTGTAAGTATAGTGTGTAAGCAAGCCTACCCTTTTCGTTGGTTAGTAAGTGTAGGGATGTTGGCCACTCCAACGGCATGTTGATGGTATAGTGTGGAGTGTTGGATAGTAGATGAGTAAGTGTTGGTCACTCCAAACGGGGTGTTGGATAGTATAGTATGGGTATTGGATAGTAGATGACTAAGTGTTAGAATATAGATAATTAGGTGCTGGATATCAGATAACAAGGCGTTGGATAGGAGATGACCGGGTGTTGGTCACTCTAAACGACGTGTTGGATAGTAAGTATAGTTTTAACATTACATTTCTCGTTGGTCCCTATACATTTTTCATCATGGAGGCGTAATGTTAAATTCCCGTTTATCCCTATACAGTCCCACACATGTTAAACCTGCGTAATGTTAATTCCTCTGTTGTCCCCATATCGTCCCACTTGACTACTTTCAATATTTTTTCAATATTTAAATATTAAAATTAGTTTACCTCTTTGTCTAAAATAAACCAAGGTCTAAATCGTTATGTTGTGAATAGTTTGATGTTTAGGCCGTTTACAAAAATAGCCTCATTGGGGCAGAGATCCTACCCCGCTGAACCATTTATTGTCATCCACTTTCATGGCCTTATCCTATATTTATCTGAGTGATTTGTTTTATTTCATATACCTAATATCTTGGTGGTCATAATCATTTCCGTTGACTTAGAAATGACATTTGCAACCTGTCCAAATTTGTCCAGAACAGGCTAATTTTATAAAGGCGTTAAGTCGACATTATCCAGTGAATAAATGCAGTCGCTACGCATAAGTTATAGCTGATTTAATTCTTAAATGCGTACAAAAGTTAACAGTCCACGACAAGTACCTGTAATAATATAGTCATCAATTAATTCCCCTCGTAAGTTTCATATTATTATTCCGCACGCTCTAACTCAGCGCGTGCTTTCCTCTGCAAGACAATGTAAACAGGATGGATTTATTGCGATTCAGGTCCGCTTCTTAAATAAACGCATATGATGTTGCTTTGTTGCTCTTCAAATTTCTTTGAAAGTGACTAATGGATGTGACATCGCAGAAGTAATTTAACTTTCAAAATCTCTATTTTGGGGGAACCATGAACAGAAATGGTTGCAGAGAGTACCTGTTACAATCAACAACAAACAGTCAAAGATTTTAGGATCACATATAATGCTAAAGATTGTTTTATTAGCAAATTTAGCTCTCGCCACACTTATAATCGTGTTCGGAAACGATGGAGAAAACGGCAATGGGTAAGTGTCGATTGCAAACCGAAAATTAAGTGACTATCGCAACTTGGGCTCAGCGTTTATTACCGAACTAGACTGCAAGATTACCGAGGCCACAGAATTGAGAATTAAAGTTTGAATGCAGAAATAAACAAAAAATATGCGCAAAAATCCTAATAGCTAAACTCACAATCATTAAAATTTCTGGTTTGATGATGTTACACTCTGGATTATTTCGGATCTGATCACTCTGTGATGGTACCTCCACCGAACAATATTGACTGCATTAATCCAGTCAAGAAATGTGTAAAAGAAAATAAAAATCGTTTAATTTTTCATATGAAAGCAGTCACTAATTTGACAAAATACACAGCTTGCAGCATTAAATGTAGGATATACGTTTACACAAAGTTAATGTCCTAAATTATTGTAAAATTTCGGAACTTATTTTTTACCGATGTAATACAGCCGTTAACTACAATAGCACAAATAGGAAAATAAAATGCGAGTCGACGGTTTTACCTTTAGAAAAGAAAATCTAACGATTTATTTTAGTAAATATAAAGAAATATTTCACTTGTGAAGTGGAAACTCGTGACAATACAAAGTCTCCACTTTACTCGTCAGATATTTCCCTATATCTACTCAAAACAAGAAAACGTATACATGCTCCATTTATCCCGATTGTCAATGCGACAAAAAAATGTCTTTTCCAATTTGAAGATTTTCATTTTACTTTTACCAAATTTTCCACACCATTTTTATTTTCTGCATATGACTATCACTTTCTCTTTCCCAATGAATAAGCTGTTCTCGGAAAATAACTGCTTCATAAATCTTTTTCCGACATGGTTGTAGAAAAATAGGCACATTACAAATATAGACATCAAGCAGCAAATTCAATTGACCATGGATCAAATGCCTTTTATCCAGAAGCTGATGCAATATGTGGATAAAATATATTTGCGTGCAGCCGTGGTTGCCCGTGATTTGTCAAACCTGTTTACTGTTTAATATGATGTCTTTATTACTTAGAAAACTTGGTTGCATGGTTGAATAGTTACTCTAATTTTGTTGCCATTCAGGAACAAACATATAATCAATCAACGTATTTATTCGGGAGTGTCCCAAAAGGAATTTGCTATTCTCGATGCCAATATAAAAAACTGGAAATCAAAAGTTTCCGCTCTGCTAATATATATATATATATATATATATATATATATATATATATATATATATATATATATATATATATATATAGAGAGAGAGAGAGAGAGAGAGAGAGAGAGAGAAGATATTATTGCATGAAATTAAATTCATATTTTAATTCGTGTAAATTGTCATATTCTATACATTTTAAACAAATACTTCATCTTCTTCAAACTAGGACTCCCGGAAAGCTATGAAGGTAAGAAGAAAAGAAATGACTGAGCAAAATATTTTAAAATTAGGAAGTATTTGTGTGTATTTTATTTGAATCCGTGTATAAAGGCTCCTTATGTCGTAAATTAATCTCCTGTTTTTACAAAAATCATATAAAATGGGGCTGTATCAAGCAAAGGAAGCTTATGTCATAGATTTTTGTCAGCGTCGGATAATAGTTCAGTGTAACGAGCATACAGTATGATCTCACTGCAGACAGAGAATGGACGTAAACCCTCCCCACCCCCGCCCCGAAAAAAATGGAAATTATGGTTAGTACTAATAGCAGTAATACGGTGATGTGGCAGTAGTTGTTGTGGTAGTATTAATATGGTAATGTGGCAGTAGTATTAGTAATAATACGGTAATGTCGTAGTAGTATTAGTAATATTATGGTAATATGACAGTATTAGTAGTAGTATTAGTAGTAGCAATACAGCAATGAGGCAGTGATAGTAGTAATATTACGGTAATGTTACAGTATTGGTAGTAGTATTAGTAGTAGCAATACGGCAATGAGGCAATGGTAGTAGTAATATTACGGTAACATGACAGTATTAGTAGTAGTATTAGTAGTAGCAATACGGCAATGAGGCAGTGGTAGTAGTAATATTACGGTAATGTGACAGTATTTAGTGGTAGTGGTGGTAGCAGTAATATTAGTAGTAATATGTTAATGTGGCAGTAATATTAGTAGTAATATGTTAATGTGGTAGTAGTAATAGTAATACCGTAATGCAGTAGTAGTAAAAAAAAAAAGTAGTACTAGTGGCAGTAGTACAGTAATGTGGTAGCAGTAGTTATAATAGTAGCAGTAATACGGTCATGTGGCAGTAGCAGTAGTAGTAATAGAGTAATGTGGCAGTAGTTGTAGTAGCGATGGAATTGGTAGCAATGGCAACAGCGACAGAAACATTTGTACTTGTAGAATGAAAAAAAAAAAAGGTCAGTGGGTAATGCTTCTTCTTTTTGCTGTTGCAGCTTTTTTAGGACTCCAAACTTAAACTATTATGAATTAAATAATTCACCAACAATGTTGAAAAGTATCCTGTATATGTTTTACAGAAATCAATGCTTAATTTGTGGCTGAATTTATTGGGTCTTCTGATTTTCGAGGTGACTGCGGCATATTTATGCAATGAACCAAAGAACAAGACGAACATCGTAGCGGAGGAATTTTTGAAGCTATACACTGAAGATCCAGGGCGGAGTTTTTCGTACCACATTATACCGGAATTCCATGGGCAGAATCACAATGTTATATGGACAAAGTTGACGTCATTATATCTTGGATTTCCCAGTAGATCAAGGCGGACTGGGATCCACGGATAGAAGGTTTGTCCCCAAATTCATGACATGCATCTTTATGAAATACATAAGAACTTATTTATAAATCATATGTCCACTTGCCCTTGGTCTTTCGATGTGGACTACGACGAAAACAGGATTCCAGCAAGTTTCGCGAGAGCTCGGTGTAGTTGTGACAGATGTCTTGCAACCAGTGGAGATTACAATGGGCAGGGAAAGTGTCTACCAGTCCTTTCGTTCATTCCCGTAGTTAGACGACGGTGTAAGACAGATCAAAAGGAGTATGAATACAAGGGTTTTCTTGAAACAGTTCCAGTCGGCTGTACTTGCATCAGACCAAAATTAACTTACTGAGGCTGATCGTTTACAATTAGAATATTATATATCACTGTAAATGATTTCTTGAAAGAACATACGACAGAGGTGTAATGGAAATAAAAAGACTAGAATTAGGGCTTTTAAACTTCATGGATTACTCTACTGCACTGAATAAAGACGGGTCTTAGATTTCAGTTATACTTCCCTTATTTTACTAGTCTAGATAAAGCTTGTGCCAATATCTATTTTCCAAAATAATAGGAACATTGAGATATTTATTTGTTATTAAAATTTCAATTTTCATTAATATTTGATACAATTGTTATTTGCGCCAAATCCTTTTGACCTTAATCAATAAACAGAATTTGTCGCATACTACTGTAACGGGAGGGGATAAAAAGTCGAACTGTCGCGGTCGGAAATTGAACCCGTCCGTCTGTCTCGCAGTCGACCGCTACACCACTCCTCCCCTTACCTTGACATTCGTCCTCGAATGTCACCCAGATTCACCCCTCAAAGCGGTGGAAACTCATTCTCAACCGGCCGACCAGCTACCGAGAGTCGGACGAGCCACCAGTTGTAACTGGAGGAGATACAAAGTCTAACAGTCGTGGTCGGGAATCAAACTTATTTCGTCTGCCTCGCAGATGGGCGCACATGCCACTAGACTTAAAGGTCTGGACCTTTTTGTCTTGTGGTATATGCGCGTGACTGTGAAACAGATGAAGCAGTTTCGATTTCTGGCCGCAACAGTTAGATTTTTTTTTTATCTCCTCCAGTTACACTACTAGTTGTATATTGTGTTAAAATGAAAAAGCAGATGTTGTTTAGTATAAGATGACGAGGAGACACAACTTAAAAAGTGACATAATATATATGTTTTAATAATAGAATAAGACCAGAATGTATTATTCGTTTAAAAACAAAAAATCAGAGCGGAAAGACACAAGCTACACTGCGTGCACATATGCCTACCTACTGTATATACCTACAACGATACACCTATCCACGTAATAGACTGTCCGGTCACCTACCTACCAACCGACTGACACATATACAGAGAGACATATAAAGTGACGAAGAAATATATTGATAAAATACAACTGTGCAAGTAAAATGATACGTAAATAAGTAATAATCAAGACTAGAAACATCTTATGCAACGTCAGGTATATCATAAGAAATAAAACACTAAGAATTTAAACGAAAACATAGAAAAAGTGTCATTCCTTAAATATTAGAGTAATATAGACACAATGAAGAGACTGACTGCTATGCGGTAGGATTCGGAAGACGCTTTTGCATATAAATCATGGGCGGGTCCAGGAATATCGTTTAGGGGGTGGGGGACGCAAACAAGTAGGCAAGGGGTCTGTGGGGTGGAATCCCAGGTGGGGGCCCAGGGGGCGAAGCCCTCGAAATCTCCTGCATTTTAAGCGTTTCCAGGGCATAATTTTAACCATCTAACTATAAATAACACTTACTGTAGAAACCGTTCCGGTTGTTTCGCGCTCATGGGGGGGGGGGGGGGGGGGGGGGGGGGGGGGAGGGCGCCAGCTCCACACACACACACACAGGATTAGCCCCTGCAAATTACCTATATTTTCACGGTACGAATGAACTCATCAAAGGTAATAGAAAACTTTTGACTATCGTGCCGACTGGTGTCTACACATAAATTGTATCGTATATATATGTGTGTCTATAGTCCGCACTAATGCTCAACTACGAACTAAGTAGAAAGATTAGAGCCCACACTATACCCATTAAATCATAAATAGAACCAGCAATGTAGACCTGAATCTCCTGGAGAATTAGGTGACATCAGATTTGCATCTACACTGTTTGCAACAACAGTCCTCATTACCTTTTGAAATAAAATCAGTTGATAGCGAGATCTAAATCAGAAATTTGCATTAATCAGCTATTATATGTCATTAATCTGACAAACATAAAAGAAAAGATTAAAGAATAAATGGGATAGATACTTAAAGTTCTCTTCTGATTAAGTTTATCAGAAGACCCAAAATCTTCGTCGAGATGGATCAGAGATAAACTCAGCATATTTAGGCCTAGAAACAGTTCAATTCATGCTGATAGACGATAAAATTCATAGGGGTGGAGGTGGACATCTTTCGTGAAAATTAAGCGTATAAGAATTGTGTGCATTTTGCAAACTATTAAGTTCAGCATTAAATTACGCAGAGATATATTCAAGTATATTTATACGGCTTTTGAGTGTATTACTTAATATTCGCCCCTTTTCAACTTTGAGTTTTTTTAATTCCTTCTAGGATGATTGTAACTACTGGCAGATTGGACAAAACTGAGATTTTGTCAATTATATAGATGACGAACAAGGGTAAATATTATGCTGGTACCACTGGTAAAAGAAATTTGTACCCCTGTTATAACATACATACATATATATGTTTTAATTGCAAAAGAGCATCATACAAGACATCGTGTGTTGATCACACAAGAATATGATTTACTAGTACTATATTTGTTATAAAATTATGAACAAGTTACATTACAAACTAAACGAAAATTCGTATGTTTAAGAAAAACATCTAGAGGGAACTATCTGTTGTTAACAAATTGTAAACATTTCCTCAATTTTCCAATAAATATCACGATACATATCGCAAATTCCTTTAATACATCTCATGCAAACTGCAATATAAAAAAAAAAATAGATAAAAGTTTTAAATTAGGTTACTACGTGCTCATGGCATTTATTGTGCTGACAAAATACTGTTTGACCTAATACTGTTTCCAAATGTTAACATTTGATTGATCTGCCGCAAAATCAAAATAAACATTAATATTTTGTGATGCTACAAATATTTCAAGACAGGGTAATAAAACCTTCCAGATAGACCGGTACAGGTGTGACGTTGGACCTGTCTATTAAAGCAATCAATCCAATACCTATTCACGTACACAATCAGAAAGAAAATGACATAACTAAACTAATCCTTTTTTTAAACCCCAATCATATATATATATATATATATATATATATATATATATATATATATATATATATATATATTTTTATTTATTTATAGAGAGAGAGAGAGAGAGAGAGAGAGAGAGAGAGAGAGAGAGAGAGAGAGAGAGAGAGATAGAATTTTTGTTTGTTAGGTAAAGGAAACGAAATCTATCTGAACTTGCGAAAGCAATATGAAAGATGTGACGCCCATATCTCACATTTTGGTTGTAAGGGGCCTTTGTATCTGGGTATACAAGACACTTCTACCAGGGAGAAATTGTTATAATATTTAAGAAAACTGAACGGATTGGAGGTAGATTTCAAAAACAAAACAGAAAAGAGAAAAGATCACGGATAAGGATTGTTAGTTAGACGTGAAAAAGGATCATAAGAAGTTCAAATGCACGTACAGTGCGCGCATAATATAATAATATAATAGCACATTATTACTTTGACTCTATTGTTTTTTAATATGGGAGTGCACCAAATATTGCATTCATACATTCACTAAATCTTGATATTCCTTAAAAGATTTTTCTAATTTTAGTAACAGCTGCCATAATGGCTAGCATATCTGCATCGTTTGCATAAACTTTAAAGGCCTTCATACTAGGACGCTTTTAGTCAAATCTGGTCAATTTGTCTTGATCGGTTTGTGAGAAAGAGTTCGTGGATGGAATTCCTATTTAACAACCGCAGCCACCACATCAGACAGCAGATCGATAATATCATTAGTATACATTTTAAAAGGCTTTCAATGCCAGCATGATTTCTGTCAAATGTGGTCATATTCTGTTGTTCAGTTTTAAGAAGTATTTAAGTTTTTTTTTCAATGTTTAGTTAGGACAGCTACATTGGCTGGCAGATTGACATAAAAAATTAAAAAACTTGAAAGGCATTCGTGCCAGTATGCTTTCTGCTATTTTATTTTACCTTTTTGAGACACTGGCTATTTTGGATGGCGGTTTTGCGTCGTCATACGAACTTGAAAAACATTTTGGCTTGGAAGCTTTCTGTCAAAATTAGTCCAATTCTCTTCGGCAGTTTTTAAGAAGAAGTCGTTCAAAGGTTGTTCTATTTTTATAAACAACGGCCATATAAGAGGGCAGATTGGCAGCATTTGTGCAAAGGTTCTCCACCTGGTTGATATCAAAGTAACTGTTTTTTAGAGAAGCCAACCGGGACAGAATTGTTTGATAGAGGATGCCCTAAGGAACATTTCCGCCAAGTTGATTCAAACTGGCTTAGCCGTTCTGAAGAATAAGTTAAAGATAGGTTTTCCACCTAGGAGAAGCCGGCAAAATAGCGTCAAAGGGGGATCCTATGTTAAACAGGGTATAAAGTTGACAAGGGGATCTTAACATTAGGCTGCCATCTTGGTTCATGTCTTTTTTTCTTCACAGGATGAGTCTGTCTGTTTGTAACAGTGTATTATGTTAATGGTGGGAAATGTCAGTTTTTCGGCAGTTTAACTGAAATGCCGTTTTACGCCGTAGCCTTATCATGTGTGGTGAGTCTGTCTTGGCTGGAAATGTAAAATGTGAATTTGTCTGCACTCTCACTGAAATGCCGAATTACACCACCGTAGGTTTATCATGCATAGTGAGTCTGTCCTGGCTGGAAATGTAACATGTGAGTTTGTCTGCTCTCCAACTGAAATGCCGTATTACGCCGTAGTTTTATTGTGAGTGGTGAGTCGGTCTGGCTGGAAATGTAAAATGCAGCTATGTCTGCTTATTAACTGAAATACCGTATTATATTTTATTTGATAAATATATGGATGTAAATGTACACATAAGTGGTGTATCATAACAGGGGTGTGTGTCTGAGAGAGAGAGAGAGAGAGAGAGAGAGAGAGAGAGAGAGAGAGAGAGAGAGAGAGAGAGAGAGAGAGAGAGAGGCGGGTGGGGCTGCCTTGCCCAACAGGCAACATACCATAAAAAAATTATTATTATATTGCAATATTTTCTAATGAACACATTATGATTTGGCGTGTGAGCCACAAAATTACATTGCTAAAATTCAGTGAGCCTGCATTGTCTGTAATAATGGCTTCCTCAAGGCGTGTGTCAAAAATCTTCAAAGTTACAATCCCCAAACCATGGACTGTTACTGCGGCTTAAGCAAAGCGTGGAGTAAACACTAATCACGTCTATCTCTGTTGTCATCTGAGAGAAAATGCAGTAGATTTGCTTGTAAAGGTGTTACATTTTCTTTTTAAATCAAGATTAACTGTACTGTAACATTTTTCTGTGCTAGTTTTGAAAACGGCAAACATCGGATAGAATTTTGCGGCAAGCTAAAGAAGGATTTTAACATTTTTCGGTTCGAGTTTGGAAACTAAACTTTAGATTTAATATGATTAGTGAAGCGCACCTTATGAAGAAACACACAACGGTTCAAAATTGTTTTTTGGTGTGCAAGTTTTTGAAAAGCTGCGTCACTAAAGTAGCATAGCCTTCTATTTAATGTAATCATTTGGGATGAGAGAGAGAGAGAGAGAGAGAGAGAAAGAGAGAGAGAGAGAGAAAGAGAGAGAGAGAGAGATTTTAATGTATGGGTATGTGTGAAGTGTGAATATCTTATTCATACTTTTAAAAAATCGAGACTAACTTTTTGGGTATATTTTCCCTTTGAATAAAATTACAATGAAATTTCAAAAAACACATTACAAAAATCCCACATGAATTTTCTTGAGAAAATAGTCATAAATCTGACACAAAGAATCTGCAGCAAAACTAAATCTAAACAAATGTAGTCAATAATACACATATGACATGTCCAAAAATTCCAAAGGAAGCGTATCGTCTTGTGAAATCTGATCATCTTTTTATAAAATCTCACAGGATTGAATTGCGTGGTTACTAAAATCCCTTTCTTTGAAAAGCGTAGATGTAAAGCTTTTTTTAATACTAAAATTCGCTACTTTACTGTCACTCCGTTGTGTCTCGCATACGACTGGTACATTTGTTCATTCATCACAAATCTAAGATATGTCAGGGGTTAGTTTTTGTAAAGTGACTAACTCCTCGCTACAATTTTGACAGTGATGAAATAAAGGTTCTTGAATGCACTGTAAAATTGATTTTAGTACCACATAATTCAATCCTTTGAGATTTTATACAAAAAAAAGATCGTCGAAAAGAATTTCCAGGAATTCAAGATAAGACCATTTCTTCCTTTTAACTGCTGAGTATTGAAACAATCTCTGATATTCTTCAGCGATAACAAGATTTTCAGATTGGCACAATTTTCATTTAGGTTTGTGTTTTGTGAGTTTAACGCCATTTTTCAGCACATGATATGCTTATACATGGCCAGTATATTTGGTGGAGGAGGAGCCCGGGAAGAACTACCGACCCACAGGGAGCAATTGGCAAGCTTTCTCACATACCCACGTTGGTCGTGACTCGAACCCACGCGGACATGTGAGTGATCTGTAAAGGGAAGCGCCTTAGACCAGTCAGCCACCCGGGGCCCAATTTCATTTAGGACAAAGTAGACATCATCAGAAGTCTTTTGGTGAAAACCATATGTCATAATGATCACATATTCAGGAGGAGTAGTGACAACAAGATTTTCAACACAGCCATCGTGGCAGCCATATTGGATGTACGACTGGCACCATTTTCATTTAGGACCAACTAGGTAACATATCACGTCTATTGGTGAAAACCCCATGTTGATATAGCCATCCGTTTAGGAGGAGTAGAGACAACACTATTTTCAAGATAGCCAACATGGTGGCTATATTGAGGGTTATTCGTTTTCATTTAGGAATAACTAGACACCATAAGAACTCTTCTTATGAAAACCTCATGTCAAAATGACTTTCCATTCAAAAGGAGTAGCGAAAGCAAGATTTTCAAGATGGCCACATATTGGACGTCAGATCAATTTTTGACACATACCTTGAGGAAGCCAAGATTACATACAATGCAGGCTCACTGAATTTTAGCAATGTAAATTTGTGGCACACACGCCAAGTCATACAGTGTTCATTAAACAATATTTTAATATAACACTGGTTTTTAGAAACTGATCAATGAAAAAAATTTCTATCATTATGCACAAAAAGAAAAAAAAAATAACAAAAAACAACTGGCTGTCAGTGAGAATTGTAAAATTTAGGATTGCTACCATTTCTAAAACAACCCCCACTTCTTGAGCTTCAAATACAATGATTTAGATTTAAATCATAATTGTAATTGTTCCTCTTCAAGATACCACTCACTCTCTCTCTCATTGTTTCACACACACACACACACACACACACACACACACACATCACATCACATATATATATCTATATATATATATATATATATATATATATATATATATATATATATATATATATATATATCTATATATATATATATATATATATATATATATATATATATATATATATATATATATATATATGCATTTTATAATCTCTCTCAAACACATCATGAAAAATTAATAATAATAATAATAATAATAATAATAATAATAACAATAATAATAATAATGATGATTTTTTATGGTCTGTAGCCTGTTGAGTAAGGCCCGCTCTCTCTCTCTCTCTCTCAGAAACACAAAACCATTTTTGTTACTATACACCATTCAGATGTACTTTTATGCCCATATATTTAGCAAGCAAAACATAATATGGCATTTCAATTAGAGGTCAGACATAACCGCACTTTACATTTCCAGCCAGACCGACTCACCAAACTTACATTATACATTTCCAGCCAGGGCAGACTCACCACATATGATAAACCTACTGCATAATACGGCATTTCTGTTAGAGTGCAGACAAATTCTCATTTTTACATTCCCAGCCAGGACAGACTCACTACACATGATAAACCTACAGTGTAACACAGGATTTCAGTTAGAGTGCAGACAAACTCACATTTCTTGCCACTAACATAATACACTGTTAGAAGCAGACAGACTCATCCTGTGAAAATAAAATATGAACCAAGATGGTGGCCTAATGTTAAAATCCTCTTGTCGCTATCAACTTTTGACCCTGTTTAATATAGGACACCCCCCCCCCCCTTAATGCTATTTCACCAGCCTCTCCTACTGGCTATAGAAGTCACACCGTTGATACAACTTTGATACAGGATGTCCAATTAAACATTTCTGCCAAGTTTTATTCGGATCATATCAGCCATTGTGGAAAAGTAGAAAATTGTTTTTTTCCATCTGGTTGCTGTTTGAGCCACACCATTTCTAGCAAAGCTGCCCCTGACACAAACTGTAAAAGAAGTTTTAAGGAATAATTCTATTTGTTTGAAACAAATTCGCTGGAGAAAAAGTCGAAAATATATTTTCCATCTGGTTGCTACGGAAGCCACACATTGCTAGGGAAGCCACGCCCGACACAAATTGGATACAGGATGTCCAAAGAAACATTATTGTGGAGTTAGACTCTAATTGGTTTAGCCCTTCTGGAGAATTTGATAACAATTTTCCCACCTCATTGCAATAAAAGGTACATCATGGTTAGGGGAGCAATGTTGGATTCAATTTTGATAGTAGTCCGAGTTTCCTCTGACCTTTTCCACCCCATATAAGATATTTTGACAGTTATGTTGGGATGGGAGGTCAGAGCGGTACAGAGTAATTGCTTTAGGCATCTATAATTAGGTGACCCTGTATCAACCCTACCTTCCTGAAATCGATAATTTGAATATGTATCTTCTTAGATGTCGCAATTTGAAGTTAATTTGTAACCTGAATTAATCAATATATGAGCCGACTAGTCAGTATTTAAAAGATTATACTCTGCACTAATCACATGATCACGAAATCGTGCGTCCTACTTATGCGAATGCAATCAAATTATCATCGCCCTTTCCCTTCAAATCTGGAAAAAAAATGTTCCTTAGGACATCTCCTGACAAAGGTTGCTAGGGTGGCTTCCCTAGCAATGGCACTGTATCCATAGCAACCACGTGGAAGAAATCAAAAATAGGTTTTCCACCTGGTTGCTATAGAAGCCACACCATTGCATGTGAAGCTGTCCCTGACACAAAATTGATGTAGAATGTTTTAAAAACAATCCTGCCATTAGTTTTATCCCAATTTGCTGGAGAAAAAGTCAAAAATAGATTTTCCACGTGGAAAATAGGTTTTCCACCTGGAAACCACACTGGTCACAACTTTGATACAGGATGTTTGTTTTTGTTTTTGTTGGTTTTAACGGGACTTTTAACACATTATTGGTTATATCATGCCAGGGAAATGGGAGCTGAGTGCCTTTCCCAAGGACACACGATGAGGCAGCCGACCCGGACTGACCTGGGTGGGTATCGAACATCCAACCCTTGGATTATGAGTCTGATGCTCTACCAACTGAGCTACCATGGCTCCCTGATACAGGATGTCCAAAGCTAGATTCAAATTGGTTCAGCCATTCTGGAGAATTCGATAACACTTTTTTCCACCTTATTGCTATAAAACATCATAGCTAGGGTGTGGCGGGGTACCCCTCGTTACAAGGTGTACGATTTTGTTGGTTATCGTTATCTAGAGGATGATCGACCTCTGTGTTATTGCCCGGATCGAGTAAATAATAAAATAAATTATGAAATTTATAGATGGAATAAATAGAGATCTGAGCAGATATATAGAACAGAATAACACGAGCCCCCGTACATGAAATATAACAATTTAATCAATTACATAAAACAAATTGAGATAATGCATAGCATTAGGAAGATATACTTCTTTTGAAATAAATCATTTACCGAATTTCAACACAAATATACTTATGTAAATACCCGATCTGTTTAAAACGATAGAATTAGTTCATCATAGAATCGAGTGAACAATCGAAGTCATTGCCCAGCATGCCTGCATAACCTGCTTATCGCTGGTCACTCCAAATTCAATGTTGCTGTCCGGTCAAGGTTGGTGTTCTCCCCTTTTTCCCCTTCTCACTCTCTCTCTCTCTCTTATCTCGCCTCTTTCGGCCCTCAAACTTTGTGTGGGTAGGTAGGTAGGTGGATATGTGGATAGGTGGATACGTGAATGGATGGAGCTATTTCCCCTTTCAAAATAAACAGAGAAGCAACCTAAATATTCTGTCAAATATCCTACTGGGAATAGAACTTTACTCCACTCTCGTTACATCAGATATCGTCCTATCGGAATTCAAACAGATACCAAAGGCTATCTGGTCAGGTCAAGCCTGACAGACCATAAACAAACCTAGTTTCCGAAGATTAATGTATTTTCTAATGGCCATTCATCACTATCTCACATTAACATCACACGAGACATAACAGTTTCAGTTCACGTCCTAATTATACGAATGAATCAATGAAATACACTTCATGGCTTAACTACATTAATTTCGGTGAATACTCACTCAAGTCTTTATCATACATGAGATTGTCTAAGATCTGTAAATTCACACAGATTCTCGCAACTCATATCAAATAAAGTAATGCATGAAATTCTTAGAATACATGATTCCTATAACAATCAAGACGACAAATTCAAACAATTCGTCAAACTCATATAAAGAAGATTATTGTACGAATTCAGACAAATGAACTCAAACAAAATAGTTATACTCATATCAAGAAACTGATGTACGAATTTAAACAAAATAAATTAAAACAAATAAATATATTGATATCAACGAATTACATGAGATTGATACAAATACCTTGTGCTTTCAGACTCGCTCGCTTCTACCGTCAGAATTGTGTCCCTCAACTTCTAGACACTGATCCCTTGAACAATTGTTTATAAGAGAGAATTTCCTCTTATTCTCAAGGAGTCAAGATCTCATCAGCCTTTCGCAGAAAAAAACTTGGACTGACTAAATTTTGCGAGGTGGAATACTTAAAACATGAAATTTTGGTATGGGAAACACACCTCTTATTTGGCGTAGCCAATCAGATTAAATGTATCTACCGCCTTTTATAAATACACGCATATCGTGGTGAGCGTAACCCTCTAGATTTTTAAATAACCGATTCTGGAGAATTTCAAATGATAATCCTACTTCCACTTGCTTCACATCTAGTCCTGCAAACTCTAAACTTTAATATTTTTGATATCTAGACCTCCAAATAACCTTCTTACCGTTAGGGCTACAATGAAGGCTTAATTAAAAATCAATCTCGCCCCCAACAGGGACATTAAAACCATCGCAGTCTAGCGATTTAATACGGTATCTTTCCTCATAAATCTAATTGTTCTCTGCCAAACTAAATGTGCTCTACAAAATACATCGACAGAAATTTGCGCCCTTACATAGGGGAGCAATGTTGGACTGAATTTTGATAGTAGTCCGAGTTTCCTCTGACCTTTCACACCCAATGTTAGATACTTGGACAGTTATTTTAGGGTGGGAGGCCAGAGCACATGCATTATTGAAAAGTCGGAATTGCTGAAACCGCATAAGTTTCTATAATTAAGAGACCTTATTTCAACCCTACTAACTTGAAATAGATAATTAGAATATTTATCTTCTTAGACATAACAATTCGAACCCAATTTGTAACCTGGATAAGCCAATATGTGAGCCAACTACTCAGTATTGCAGCATTGCTTAATCACATGATCACAACATCTCGTAGCCTACTTATTCGAACACAATTGATTTATCATTGACCATTTCCCTTCATAGGTTTTTTGTATCAGTTGATCGTTTGACATCTCACAGCAATGAAACGTGGACCATGAGATTTTGGATCATGTGAGCAAGCAATGTGAGAAATGGCTAAGTATGTCGTCCTCTTAGTAAAAACTGTATTTTTGGCTCAAGTGATAGTTTATTAAAGACATGAAATGTTTTAATTGTTATGACTGATAAATTAAATCGTCTTATTGATTTCATGCAAGTGAGCCTCGATGTAAGGCTGCTTAAATTTGCTAGGTTCAGTAGAAAGTAGCTACCGTATTCAGGGCTGAGCAAATCCCATAGCCCGATGTCCTGGACTATTCATTTTTGAAGTCGGGTGTTACGACTCTATGGTCTAAGAAAAATGTAACAGAAAGAAAGTGAAACCAACAAATCATGTAAAAAAATCAACAAGCAATTTATTACTAGATAATTAAAATGAAAAATCAAAAAGTCACTTACAGTAATGTGTTTTGAAATCCTAATAATCCAATAAGAATGATTGTTCTAATCACAAGTAATAAATATAGAATGTTCCGAATTCACGACTGTGTCCTTGAATGTTATGATGTGCTAATGGTCTCCAAAGTCCTGATGTACTAGAAATCTTGATGTGCTGATGTCAAAATGAAGTATTCCAAAATCTTTGAATAAGTTCACATAAATTCCAAAATCATCAATTAAAAATCCAAAATCCAAAAGTTTATGAGCACTGTTATAATCCAATGAATATTTAAAATAATTCCTCTCTTAGAATTTGGAATCAATTTTCACAACTGTAATAGCTCTTTACAAGACTGATGGTAATGTCAAAACTGAATAAATGTCCACCAAACATGGCATATATAAAGATTGGTCACATGACAGAATGTTCTAGAACATGTGTCATCTTAATGGAATTTTACTTGTAAACAAAATTCAACCTTGACCTTCAAATTGAGAAAACATATTGATCAAAACAACCTAATTCAAGGACACTAGTTAAACATGTTTTTCCTGATAAACATTAAGATTTAAGCAAATATTAAAGTGAAGAAACATTTATAATTTCCCAAAATATTTATAATATTATATAAACATCACACATAACACCTCCCCTCATAAAGAAAAAGAAAGATTTATATAATAAAGCTTTCTTTTGAATATACATCTAATACTATAATAACCAAAATTACATAAGAACATGTTTTATGATACTGGACTTAATTACATCAAGCAATATTACATTTCTAGGCACGTGAGAGTGCATCTGCAATCACATTGTCTTTTCCCCTGATGTGTTTGATGTCAATGTTATATTCCTGCAATATCAAACTCCATCTCAACAATCTCCGATTTTTATATTTCATTTTGTTGATGAAAGTAAGGGGATTGTGATCACTGTACACAATAATTGGAGAAAGAGCTGAGGTAACATACACTTCAAAATGCTGTAAAGCCAATATCAAAGCCAAACATTCCTTCTCAATTGTGGAATAATTTTTCTGGTGCTTGTTTAGTTTTTTAGAAAAATAACACACAGGGTGATCCACACCACTTTTGTCTTCCTGAATCAATACTCCACCAACCCCTACATCACTTGCATCAACAGATAATTTAAATGATTGGCTGAAATTTGGTGCAGAAAGAACTGGTGCATTCTTAAGCATGGCCTTTAACTTGTCAAAAGATTCCTGACACTTGTCAGACCAATGAAATTTGGTTTTCTTACTCAATAAACTTGTTAAAGGTTCAGCAATTTTGGAAAAATTGGAACAAAATTTCCGATAATATCCAACCATACCTAGAAATCGCATCAGTTGCTTTTTACAAATTGGAACTTGAAATTCAAAGATAGCTTTGACCTTAGCTTCTATAGGTTTAACTTGACCTTGTCCCACAATATGTCCTAAAAATGTGACACAAGCATGGCAAAACTCACTTTTGCTCAAATTAATTGTCAGATTCGCATCGCTGAGTCGATCAAAGAATTTTCGAATGGTTTCCAAATGATCTTCCCAGGTGTTGTTGTAGATAATGACGTCATCGATATAAGCGTCACAATTATCAAGACCAAATGTTATCATGTTCATCAGACGTTGAAACGTTGCAGGCGAATTTTTCATTCCAAACGGCATGACTTTATATTGATAAAGTCCATCTGGAGTTACAAATGCTGAAATTTCTTTTGCCCTTTCCGTCAGTGGAATTTGCCAGAATCCTTTTAAAAGGTCAAACTTGGTGACATATTCCGCATTTCCAATTTTATCAATGCAATCGTCCATTCTTGGGATTGGAAATGAATCAGTTTTGGTGACACTGTTGACTTTTCTATAGTCAGTACACATACGGAATGTATTATCTGGCTTGGGAACAAGAATACATGGTGAACTCCAGTTACTTTTACTTGGTTCTATGAAATCATTCTCCAGTAAATATTGAATTTCTTTCTTCAGATAGTTCTGTTTGAGAGGATTCATCCTATAAGGATGCTGTTTCACAGGCGCAGAATCTACAATGTCAACGTCATGATAAATTTTACTTGTTCGTGTTGGAACATCAGGAAACAAGTGCTCATAGTCATGTAATAGCTGTTTTAGTTCATTTCTTTCCTGTTGTTGTAGATGTGAAAGTTTCTGGTCTAGGTTGTTCAATATCTCTGAATTCCGAAGATTGGTTATACCAGAGTCACTATAGTCTGATCGTACTCCATCGTTGATATCTTCACTGTGTGGGACAGGTACAACTAAATTAACAGAATAATTAGCTGGGCTATCTCTGTCAAAATATTCCTTTAACATATTTATATGACAAAGTTGTTTCTGTTTCCGTCTCCCAGGAGTGTTAATGATATAATTTAAGTCATTTACTTTCTTTTCAACGGTATAAGGACCATAAAATTTAGCCTGAAGAGGATTCTGAGGTATGGGAAAGAGAGCCAGAACTTGGTCACCAGGTTTAAAACTCCTTTCCTGTGAATTTCTGTCATACCTTAATTTCATTTTTGAATGGGTAGTGTGAAGATTAGTTCTTGCTACTTCACAGGCCTTTGACAACTTGTATTTGAAATCAGAGACATAATCCAGAAGATTAATGTTTGAATCTTCATTTGAAAGAAGTTTCTCTTTCAATAATTTCAATGGTCCACGGACAGTATGACCAAAAACTAGTTCAAAGGGACTAAAACCCAACGACTCTTGAACTGATTCCCTAACAGCAAACAACAACAAATGAACACCCTCATCCCAATCCTTTTCTGTATCAAAGCAATATGATCGAATCATATTCTTCAAAGTTTGATGAAATCTTTCCAAAGCACCTTGACTTTCAGGGTGATAGGCAGAAGATTTAAACTGTTGGATGCCTAATTCATGCATAACTTGTTGGAAAATTCCAGACATAAAATTTGACCCTTGATCTGACTGGACAGATTTGGGAAGGCCAACAAGTGTAAAAAACTTCACCAAAGCTTTTACAATAGTTTTAGTTTTTATATTTCTCAGAGGAATTGCCTCTGGAAATCTTGTAGATGCACACATGATGGTCAACAAGTATTGGTTGCCTGACTTGGTTTTAGGTAAAGGACCAACACAGTCTACCATTATTCTACTAAATGGTTCATCAAATGCAGGAATAGGTTGCAGATGAGCCTTAGGTATCTTCTGATTGGGTTTTCCTACCATTTGACAAGTGTGACAAGATCTGCAGTATTTAGAAACATCACTTTTGAGTTTCGGTCAATAAAAATGATTCAAGATCTTGTGATAAGTCTTACGGACTCCTAAATGACCAGCCAAAGGAGTTTCATGGGCTAAATTAAGAATTTCCTGTCGATATGACTTAGGAACAACAATTTGATAGCTCACTGACCACTCGTCACCAGCGGGTACACCAGGTGGTGGTGGTCTCCATTTCCTCATAAGGACCCCATTTTTCACAAAGTAACACACTGGAACTTGTGTGGCTTCAGTTTCACTAATAGCCCTCTGAAACAAACAAGATATCTCGGGATCTTGCTCCTGTTCAACGACAAGAGATTGTCGTTTGTCATCCTGAGTAGGACAAAGAGAATGAGTTGCCAAAAGAGGATCACTGTGATCAATACCATTTGATTGATCAATACCTGAGGAAAAAGTGACCTCATCAAAAGACTGACCAATACATGTGTCAGCTAAAGGAATAATATCCTGATCAACATCACTCTCAAGAGCTCTTTTTGCCATAGCTCTAGTAACTGCACAAGCAGGGTACAAATCAGGGATTTCAGTTTCGACAGGATCAACTTTCTGATCCAAACAAGGCTTGTCAGTTACAAGTGGATTAACCACAACCTTATCTCCAGCTAGGTCATTGCCTAGTAATAAATGAACACCCTCTATGGGTAAAGAGGTCACTGCCCCAACAGTCACAGGTCCAGAAACTAAGTCTGATGCCAAATTTACACAATGGAGAGGAACATTTACAAAGCCGCACTCTACTCCCTGAACAAGAACACTTTCACTTGAAGAAGACTCCTCAGACAAAGGCAAAGTACCTGATAATAAAAGACTCTGAGAAGCTCCAGTGTCCCTTAATATTTTAATTGGGATAGGTTTGGCAGAATCACCAATAAGTGATATAGAACCTTCTGACATGAATGGTTCATAAGCCTCCAAAATAGAATCAGACTGGGGTTTGTTTGACCCAACAAATGTATTGCTTTCAATACAAGACCGTGACCTTGACCTCGTAGAAATAAGAGCATTTGGAAAAGCTCTGTCTTTATTCTGTTGCTTCTTTTTCAACTTGAAGCAATCAGAAATAACGTGCCCTTTCGTTTTACAATAAGTGCACGTAGGAAGAGAAGGATTTCTGATCAGTCTTATCAGATGTTTGATTCCTAACAGTTGTGCTGTTGTGAAATTTGGAAGTACTCGAATGAGATTGAAATGGTTTTTTACCAGAAAACTGCTGAGAGGACGATTTATTACCAAATGAAATTTTGTGAGTCAAGGAATAATCATCAGCCATACGAGCAGCATTTTCCAAAGTTTCCACATTCTGCTCGTCAAGATAGGTTTTAACATCACTATGGATGCACCTCTTGAACTCTTCAATTAATACGAGCTGTCTGAGGTTATCATAAGCTTGATCAACTTTCTTGGCTGAGCACCACCTATCAAATAGTTGTTCTTTATCCCTTGCAAATTCGACATGAGTTTGTCCAGTTTCTTTTCTACAATTCCTAAACCTTTGTCGATATGCCTCTGGTACCAACTCATAAGCTTTCAAGATGTACTCCTTAACCACATCATAATCAGTGCTTTGTTGTACTGACAGTGAAGTGTAGACTTCACGAACTTTGCCAATAAGTACACTTTGTAATAACAAAGTCCAATGCTCTCTGGGCCATTTCAAGTTTTCAGCTATTTTCTCGAAATGAAGAAAGTATTTATCTACTTCTTTTTCCTGAAAAGGGGGTACTAACCTAATATATCTAGTAACATCAAAACCTGAACTTGTGTTTAAAGGAGTGGAGTGTGCTCTGTTTGCCAGTTCTAATTCTCTTAATTTAAATTGCATTTCCCTTTCTTCTCTTTGCATCTGCATTTGTATTTGCCTCTCTTCTTTCTCTCTCTCCATCTGCATTAGCCTCTCTTCCTTCTGCATTTGTATCTGCCTCTCTTCCTTCTGCATTTGTAGCTGCCTCTCTTCTTTCTCTCTCTCCATCTGTATCTGCCTCTCTTCTTTCTCTCTCTCCATCTGTATCTGCCTCTCTTCTTTCTCTCTCTCCATCTGTATCTGCCTCTCTTCTTTTTCTCTCTCTCTCTGAATCTGAAGCTTTGCCAATTCTAAATCCATCTGGTTCTTTAACTCTAATTCCCTTAATTTCCTGTCAGAACCAAATACAGGCTTTCTTTTCAAACTTAAAGCACTATTTTCAAAAATTCCCTTTCCTACTAAATATTGAATTAAAATAATCTTTATTTCCTGTTTTGTCAATGTTACTTTTGCCTCAGATAGACTGTATTTTCTGGCAAGCTCGAGCAACTCATCCTTTCTCATGCATTCTATCCCCTCCTGGGTAGGTTTTGAAATGAAATCCTGAACATTAGATGCCCTTGTAAATGCTTGTTGGTTTCACACAAAAAAAAATTTCTTTATTAAAAATCTTTGCCAAAGACAAAAAAAAAAATTCCAAGACAAAATCAATATGAATTTATAAGATAAATTTAATATCTCTAATATGCTTTAAAGAAATTCAGATCACGGAAGACGAGCCCCCAATTTCTGTTACGACTCTATGGTCTAAGAAAAATGTAACAGAAAGAAAGTGAAACCAACAAATCATGTAAAAAAATCAACAAGCAATTTATTACTAGATAATTAAAATGAAAAATCAAAAAGTCACTTACAGTAATGTGTTTTGAAATCCTAATAATCCAATAAGAATGATTGTTCTAATCACAAGTAATAAATATAGAATGTTCCGAATTCACGGCTGTGTCCTTGAATGTTATGATGTGCTAATGGTCTCCAAAGTCCTGATGTACTAGAAATCTTGATGTGCTGATGTCAAAATGAAGTATTCCAAAATCTTTGAATAAGTTCACATAAATTCCAAAATCATCAATTAAAAATCCAAAATCCAAAAGTTTATGAGCACTGTTATAATCCAATGAATATTTAAAATAATTCCTCTCTTAGAATTTGGAATCAATTTTCACAACTGTAATAGCTCTTTACAAGACTGATGGTAATGTCAAAACTGAATAAATGTCCACCAAACATGGCATATATAAAGATTGGTCACATGACAGAATGTTCTAGAACATGTGTCATCTTAATGGAATTTTACTTGTAAACAAAATTCAACCTTGACCTTCAAATTGAGAAAACATATTGATCAAAACAACCTAATTCAAGGACACTAGTTAAACATGTTTTTCCTGATAAACATTAAGATTTAAGCAAATATTAAAGTGAAGAAACATTTATAATTTCCCAAAATATTTATAATATTATATAAACATCATACATAACACGGGCAAGTAAAAATTTTCGAGTCGCTAGTCCGGGACAAGTGCTTTTTTCCTATTTTAAAAAAGTCAGGAAAGTCCTTAGTTTCATGCTTTAATCACTATATCTACCTTTATTTGGCCATTCATGCCCACCGGGCGTACTGAGTACTTAATTCTACCCCTCTTCATGTATACATTTACATCCTGTATAACACCTACAGGCGGTCAGTGATAACAATCGTATATGTGCACGTTCTGTTACCGCTTGACTGCATATTGGGTTGTGACCAAATTATCGACAAATCAAAACACATCAAACAAAACAAAGCCAGTATGATTAATTAGCAGTGTTTTAAGCGGCTTTGTTGCACTGTGTTTACTTAAACCGATCCTCACAAGCGGTTCACTCTGATTTTAATCCAGCGAGTCAGCGTAATTAAATTAATGAAAGGTACTTTACCGACATCAGTGCTGGTTTCCTTTATGAACTGATTAAATGACAGTAATGATTGTTTCATTTTTAATTGATTATACAGAGGATTAACATTCATGCGCGATATTGCATTTGAAGCCAAACAATTACGCTAATTAATGATCTGTGTTCGTATTTAAATGAGAAAATGTTTGTTATGAACACTTTAGAAGTAGTTGTCAAGCAAGCAGATATTTACTATGTGGATAAAATGAGTTTGCTACATTATTTTCGCAAAGAAGGTAATAAGGACGATTTGAAAAAGTAAAATTCTTGTGAAAGTGGAGGGATAAAACGTAAGACTGCTAATGTGTGAGAATTCCTTAACCCAAGAGAGTTTAAAAATTCTAATGAACATTTCACAAAATGGACCAGAGCTTGAGGACTTTTACCCAGACACAGCTATCAACTGCTGGCTTAGTGTACATGGGCATTTTTTCAAATCCAGCAGCTAAAACATATATACATGTACCTGAATTAGCCAAATGTATATCAACCAATGTTTTTGAAAAATTAAATTCTTTTAAGAAATAATTATGTTGTATATTATTTCGTGTGTTTTTCTATGGATTAAGTACATACATCTACTCAAATCTCGGCAAGTGATTACCATTTTGGGACCAGTGAAAAGAAAGGCGGGGCAAGTGAAAAGTAAGGTGGGACAAGTGAATTTTCTGAAACCACTTATCCTGGACAAGTGGATGAAAAAAAAAAATTTGCTCAGCCCTGTTATTATATCCTATTATTCGAATAAGTGAGCCATAAAGTAAATGTTGATTGATGGAAGATAGATGCAGGGCGATGCTAAAAGCTCACATGACCTTGGCCAGATAAGCTAGAAAACAGGACACTTATAACCCGGCTCTAAATATGATGATGACAATGATGCAAAGTTTCCTCTAAATGAAAATTTTATTGTCATTTGGTTTTTTCTGTACATAACAGGCCTGTTATTGGAGGCTAACAGCATACTCCTACAATAAAAACTGAGAAACTAATGAATGTAACCTGTTGATGAAAATAAGCAGCACTGTCAGAAAGACATTTTTTAAAATTATTACAATAAACTAAAAGAGGAAATATAGTTTGGTAACTTTTATTTTCTTTAGCATTGTATTCAAGCAGATTGTCACATAGCTATAAAAAGGTTTTTGTAAATACAGCAACAACATTTTTTGTCAAGTATGAAAGATTTATATGTATATAATTGTATAATTATAGGTTATTGTATGTGTGCTGTCTCATATTTTGGGTGGACGAGATGTTTTGGCAGTGGTCGACGAGTTTGAAAATCGGTTATGCCACAACAGTGAGTCCACATGAGACATCAGACAGTTCAAACACAATAACCTATTATATGCTCTCATTGATAATTAACATCAGTTACCAGATCTCCTTATATTCCTGTAAGTGGAAAAAAGTTTACAAAAAAATTAAAATAAACAAAAAGGTCATGCTCTTTACTGAACTTCAATCCAATTTGTATTCATGATGCACATATATACATTATGCATGCTGCCATAATGTAAACTATAAATACATTATGCATGCTGCATGATGCCATAATGTAAACTATAAATACATCAGGCATGCTGCATAATGCCATAATGTAAGCTATATACACATCAGGCATGCTTGATGATGCCATAATGTAAACTATAAATACATTATTCATGCTGGATGATGCCATAATGTAAACTATAAATACATCAGGCATGCTGGATGATGCCATAATGTAAACTATAAATACATCAGGCATGCTTGATGATGCTATAATGTAAACTATAAATACTTTAGGCATGCTGGATGATGCCATAATATAAACTATAAATACATCAGGCATGCTTGATGATGCTATAATGTAAACTATAAATACATCAGGCATGCTTGATGATGCTATAATGTAAACTATAAATACATTAGGCATGCTGGATGATGCCATAATATAAACTATAAATACATTAGGCATGCTGGATGATGCCATAATGTCATGACACATGTCCTTTTCAACAATGTATATTCCTTGATGACAATGTATACAGGAAAATATTGTTCAGTTACCTCCTATGTTAAGTTTCTAGGACAAAATTATTGTATATCATAACGATTTTTATATGCATATAATTGTAAAGATGAGTGTATGGTAGTCAAGCTAGTTAATGCAATGACATTCTTCTATTAATAACTGACCTTTTATCATCTTTGTGAAGCAACAATGATTCAAACAAAAACTTCTCTAATATTACAACACTACTCAAACACTATTACAAGCAATACTTAACTACTACATAATTGGTCATGATCAACAAGCAAAACAAATAAAAATATAAAATAAATTAGTATGATAATCTAGCATTGAATTTATAAAACTTTCCAGATCAAGATTATGAATTGACTAAAAACTTGAATATCAAATATCTCTCAAACTACTGAACATTATTACATGGACATTTCAGCACACTACTGAACATCATTACATGGACATTTCAGCACACTACTGAACATCATCACATGGACATTTCCATACACTACTGAACATGGACATTTCCATACACTACTGAACATCATTACATGGACATTTCCGTATACTACTGAACATCATTACATGGACATTTCTATTCACTACTGAACATCATTACATGGACATTTCCATTCACTACTGAACATCATTACATGGACATTTCCGTACACTACTGAACATATTACATGGACATTTCCATACACTACTGAACATGGACATTTCCATACACTATTGAACATCATTACATGGACATTTCCATACACTACTGAACATCATTACATGAACATTTTGGTGCACTATCAAATATTATTACATGGACATTTAGGTACACTACTGAATATCATTACAGGTACAATGCAGCACACAAGTGAACGTCATTACATGGTAATTTCAGCACACTACTGAAGATCACTACATGGACATTTCAGCAAACTATTGAACATCATTACATATGTATTTCAGCATACTACTGATCATCATTACATAGACATTTCAGCAAACTATTGAACATCATTACATAGGTATTTCAGCATACTACTGATCATCATTACATAGACATTTCAGCAAACTATTGAACATCATTACATGGATAATTCAGCTTTGACTACTTTGCTTATATAGAATATTTCTAAAAATGTTGAAAGAAGCTTCTTGGATGGAACTACAATTTCCAATAACTGAGTTTTCATTATAAGTTTCAATTTGTAACTTGAAAAGTTTTACGAATTCCATACCTGGTGACGTTATTATTCACAAAACTATCAAAATTATTAGTAAGTGAATGCTGGATGAAAATAGTGATCCTATTAGAACCTAAAAAATCAAGACAACTTTACTTCAGAACATTACAATCTAGTAAACTATGCATGGCAAGTTATATATTGAGAACAAAAGACAAGAATTGTCTTAATAATGTTGCAAGGGGCATAGGTTAAACAATACATTTCAAGTTGGTGTTTCTATACGATTTGTAATATTGGCCTGTACTTTTTCAGACTCCAACCACCTTACCCATTGAATACATGAATTAATGTCATTGCTCTGTGCATGACCTGTCAGGTGAATTTTGGTGCGAAATTAGGGTAAATGATCCAAAGATTTTCCCGCTCATGGCAATTTTCTCACATTGCTGTCATCATGGAAGGAAATTACACAGAAAAAATATTAATTCAGGTGGCAGGAAAATATTGAGCTATCCAAATGCCTTAAAAGTTGTAAAGTGGAATGGAAAATGTAAAGGAAAACTTAAAATATTGAGCTGTGACCTTGACCTTGAAGATAAAATCCCCAATGCAGTAAGTGACACACCTTCTAGTGATGATGTATAAGTATCTAAGTTTCATTCCTTAATCTCAAATGGCTTGAAAGTTATAATGCAGAAAGGAAAGTGATGGAAAACAAAAGCATTGAGCTGCAACCTTTACCAATGTGGTATGCACCATACCTTCTAATGATGATGTACAAGTATACCAAGTTTCAATCCCTAATCTCAAATAGCTTTAAAGTTAAAAAGCTGAAACGAAAATGTGTTATGGACATACAGAAACATGTATTTTTGCAAAAAGATCAAAAAGGTCTTTCGAGACTGATTGTTATCAAAACAAAGGCCATTCAATTGTCCACCATAAACCTATGCTATGTTATCTGAGGGCTCACTCAGAAACTAAGGGTAATTGGACAGTCATGTGAGGGTAAGATGACATGATGTAAGGGCATGTAAGGGAAATATAATGTGACCCTGTGGTTAATGACATATACTTCTACTGTGGTCCTAGACAGGGCCTTGATAGCATCATGTCCATGTGACTTCAGTAACATTAAAAGGGTCTAAAATTCATAGGAGTAGAAAATCTACAGGTAGCAACCTTAATGGAGACAAGACTGAAGCTTCTCTTTTAAGTCTTCCATATCTGCTAACTGGATCATATAATGAGCAAGTTGATTTCATCCATACTGAGTTCTGAGTAAGTTGGTGTACTATAGGAATAAATACTGCAACAGATTTGAATGTAGGAGTCACAATGATATAGCTGATCTTCTGAGGAGACAGAAATTTTTCAGGAAGTATATGTAAATATCAAGTGTTTGAATTTCAATCAATAACCAGTAGAATTCTAACACTGGGGTAAAATAAAACACATTGATTCATGCATTAAGAATCTAGTCATAAATGACAGTGAAATCACTCATAACAACAGTCATTCAAATTAGTTTTTATTGTAGTATACATGGTAATACATGACAATGCTCGACTCATATAGGATCACACAACAGGCTAATAAGGCCATCAGTCAAGTATTAAGCACAATGAACTTGACATGTAATACCTGTGTGTACACAATGACATTAAAACTAAACATGATTTCAGAGTTGCTTTACAGTTGCACAATGAAAAGCTCCAAAAGTCTTAAGTCACTCACAGGATAAACAGTCTTCAATTACGATATGTACTCACTTAAAAGTCGAGTACAACTGCAAACTGCACAGACCCAGATCTGCCATTGCATAATGCACTGACAGATCTAGGACTTTGCAGTTTGATAGGAGTAATAAGTAGAACAAACAACACAGATCCAGATCAGTGCTGATGTTGTTTGCAGTTGGACTCAACTTGTAAGCAAGTATATTCAGTACCAAAATAAAGAATTCTGGTATGCAGTGCATAAGTTTATGTTTACTGTAAGATGATAAAAAATTTATGTTTTATGAATTTATAATTTTTCAAACAAATTCAAATGAAAATACAGTTAAGTGTAATCTATAATAACTCAAAAAGTCCTCTGACCTAGTCTAAAGAAGCATAACTCCTATCTATATGTAGAGACTGTATTTGTCATAGTTAAGAAGAGTACATGAATGCACATTATACACTGGCTCTGTGTTGAATAGTCCTCTATGTAGATGAATGACATTTTTGTGCATAAAAAAATTATCTTCTTTCAGCCACAATGACCTTAACCTCTGCCCATTTAACCCCAAAATCAACAGGCTTCTTCTGTAAACCAAGTGTAAGCCCTTCACATAGTTTGGTCCAGGTCTGTGATGTAGAACTACCGTTATTGTACAGAAACTATTTTTCTTCTTTCAATTGTAATAAACTTGGCCTGTGACCTTTTAACTCCAAAAATCAATAGGGTTCTTCCTAACCCCTAGCGCAAGCCATCCATAAAGTTTGGTAGCTGTAGATGACAGAGAACTCAAACTATTCAGCTGAAATCATATTTTTTTCTTCTAGTCAAAGTAATCTTGACCTTTGAGCTTCTGACCACAAAACTGGTAACGTCCTTCCACAACCCAAGTGCAAGTCATTCACAAAGTTTGGTCCAGGTACACCGCTCCCTTGAGAACTCGTGCCCTGATAACTCGCGAACCCACTTATAACGCAGGGTCAGGCGTCGATTCCATTTTTTAAGCTAGAAAATACAAAAAAAATTGGCCCCTATTTGTTGATCGTGAAAAAATTCGCGATCAAATTTAGTAAATTAAACCTTGAAATATCACTCATTTTATCGTTGAAAACAGTGGTTAGTATCCGTAAATTTGAATCAACATCATGAAATTGTCAACTTTTAATAAGAAGTCATATATTTTGTTCAATTTTCTTTCCAAACAACATTCTCAGTACACTGTAAATAACAAATATTCTACGAAATTTTGATCAATGATAATGTCACTAATATCTACTGGTGGCAACACTTAAAAAAAACAAAAAAACAATTAAATAAGTTTTGTCAAGTGATATTTGTGTTTTAGTTCTATCTTTTAATTCGGTTTCCGTGTAATCATCATAAATGTAATATGCCCTCTTGTATTCCAACGTGAAAAATATCATTCAACCATCACAGCTATGTCCGCGAGTGTTTCTGTAAGAACCTATTTAAGTGCTGACCATTTTTTTATCTCCTACTTGCGGAAGTATTTGTTGTGTTGTTACACTCAGTTAAATGAAGACCTGCTTTGTATTATCACAATAATTATATCTTTTGAATCAAATCAAATAAAAGGGGTGGAATAAAAGAAAAGATAGAAGGCATTCAATCCTACCTGCGTAATTGCTATCACTCACGGCCGTGTGTCAGGTCAACTCATTTCAATTGATCAATCAAACACCATTATAAATATTAGTATGTAAGTAATATAGTTAAACTACCTTAAATTACCCTACACATTCACAAATGTGATCAAAGATAGTAAGGCAACCAAGCGAAATGAGCACTTGGTGAATAAAAAGCAGTTTCACAGATACGGTTCATTATGGAGAAGTGATTTCCAGAGTTTGTACTGAACTTAAAATTTCTAAATTGCCACTCAGAGATTTCCTCAAGGAAGAGAAGAAGTTTCACTATTACTTGCAATGAAATAATAGCATCCATATTTTATCAATAGAACAATAAATAAATTGAGTTTTGATGTTGATGGTTGTTTCACAAAATAGATGTCCATAGTTTTTGAAAAAAAGGAATCTTGTTTTGTTGGGACTCAACAACAATAAAAAGCAGTGACATAATACACAATGTTTTCGCGTACACGTGTTGTTGAAACCGCTTGGACTAATGTTGTTAATGATCTTTCAGAGGTTGTGTATCTTGAAAATAAAGGTAATTTATATCAAAAAGGGAACAACTACATTCAAAAATAGCTCTTTATTGACAATTATTCCCAATGTAATTATAAAACGAGTATTCTGCCATTAAAAAGACCCGTTACACCCACCCCCACTGTGGTTTTCTCGATGTCCAGTGGGGATGGCATCCCCTTCTTAACATTTTTTAGGTCCCTTGGTAACCCACGCCCTTGTTTACGGTACGGTCTGTTTTCGGACCCCGTTGTGCGCGAGTTATCGAGGGAGAGGTGTATATGGCGTAGAACTAATGTTATTGTGCAAAAATAATTTTTCTTCTTTCAAGTCAGTGACCTTGAACTTTGACCACCAAATCCACAGGCTTCATTCTTACCCCAAGTGCAAACCATCCATACGATTGGTAACTGTAAATGGTGAAGAACTCGAGTTACTGTATGAAAAACAATTTTCTTCCTTCAGTCAATGACCTGGATCTTTTTGGGCATTTGACCCCAAAATCAATAGGGTTCTTTCTTATCCTAAGTGCAAGCCATCCACAAAGTTTGGTATCTGTAGACTGACAACTCAAGTTACTGTGTAGAAATGAAATTGGTAACAGACAGATGGATAGATGGATGGATGGATGGACAGCTATACAACATCATAATACAATATGCTCTGCCTTATGGCAGGTGTATAATAAAAAGTATCACAGATATCGACAATATAAACTTGTTTCTATTTACAAAAGGCTATGACAAATTATTTAATGTTAGTATGAAAGACGGTTAAAGATGTACTGTCATAATTTTGTTTTCTTTTACAGGCCATATTTAACATATAAAAGTCATACATAACACTTCTGGACACCATAAATTAAAAAACAAAACAAAACAAAAAAATTTGAACATGCAATTGAAAAGAACTTTACCCATAACTGCCCTAAAACTTACTAACAGCAGGACAAAAAGACATGCATGTACATGAACCATATACAAGATTGTAAGATATTGTAAAAATGATTAAGTCATGTGCTAGGTTAAAATATAATAAAGGCTGACAAACTTTACATGCAAAACTCAGCTTATGTACATATATTGTGTGCACAAAATTTTTACACAATTAAATATTTACTTGAAAACTAATCTGAAATTTTTACAAAATCTAAATTTCTCTGCCTCTTCCTTCTTCCTCATTTATCCAGACCGTTATCTTGATAAAATGTGCTGTATTTGCTAGTGTACAAGCACACCTAGCTGGAGAGCAAAACCGATGGCTCTATATTATTGGCAGTTGGGTACCTGCTATAAGTATGTAAATATGGTAATTGAATGAACCTTTAAATGAAATCAACAATGCTTGCATTATGGCTGGCATGGCCAATAAAATGATTGATTGATATACATGTTAAAATTGATCATTGATATAAAAGATAGGCTATGGTTGTTTTAGGAAGACATTTTACCACAGGAAGTTGATGTGACATTTGCTCTTGACCAAAGAGTGAAGGAAATTCCATTCAGTTCTGTCCTGGTGCTAATTTCAGTTCCACTGTCTCTTTCACAGATGATGTGTCATGGTCATGGTGGATACTTACAGTAAAATTTGACAATCTGTCTCATGAACATAATAAACTATTAAAATGAAGCACCATATATACTCGTTTACATGTCATACCCAACTGCAAACTGTATAGACCCAGCTCTACCATCTCTTAATGTGCATTCAGATCTGGGTCTAAGCAGTTTGTTAGGAGTAATCAGAAGAACAAACAGCATAGATCCTGATCTGCTGGTGCATTATGTGACAGCAGATCAGGGTCTATGTTGTTTGCAGTTCAATACTTATAAGTGAGTATATATGGTACACTAGTTTAGTCCATTTCAGAGAATTTGAGTGAAGCCTTTGTGAGGTTGAGAGTTGTCAGTTTGATTCTACTGAAGACAAACAAAGATGGCAACTGCCCATTTTCGTCTTTCTTATCATTCAATAATACAAAAAAATCATTAGGAATTTTCATGGATACACATTATGATTATCTGAAACCAAACTCCTGTGGTGTCATGTAAAACAATTGTGTAGTGCAATAGAGAATGGTGTAGTGCACTGTGTGGTCCCGCCAAGGCAATTACTTTCACACTTGTTAAATTCCTTTATCTGTACTCGCTGAACAATTATTAAAAATGGATTATCATAATAGAGACTGATGATCAATACCAATTTTGGGACCAATTACCCAGCCTTAGCTTGAATACAACAACACATGTGCATCAACATGGGATCATGACAACAAAAACACAAAACTGTTACCCTTCAGTTCAATTTTTTCATGAACATAATGTACACAAAATATAAATTACACTAAAACTGGATGCAAAAACAGGAGTAAACTTGAGAGACAATTTTTGCAAAACAATAATATGTGACTTGTGAAGGGTGTTGAACATTATAACTTATTTTTAAAAACAAGTGACACAAATAGTAATTACTAAGAAAGTGCCTCCGAACATTTTGAACTTTGTCTAAAACAAGTAATTAGTTATTAACTACTTTCCCACTTTGCCACAAATGTTTTTTTCCCTGAATAGAGAGGGATAACACAATATAATAATATACCTATGAGTGTTATTATGTTTTCTCATCCCACTTTCTTCTCTTTCTTTTTTGTCTTTCTACATCAGATTTGTTGTACAAGAAAAGCTCATATATTATTCTTTTTTCTGTTATAAATAAATCTATTTGATTCTTTGCTGTATTTTTTTTTCCTTTTTCATTTTTTTTTGGTGTAAACTATATAAGAAAAATAACAGTGTTATATTTGCATACTTTGTCTACCTGTGATTAATTAGATTTTGTTATTCCTAAAACGTCTACCACTCCCCCCCCACACACACACACACACTTGGTATCTTGCTCAGTTTCCTTGTTTTCTTTCTTTTCTTTTCATTTTTTGTGCCTTGCTCCAAGATGAATTATTTTCATTTTTGTACTTTGTATTTTTTTTTACCTTTTTCAAGTACTGTTCTAAATATTGTGATACTAATTTTTTGTATTATCCCTCCATATGCTGTCTTGCTTCAATGCCTTAAGAAGAAAAAACAATATGTGTGCTAAGATTACGTTTAAAGTGTTATTCCAATAGCAATTGCTGCAATTACCATGAATGACAACCCTCATACTTTCACAGTCAGATGTCTTACTTCAATTTTTCACAAAACTGGAGACTTGACAGATTAAACAGGTCCGACTGAGGTGTAAAACCCATGAAAGACAATACTGCTTTTATGATCACTTCATATTTTGTTTAAATTCTTTGAGAAAAATGCAACATGTGTTCAGGATTTTTAGGTTATTGGCAATGGAACACAGACCCATTATTGCTGGAAAATGGACCTATTAGGATCTAAAATCTCAAAAGTAAATTAATTACTTGGGAATTTTGCATGATTTTAAGATATTTCTCATTAGGATAGAGTGTAATCAATGATTACATAGATCACCTCTACTTTCAATGGTCTCCAGTAGCAATTGTAGACATTATTATATAGAAAATAATTGAGACTCAAGTGATCTTGGGCCCTTTTCCAAGTAAATACTTTTTTGCAATCTTTTATCTTAACATTTTTGAATTTTTAATCATTTTAAATTTAAAATTTGAACTATTAATTGGCACTATAAGGCCAGTATTGTGGTGACATTCTGTGAAACATATATTACCTACCTACTCTGACAGCATAAAATACATAAAAGAATAAAAAGAACAGTCTTTTCTATCATATCAAAGCAGAGGTTAAAAGTTGATAATAAGAGATTAATGTTATTTTTGTATTAATTTTTAAAAAAAAATAATTATTCTTAAACTCGGCTTGAAAAGATATTATCATTGTCCACCCCTAGAAGCCAGATATGACTGGGTGAAAGTCACAATGTTTGAATAACCTTGGAGTGACAGCCAGAAGTACATAGTTCATGCATCAATAATTACCTTGATTAATCTCAGCGTGCAGCATGCAGTCAGCTTACCTAATTCCTATACTCATTTACATGTACAATACACAGTTAACCTGCTGAGGGTAACATATGACAGTATCTAATGGATAGTCATTAATATGGAAAGTTCTTCATTGCATTAACATACTTATTCCTTACTTTCAACTGCCATGGTCACAAACAGCCTTCTGAGTATATTGGATGTATAGGTCTAGCATAGATAAATCAATGTGGTCATATACATAAATACTTAACTCGTGTTAGTAAAGCATAAAACATAGGTCACAGTGACCTTCTTTGGTTTTAAGGGCATTCTAGTAACACAGATGCATCCAACTATCAAGTTTCGTGACTTGAACATAAACAACACCCATAAAATGAACTTTTAACACAAAATTTGAACCAAGTCATTGAGCATGAAATATGGGTCACAGAGACTTCTTTTGGCAACAAGGATAAAGAATTTGTCAAAATGCATCCACTCACCAAATTTCATGATTATAGGTAGGACAGTATGCATATAACCTGCAAAAAACTCACATGGTCATGAGCTAAATTAAAAAACTTAACCAAAGCTAGTAAAAGATTAAATGAAGGTCACAATGAGCCTCTTTTGCTGTAAGAGTATGGTAATAACAAAGAAGCATATCATCATCAATTTCATGATTACAGCATGAACAATCCCGAGAAATGAACATCAAACACAAAATTTAACCCATTTCAATGAAGCATAAAATATAGTCGACACTGACCTACTACTGAAATGAGCGAGTAGTGTTCGTAAAGATGCATCTCCAAGTTTCATGATTTTATATAGAACAGTATGCACAGATCATGCCATATAAAAATCACCTAGTTTGAGAAGCACAGCAATAGCAGTGAAAATGTCAAACTGAACCAAAGTCATTGAGAAGTGAAATAAAGATCACAGTGACCTACTTTTATGATGAGGGTGTAGTACTTATCACGATGCACCATCTCGCCACGTTTCATGATTAAAGGTATAGCAGTATTATACAGTAGATAAAACACTAATGTGGTTATGAGCTAAATGCAAAAACGTTAAGCCAGTAAAATGTTAAATGTAGGTCACAATGACCTTCTCTTGTTGTAAAGGTGTGGTAATAATAGGGATGTATATGATATCCAAGTTTGATGATTCCAGCATTAACTGTGCCTGAGACTGAAACCAAGGCAGTGAAGCATGAAATATGGGTCACAGTGACCTACTTCTGTGATGAGGGTGTAGTAATCATCAAGATACATCCCATTACCACATTTTATGAATCTTAGTATAACAATATGGATACAGGGTGCTAAAAAAAATTATTTGGTTTCGAGCTAAACCCCCAAAACATAACCTAAGCCAGTAAAATGTGAAATGTAAGTCACAGTGACATTCTTTTGTGGTAAGGGTATGGTACTAACAGAGGTGCATATAATCATCTAGTTTGATGATTCTAGCATGAACAGAGCTTGCGAAATAAACTTCAAACACAACATTTAACATAAGTCAATGAAGCATGAAATACAGATCAGTGACCTACTTAAGTGATGACAGTAAGATAATCACCAAGATGCATTTCCTCAGCAAGTTTTACGAATCTAGGCATAACAGTATATATACAGGGTGCTAAAACCTATTTGGTCTCTAGTCAAATGCAAAACTTAACCTAAGCCAGTAAAATGTGAAATGTACGTCACAGTGACATTCTTTTGTGGCAAGGGTATGGTACAAACAGAGATGCATACATTCACCTACTTGGATGATTCTAGCATCAACAGAGCTTGAGAAATATCTTGAAACACAAATTTTTTCAGAGTCAGTAAAGCATAAAACATAGGTCACAGTGGCCTACATTTGTTATGAGGGTGTAGTACATCCCCTCTTCAACTTTTATGAATCTAGGTATACCAATATATATACAAGGTGTAAAAAACCTAGTTGGTCATGAGCTAAATGCAAAAAGTTAATCTAAGCCAGTAAAATGTGAAATGTAGGTTAGTGTCCTTCCTCTGTGGTCAGTGTGTGGTACTAATAGAGATACATACAATCATATAGTTTGATGATTCTTCCATGAAAAAAGAGCTTGCAAAATAAAAAGTAAACCACAAAACTTAATTCAAGTCAGTGAAGCATGAAATGTACATCACAGTGACCTAAATATTTATGAAGGTGTAGTACTCATCAAGATGCATCCCCTCACCAAGTTTAATGATTCCAAATATAACAGTATTTATACAGTGTGCAAAAAAGCCTGAGCTAAATGCAAAAACTTAACCAAGAATGTACAACTAATGTACATGTTTGTAACAATTTATCCCCCTCATCCTCCTCCCCTGGGGTTAGGTGCTATGAAACTGGCTACAAATTGTTGCCCAGGACATAGGAAGAAAGAATGATTGACATTCAATGTGGGTGTACATATGTATATACTTTTATATGTGCAGATGCAGATGGTGGTACAATAGCTTACCTCTACTTCACAGAAGTTAGCTAAAAATGAGCATAAAACTGGTTAGAGAAATGTACAGAAGCGACTAATACAACAGAAAATGCTACTATTGATATGAATGATGAAACTGTTAACTCCATGTTCAGATTTCTTGCTTTGATTTTTCAAATACAAGAGGGTTGACAGATGATCCTTGGGTTGGACTGAGGTGTGGACTAAGATGTGGACTAAAATGTTGACTAAAATGAGGATTAAAGTGGGCATCATCAAACCGTCTGCTGGTGGGGTAATCAGCACTGCCTGAGTCGGCATTGTCACTGAGCCCTTCCCCGCTTTGGGCTAATTTCTTGATCAGGTTGATAATCAAGGCAGTCCATCCAGTCTGATGACTGAAATTTAATAAAGAGATAGGGGATTAGGGGATTACATTGTGAAGTTGTCAATTAATTTTCTTTGCACCTCTGAGGTCTCTGGTCTGATTCCTGTTGCTGTCATTATTAAGTCTGTGAGTGTCTGTCTGGTTATTTTTTGAAGCAATGCAAGTAAAATTCAATTTCAAACTGCTTATCAACCACAGATGGCAGTAAAGACTTTATTTCCAAACTACTTCACAACATTCCTATGTAAAATGCACATCCAGCTGTAAACAGTATAGATCCATATCTGTCATTGCTTAATGTGCCTACAAATCTTGGTTTGCACTGTTCTCTTGAAATCATATGTAAAATAAACAGCACAGATCCAGATTTGTTCACAGTATGTGTTGTCAGATCAGGGTCTATGCTGTTTGCAGTTGGGTGTACATAATATGCTGGTATATATGATATTGTGATACTTACCGTCCAGACTGATCATAATGCCAGTATATAAGATATTCTGACACCTAACATCCAGACTGATCATAATGTCAGTATATATGGTATTCCAACACCTACCATCCTGACCGATCATAATGCCAGTATATATGGTATTCCAACACCTACCATCCAGACTGATCATAATGCCAGTATATAAGATATTCTGACACCTACCATCCAGACTGATCATAATGCCAGTAAATATGGTATTCCAACACCTACCATCCAGACTGATCATAATGCCAGTATATAAGATATTCTGACACCTAACATCCAGACTGATCATAATGTCAGTATATATGGTATTCCAACACCTACCATCCAGACTGATCATAATGCCAGTATATATGGTATTCCGACACCTACCATCCAGACTGATCATAATGCCAGTATATAAGATATTCTGACACCTAACATCCAGACTGATCATAATGTCAGTATATATGATATTACAACACCTACCATCCAGACTGATCATAATGCCAGTATATATGGTATTCCAACACCTACCATCCAGACTGATCATAATGCCAGTATATAAGATATTCTGACACCTAACATCCAGACTGATCATAATGCCAGTATATATGGTATTCCAACACCTATCATCCAGACTGGTCATAATGCCAGTATATATGGTATTCCAACACCTACCATCCAGACTGATCATAATGTCGGTATTTATGGTATTCTGACACCTAACATCCAGACTGATCATAATGCCAGTATACATGGTATTCTGACACCTACCATCCAGACTGATCATAATGCCAGTATATACAGTCTTCTGACACCTACAAAGCAGGCTGATGAATAACTTGGACAATTGTAATGTTGTCTGGACATATGATAATTTTTGCATTAATATACATTATTTCAACATTAAATTTCATCACATATCCATTCAATTTTGCATCTTTGATATGCCATTCAATATGGATGTTTCAACTCCATTTCAACAATTTCCATATACAGCCAGGCTGGATCTATTTACTAGGTGCATATATATAGTGAAATTATAATGTAGAGACAAACAGTCATACATACAACTACATATTTCTATAACTAATATATATATATATATATATACATATACACACACACACATACGTACATACACATATATACACACATATATATACACATATACACATGTATACAACATTTCAATTCCTCCACTAAAAATTTATACAATTTTATATAATGCCTTAGTATTAAGGCCATTGGGATACAAAGTATCTAACTGATTAATCCAGTAACTTTCTTTAACGAGTCTGTTCATTTCTCCGTTCACAATATTGATTGGCATGAAAAAAAAATCACGTAAAGAGTGATTATTTGTATTAAAATGTATTGAAACATTAGAGGAGAACTGAGGATCCATACAATTTTTTATATGAAAGCAGTGATTATTCATTCTCTTAGAAACTTGTTGAAGTGTTTGTCCAACATATTGCATGTTACATTTTTTACAGGTTATCAAATAAATTACATCAGTTGATTTGCAGGAAGTGTTATAATGTAGAGAAAACAATTCTTTAGTATTGGAGCTACTAAAATAGGTACTTTCTCTAACATTTGCACATTGAGAGCACCGATGTCTGTTGCAATTAGATGATGAAAAACATCTTTTTAAATTTTCTGTCAGTTTAGTTCTGATCAAAAGATCTTGTAAATTCCTAGGTCTTCTATAAGCAAGAATTGGCTTGCTCCAGTAAAGTGTTTTGACTCTGTTTTTATTTGATAAGTTGAGGAGACTCCAATATTTATTAATTGTAAGGCCTATATTTGGCAATGAAGGATTATATTGTATTATGAAAGGAATTATATTTTTCTCTTTCGTACATTCTGCTGTATTTAAAGCATTATTTTGGGTAAGAATAAAAGACTTTACTCAAAGCAGACTCTATTACATGTATAGGATAATTCCTGCTTTGGAAATATGTTTTTAATTCATTCAAAGAATTTTGTAATTGACAATCGTCTGAAATGATACGTCGGTATCTTTTCGCCTGACTATAAGGTATACCATTTTTACATGACCTGGGATGACAAGACGAATATTCCACATATTGGTGGATATTGGTTTCTTTGACGTGAACATTTGTAGAGATAGTATTATCAGAATTTTTCATCACATTTACATCTAGAAATGATATATGCGTACTGGATGCAGTGTAATTAAATTTAATTGTGGGATGAAAATTATTTAGGCTATTCATAAATGTGTGTAGATCTTCTGAAGAATGGTTCCAGATCATAAAGATGTCATCTAAAAATCTTAACCAAACAGTGGGATTTTATCGGCATTTGTGTTTTTTTATATTTCAAATCTATATATATATATATATATATATATATATATATATATATATATATATATATATATAGCGAGAGAGAGAGAGAACTGAAATATATTTTAAAAAACCACAAACGCTGATAAATTTGTGCGACTTGTTTCGCATCTACTGTATGCTTCTTCAGGCACAAAATATTTTGAAAGAAATGGACGACATCTATATATTTATAAACAATTATGCCATTGACATAATGTCATAAATGATATGCATTATCATAACAATCTCATATGTATAACGAAATCAGAAAGATACACGAGTCTCTAATGAAAACTGGATTCAGTGAAATCACAATATAGAGACAAACAGTCATACATACAACTATATACTTATAACTGATATATATGTATACAACATACCAATTCTTTTGTTAAAGTTTTGTAAAATGTTATATAATGCCTTAGTATTAAGGCTGTTGGGATACAAAGTATCTAACCTATGAATCAAGTAACTTTCTTTAATCAGTCTATTCATCTCTCCATGCACAATATCGATTGGCATGAAAGAAAAATCACGTAAAGAGTGATTAGTTGTGTTAAAATGTATTGAAACATTAGAAGAGAACTGAGGATCGATACAATTTTTTATATGAAAGCAGTGATTATTCATTATCTTAGAAACTTGTTTAACTGTTTGTCCAACATATTGCATGTTACATTTTTAAAGGTTATCAAATAAATTACATCAGTTGATATGCAGTCAGTGTTATAACGCAGAGAAAACAATTCTTTTGTATTGGAGCTACTAAAATAGGTACTTTCTCTAATATTTGTACATTGAGAGCACTGACATCTGTTACATTTAGTTGATGAAAAAATATCTTTCGGTTAAGTTCTGATAAAACAAATCTTGCAGATTCCTAGGTCTTATATAAGCAAGAATCGGCTTGCTTTTGTAAAGGGTTTTTATGCTGTTTTTATTTGATAAGTTGAGGAGACTCAAATATTTATTAATTGTAAGGCCTATATATGGTAATGAAGGATTATATTGTATTATGAAAGGAATTATATTTGTCTCTTTTTTACATTATGCTGTGTTTAAAGCATCATTTTGAGTAAGAATATACTGGCTTTATTCAAAGCAGAACCAATTACATGTATAGGATACTTCCTGCTTTGGAAATATGTTTTTAATTCATTCAAAGAATTTTGTATCATTATCTTTTCAGCTGGCTACAAGGTATACTGTTTTTACATGACCTGGGATGACAAGACGAATATTCTACATACTGGTGGATATTAGTTTCTTTGACATGAACATTTGTAGAGATAGTATAATCATAATTTTTCATCACATTTACATCTAGAAATGATATATGCGTACTGGATGCAGTATAAGTAAATTTAGTTGTGGGGTGACAATTATTTATGTGATCAATAAATTTGTGTGGTTCTTCTGAATGGTTCCAGATCATAAAGATGTAATCTAAAAATTTTAACCAAACAGTGGGATTATATATATATATATATATATATATATATATATATATATATATATATATATATATATATATATATATAGACACACAACTTAATATTAAATAATAGTAAATAACTTCTGTGTACATGTTTCAAAGATATTGTTTTAACTTTTAAATATATCAGCAGGTTTGTAAATGAAACAAAATTCAAAAGCACATGCATCTCGTACAAAAAAACAAAGCTGTAGTAGGAATTCCCATTGATGTTTTGAGATGTATCCAAATGAATTTATACATCCAAATGTGCTTTGGATTCTATTGAAACTCATATTTTTGAAAATACTGTAAAGTGTTTTCAAAAGTGGGCATGTAATAAATAGTGAAACACATGTATTTCATACAAGCGACACCCCAGAAAGGTAAAATAAGGAGATTTATGTAATAAATAGTGAAACACATGTATTTCATACAAGTGACACCCTAAAAAGGTCAAATCAGGAGATTTTTGTCATAAATAGTAAAATGTATTTCATACATGTGACACCCCAGAAACAGGAGATTGATGTAATAAATAGTAAAATGCATTTCATACATGTGACACCCCAGAAACAAAAGATTGATGTAATAAATAGTAAAATATATGTATTTTATACAAGTGACAACCCAGAAAGGTCAAATCCCTATTCATTAGAGGCCTCTCACATAAGCCAACTCTCTTTTGATCTCAGTGAGCAGAGCAACTGGTTAACCCAGATAACGTTTTGAAGTGTCAAGACCATGTGTTAGCTTTTGCAACAACATCAAAACTTCTTCTATTTGCAGAAGCAAACTTAATGCTTTTCTGCTTTAAAACCAGTCTGCAGAGATATTTATGTGAAATCTGCCTGTACTTATCACCTGATTACTGATTTCATAGTGTCTCTGGTATAATTAGTGTTAGCCCAAGCAAACAGTCCAAGGGAAACAACTCAAACAAAAAAGTGTCATGTAAGAACTAATTTAAGTTCTCTTTTCCATGAAACTGAACCAAGAATCTTTCACAGCAATACATTAAACCTCAGCTGTTAGTAAATATACTGTCATTTAATTTAATGACAGCATATTTCCTAACAGATGAGGTTTAATGTATTGCTGTGAAAAATTCTTGGTTCAGGTTCTCCAAATTTTGGCATACTAATGTTTTTCTACAAAAACAATGCAACAATAAAGTCAAGGAAATCCAAGTCAAAAACATTCATCTCCCCCTTTCAAAACAAAATCAAAATTCAAGTCAAGAGTCATTAAAGTCTATTTAGGTCATGTGCATGTCTATATAAATTGATCTAACAAATTTAATTTGCCTAGAACATGCAGTTTCTGCATAATGGTACTGGTTTTAAATGAAAATGTCAAAGTCACAAAAAGTGCAAATAAAACAAGAGTCCCTAGAAGGGACTGATGCTCTAATGGTCAAAAAGAATTTCCAGAAAATCAATACAAGACCATTTCTTCCTTTTAACCATGTCTACCAGTTTGAATGATGAAAACACGTGATTTCGCATCATTTCATTCATGCTGCAAGATGGTGACCAGGTAAACAATTGCTTATAAGAACTTTGTCAAAATCAGTGAATATCATGTGATTATTCATTCATCTAGGATTTATTCATCATGATTCATCTAAGTACTTAAATGCTTTTAGTAAATCCTCATTGTGACTGATGCTGTTAAAAATTGTATTATTTTTTGAAAATATTTACCAGACTTCTGCATACAAATAAAATGGTGGTAAATCTAACAATGTCAATACTGTAGAACATTTTCTATGGATCCAGTCTATTTGAGTTCTCTGGATTCACCCAAGAGGATATTCATGATGTGGAAGTAAATTCATACAGAAAGGTAATCCAAGATTTTATCCACATCAAAGAAATTCAAGATATTATCTCTATCCATGTCAGGAACAACTCGTCACTGATGCTAGGACTAATTTCCAACTCTATAAATACTCATAGCAACATGGGTATGTGTCCAAAATCACTACTTCACATGAAAATAAAGTTAAATATACTGTATTCCCATCAACAAAAACCATTTTATTTCAAGGGAGTGGATGCTTGGCTTGGACTTATAATGGATTTCTTGAACTGTGTTAAGACATACACAATAGATCTAACACCAGCACTGTGTCACAACAGCCATCCTTAGCTTGGCCCATAACCTCTACTCCTAACAGTGCCTGCCAAGCAAAGCCATAATTAATTACAAACTTGTTTGCTCAAGTAGACACAAGCTACACAAAGCCTAATGACTTAACACCTGCCTCTACCCTAGACCCAGATACACTTCATCAAATTGTAAAAGAAAATGCCACTAAGCAAGATAATGAAAATCCATGTACATGTTGTGCCAGCCAAGCAATACCCCACTTCACATTCACCTGCAAAGGCAGGCACAAGCCACATAGTGCCTAAATATATAAAAACTCTTATATCCTTCCTCTCCCCAAGCCCATGTAGACCCAGATATACTTCATCACAGTGTAGAAGACAATGAAACTAATCATGATGAGACTTCTTTCAAGCACATCGAAAGTCACAGTTCACAGTGCCATGGAAAATTATGTTCTAAGTGACTTGATAGTTATGATCAGGGGTCTTAATCTATATGTGCATGTGTATGTATGTATATGTGTGTCTATATATATATATATAGTTTCAAGGCAATCCTGAAAGTATTTTAGGAGGAGTAACGATAACAAACTTGCACTAATGGACAGACAGACATCGGATGAGAGATCAGCACCATTTTAATTGCTGACCAAGTAGACATGATAAGGAGTCTTTTAGTGAAAACCGCATGTTGATATGACCATCCATTAAGGTGGAGTAGCGAGAACAAGATTTTCAAGATGGCTGCCATTGCGGCCATATTGGATGTCAGATCCACCCGATTTTCATTTAGGACCAACTAGACATCATAAGAACTCTTTTAGTGAAAACCCCGTATCAACATAACTTTCTGTTCAGGTGGAGTAGCGATAACAAGATTATCAAGATGGCTGCCATGGCAGACATATAGGACTTCAGATTAGTACCGCTTTTATTTAGGACCAAGTAGACATAACAAGTCTTTTAGTGAAAACCTCATGTTGATATGCCCATCCATTCAGGAGGAGTATAGCGATAAGATTTTCAAGATGGCTGGTATGGTGGCCATATTGGACCTCAGATCAGCATCATTTTCATTTAGAACTCACTAGACACCATAAGAAGTTTTTCAATGAAAACCACATTTGATATGACCATCCATTCAAGAGTAGTAGCGATAACAAGATTTTCAAGATTGCTGCCATGGCAGCCATATTGGATGTCAGATTGGCACCATTTTTATTTAGGACTAACTAGACATCATAAGAAGTCTTTCAATGAAAACACCATGTTGATATGACCATCCATTCAAGAGTAGTAGCGATAACACTATTTTCAAGATGGCTGCCATGGCAGCCATATTGATTGTCAGATCTGCACCATTTTCATTTAGGTCCAAGTAGATATCATAAAAAGTCTTTTAGTGAAAACCCTATGTTCATATAACCATTACCGTATATACTCGCTTATAAGTTGACATTTTTTACTTAGAATTCGACTCATGTAGAGTAGGGGTCGTCTTATAAGCGCGACATTAAAAAAATTAAAAAATCTTGGGGTAATGTTGGAAACTCTAGATGTTTGCAGTACATAAAAATACTGTCAATTCATATATTTTTATGTTTTCATGCCACTATTCCTATGCAGTAATGCATATATGGTATGCACTGTGTTTATCCGTTTCATGACGGTATTCATGACACAATACATGTATCTACAGTTATTTGGATTTTATTAATTTGAAAATATTACCTGTAAATTAAATACTACCTACCGCAAAATGAAGTGTCCGTCAATGTTTACCATGGGTGTTTACTAGTAAGTATATTGCCTCCATTTTCGTGTAAGTCCGAACAACCTGTATTTGTATTAATATTTTTGTTTTGCTGTATAAAGACTGTGCTTGATGCAATAAAAGTTTTGATTTAATTTGTATTTTCCTTTTCCTAAAGTCAGATTTAATTCCCAAGTGATATTTCCCAAGTTATCTGCCAGTGCATGTGGGCCGATAAGCCTTTGGCTTGTAAAGGGACTCACTTTGTTTTCAAGTTGACAATCCTTTTGATCGAGCCGCCAATCTATACTTGTTCAGTGCCAAGTAGAGTTCTACAACTTCCTGTGCATATACTTTGACCTTAATCCCTTTGTTTATAAAGGCACCACACTCTTTGTTTTCCCACGTGACAACCCTTTGATCAAGCCACGAGTTTTATACATGTACTGTGCCAAGTCACAGAGGGTGGCTATTTGAACTCCCTGTGATCTTGCTGCACAATTGACATGTGTTCAGTTGCAGTCTTTAAATGATTTCTGACTTTATGATCAAAGTGTTACTCACAGAGCCCAAGCTCAGTCTTTGCATAAGCACCCGCATATGACAGTAAAGCCGAGAATCGGAGTCGGATGAGATTTACAATGACTAGACGACGATGTAGGATTTCAGAACTTTATCAGACAATGAGGATTAATTCTTGGACTTTGTACCAGATGACATTAGATAGTGACATTTATAGGATACCGTGAATCACAAAAAAGTGGACTTAACTTTCATTGTTTATTTGTACGACGTGCGGAATTAACAATATACAGGATATTGTGAATCGGATCATTCTGAACTTCTATTTTTATACCGGTATGTGACCTATAATTGAATTCGTGGATTTATCATATAAATGGATTAAAATGTCAAGCATTATAGATTTCAATATACTTTATTACACAAAGATGGACAAATTGTAAGTTGTCAATTTATTTGTGACATATTTCACTCAATAATATAATTGTATTTTACACTGGTTTTGTCTTTATTTTTCTTATCTATCTATCCAGTTTGGCTCGTTTATATTTCCAAAGTGCATTTCTGACTCACTAAGAAGTCACCCCTTTAGACGGATCTGACTTGCAAAATACATCCCGACTTATAATCGAGTATATACGGTACTTCAGGAGGAGTAATGATAACAAGATTTTCAAGATGACTGCCATGGCAGCCATATTGAATGTCAGATCTGCACCATTTTCATTTAGGACCAACTAGGCATCATAAGAAGTCTTTTAGAGAAAACCCCATGTTGATATGACCATCCATTCAGGAGGAGTGGCGATAACAAGATTTTCAAGATGACCACTGTGGTGGTGGCCATATTTGATGTCCTAGCACTACCATTTTCACCCAGGACCAACTAGACCATGGGATGAATGTGTATGTAAAGTTTTATGGCAGTCCTCCATGTAGTTTAGGAGGAGTAGTGATGACAAACTTGTGCTAATGGACGGATGGACGGAAGATGGACAACAGCCCATCCCATAAGCCCTTCTGGTCTATGACCAGTTGAGCTAAAAAAACTAGTAAAAATTATAAATTCCCTAAATGGCTTGGAAATCTGGTAAGGTCATTTATACATGCATAAAAACATGCTTACCAAATATTTTTTGCTTAGGTCAAGAGGTTTCTGGGTAACTGTGCTAACACTAATAAAAAATACAAACATTGTTTCTTGTGTACTCATGCTAAATTAGATTCAGGATGGATGAATGGACAAACAGACATCAGCAAAACAATGTGCCACCTTCTGCTAAGTATGAATTAAAAATAGCAATCAGAAGAATGGTTGATACCCCCGAATGACTGTAGCTATTACAAATGTAAAATTAATTTTGTGAAATTTCATATCCAGTGACCTTGACCTCTGATCTGTTTATAAAAGACTTGACAGGGTGCTGCCATTCCTTAAATGTAATGCAAATATGAAGTTTATAAAAACTTGGTGCTGGGAAACTAAGAGGAAAGTAGACTTATAAGGTGGAACCCAAAATAACAATTTTATCTCCTGTGAACTAGACCTTTGGGCTCAAGAATCAATGCTCAATGTAAACTACGTATGAAGTTTGATGAAAACTGGATCCAGGAAACCTGACTAATTGAGCAGAGAAATCCAAACAATTGCTATGCTCCAGTGACAGTGACCTCTGATCTCTTTGCCCAGAATTAATAGGGAGCTGCCCTGCCCAAGTGTAGTCTACAAATGAAGTCTGATGAAAATTAGGCAAAGGAAACTTTTCAGCCAGAAAGAAAATCACATTTTCAGATCCAGTGACCTTGTCCATGGATGTAGCAGTGCCAAAATCAATAGGCTTCTGCCTCTACCTATGAGTAGGCCACATGAGGTTTGCTACATCCTCCACACATGAGGTTTGAAAAAAAAAAGAAGTTTACAAGTAAACAGATGGACAAGCGGACATTGCTATCACTATATCCTCCACACATTCCTCTGGGGGTGATAAATATTAAAATGATGGCAATACTAAATTTCAACCATCTTAGACCTAAGTTCTAGAATTATAACTCAATTTACCTTGCCCCACATCCACGTCCATTATCTCCATGGAAATACTCATAGAAGAGACAGAGGTCCTTGAAATGAGGGTCTGTGGCATACTTTTCTTCATTACCTGTTGATAGAAAATGAAATTTTGCTGGTCAAACTTACAAAATTGTTAAAAGGTAACAAACTTATTATCAGTCCAGAGCTTCCAAAATGCCAATATTTGCCAGACACATCTGACAGATGAAATGAAATGACTGGTTGCTAACTTGGCATGTTAGACTTTACACAGGGTGCCAATAATCATTCCATGCAATTCTTTGGTGATTATGTTTTCCTAATTATTCAAACACCCTGTAATCCCAAAGTAGAAGACAATGTGCGTGCTGAAAGTCCATCTCTTTATATCTAGACTTCTCAAAATTTTATGACTGAATGATTGCCCTGGGCTTTTTACTTTCATAAATGCAAGTCCTACACCAGTCCCTCACACCATGTTATGACTGTCAGCACATTAGATACCACAAAATAACATACATGTAACCTAAACTATTTTTAGAACCAATATATGTAGCCTAAACCCTAATTAGAACCAATACATGTAGCCTAAACCCTTATCAGAACCAATACATGTAGCCTAAACCCTAATTAGAACCAATACATGTAGCCTAAATCCTTATTAGAACCAAATGAAAAAGACAAAAGTAACAAAACTTGCCTTTATCATCACCCTCAAAATATGATTTTTGGAACTAGTTCACCATCAAACTTAACCAAATATGTCTACCAATTAAGTATTATGTATTATGTCTCCTTACTGACTAAAAAAACTTCAATTTTTTTTTTAATCACCATAAAAGCATAAAATAGTGTTGAAAGGTAAAATTCTACACCAAAGATTTTGGAAAGAAAATAGAAGTTTCAAAAAAAAAAAGTTGGAGAAGAAAGAAAGTGACTAATAAAAGGATACAAACAAAACTAAAGCGACTGCAAATTTGGAACAGTAAAATAAAAAATTTCCAGAACTTTAATTAATTGTAATAAATGAGTACATGTACTTTCTTATTATATTTACAATTATTGCACATACTTCTAGTGTTTCTATAATAAATTACATCAATTTGCTCCATCGACCTTACTTTTAAATATCCTGTTTAGATGCAGTTGTTATAAAAGAGAAAACAATATTAAAATAGTAAATGGAAATTTTTAAACAATTCAATACGATATTTCTTCAATTTCAAATTTTAATATTCATAATACCATATTTTGGTGTGTACAATGTGCACTAATTTTACCCATAGGGAGTGCACGTTTTACAGAAGAAGAACAAGAAATTTTTTCTAGGTCAATCTGACGAAAGAATCGAGGCACTAAAGCTGCCTACAAATGTCACTTCTTGTGAAATATTAAATATGTTGCATTGTAACTAAATTGTTTTCTAGCCTTATTCAAGAGTTAAATACTGCTTACAAACCTCGATAATCTTGTTGTTTGATTGCTTCTGTGAATAAACTAATTTTGTTTCACATCGCTGTGTAGCTTTTTACTCTCTGACTTGACCGTAAATACATGTACATACGACTGGTAACTTGTTCTTCTACTCTGTCATGTTTACATTAAAGCTGTGCAAAGTACCGCATTGCAGAGGAACAAATATGATTACTGTACCCGAAAATTTTCAATATTCGATAACTGTTGATCTAATACATTTTTTCTTCATTAATTCATTTCTTTATTCATGGTTAAATTGAAATATAATATTTATAATTCAAACAGTGTTAATTTTCTCATCAGATTCACATTTAAGGGACTCTTTTCTTCCCTAATGAATTAGCTGAACACATGTTCCATTTGAGTGGTGATTTTGGAATATCAATACCTAGAGCTTGTGTGAATTCATCTTGACAACAGTTCACATTTGCAGTCTTAAGTTCTTTAATTACTGTACATGTACCAAAAGTAATTCATCTTCTCTATAGAGCCCACATTATATCCCACCTTTATTCCTTAGGTCCAACTCTTATGGCAATTAAGTTAACAATGTTTACTAATTATCATATTTATTTTGAATTAGTTTTGTGGACATGTGCTGCTTGGTATATATTTTCAATCTTTCTTTGTTTCATTTAATATGTTAATTTACCTTCATTTATATGGCTCAGTGTAATGCCAGGTGTTTACTCATGTAAGTGTCTTAACCAGTGACGCCTTTGCAATTGACAACAGAAGTGTCATACCTTTGAATTTAAAGTAATTATGCTTAACTTGAGCAAAGATCAGAGTCAATGCCGCCCAACTACAGGAAATGAATTTGCACTTACTGACAAAGAGTAATTTTTGGTGGGAACGGAGACATTATTTTACTTGCAGATAAAACAACACAGCATTTTAACTAACTGGAGTTTATATGGATATAAATATTGTGAATATTTAAATATAAATTGCCTTTGCATAAGCACATGGTAAAAAAGCCGCTGGGAGGAAGTTCACTGTAGGAGAGTCTTTTGTTATTGAGCAGAGAAGAATGACAAATGAGGACAAATAGTGACATTTTGAGAGTGACGATGATGATGTGGGATTTGATGCAACAGACTAAACTCCATCAAGAAAGCAAACCTTAAAACTGCCCTTTTATGGGCTGACCAAAAAGTCGGAAAGATATACTTCCAATATTTACACTTTTTTTGTTCTTTCTTTTATCTTTAAAAAAAAATTATTTGTCATGATTGGGTGCCGTATACTGAAAAGACCAGAGAAACACTCAAGCACTGGTTTATTATAATCGATTCAAACACTGTGTAACAAATAATCATCAGTGCACTATCCAAAATGTCAGACTATTGGTGCACTAGAAAGCGAAATTATCATGATTTAAAAATGTATTATATCATGTGCGTTATATGGCATAACTAAGTTTTTTCCCTCCTTCTGGGTTAAAAACTGAGGTGTGCATTTATCTATCAGTGCGTTTTACACATACCATAATACAGTATTTATATCCATATCCATAAGCACTTCATTAAAAATATTTATATCCATATGTACTCCATTCACAATATTTATGTCCATATGTACTCCATTCACAATATTTATGTCCATATGTACTCCATTCACAATATTTATATCCATATGTACTCCATTCTTAATATTTATATCCAGATGTACTCCATTTGCAATATTTATTTCCATATGTACTCCATTCACAATATTTATATCCATATGTACCCCATTCACAATATTTATATCCATATGTACCCCATTCACAATATTTATGTCCATATGTACTCCATTCACAATATTTATGTCCACATGTACCCCATTCACAATATTTATGTCCATATGTACTCCATAAACAATATTTATGTCCATATGTAGTCCATTCACAATATTTCTATCCATATGAACTTCATTCACAATATGTATATCCATATGTACTCCATTCACAATATTTGTGTCCAACATTTAATTCATTCACAATATTTATATCCATATGTACCCAATTCAGTTATAAATCACAAGAAGGATCATATACATTGCAAACTTGGTCATGGATACAATTTTCTTGCTGTGTTGTTTTATCTCTGATTGAAATACCATTTACATTTCCACCTAAGAAGAAACACACAATTTCCTTCATCAATAATTGCATGTACACTTCATGCAGCCTTCTTTAGGCAGTATGGGGTCTATCATCTCTACTCATGCCATGATGCAGTTGTTACTCTGAATTCAAGGATTGGACATTTCTGTCAGCAAGTAAAAAGGTATCACTGGTCTGTTATGAAAATTACAAGAGTAACACCTGGCATACAGAGATTTGCTGGTAACCAATGTTTTCTCCAGCCTTCCAAGAGAAAGGGCAATAAAGGCCTCCTAGGTCAAGGTTATGGGGCCTTTTGCACTTTCAGGGGGTACATCATATTATTTGATTATTTACTTATTACTTGCTTATTACATCACCACAAGTGAAAATTCACCTGAAGTTCCTTGAAATTACTGCAGTAAATTTATCATATTCATACTCAATATAAAAATGTCTAAAAAGTACAGATACATTAGACTTGAAATAACAGTGCTTACACATATAGCAGCTCTATGGGTGTATTCTTTTAAAGAGCTGCACTGCTTTTAGCATAATTAAATAGTTTTTTTTTAATAACAGTGATTCTGAAGCCAAACATTTGGGATATAAGCTGTGTGATTATTCCCTTTTCTTGTGTATTCTTTATGCTTGACTGGCTGAACTCTTGTCATTAATTCTTGTCATTAATTTAATTTCAATCATTTCCTATGATCTCTGAATTCATAGTACTTGCATTTATATTACACCATCAGTCATATACCATCAATGACTTAAGTATGACACCATCAGTCATATACCATCAATGACTTAAGTATGACACTATCAGTCATATACCATCAATGACTTAAGTATGACACCATCAGTTATATACCATTAATGACTTAAGTATGACACCATCAGTCATATACCATCAATGACTTAAGTATTACACTATCAGTCATATACCATCAATGACTTAAGTATGACACCACCAGTCATATACCATCAATGTCTTAAGTATGACACCATCAGTCATATACCATCAATGACTTAAGTATGACACTATCAGTCATATACCATCAATGACTTAAGTATGACACCATCAGTCATATACCATCAATGACTTAAGTATTACACTATCAGTCATATACCATCAATGACTTAAGTATTACACTATTAGTCATATACCATCAATGACTTACGTATAAAGCATGAAAAAGATCAAGTTTTTAATTCATTATGATTTGCTTGTAAGTGCTGATCAAAGTAATAAATAATTTTGATCAATGAGAAGCTTGCTGCATAGCCAGTTATAAAGTAAAGTGTCTTGATGACATAGTGCTCTTGATTAATGGTCCATACATAAGCACAAGATAGCAAACAATACAGATGGTTATATTTTGTGCATCTTTAACAATGTGTTGCCATTGTTTACGAGTACCCTTTTGAACTCTACTGTGAAAAAAGGCACAAGGATGCAGTTAAGAGAAACACTGGGTACCTGCTATATACATTAACAGTGACACAATTGATCAAAATAAAACAACGAAAAAGATCCAAAATATACCAAGCAGCATATGTCCAAAAAGAATTTCCTGGAATTCACAATAATTCTGTTGCTATTGGCCTTTAATTCTTTGTAACTGCCAAGTAATGAAACCATTTCTGACATTCTTGAGAAAGGAAATTTCATAGTAACTTGTGTTTCTCCAAGAATACTCACTCAAGCACATTAATGTAGAAAATTCAACCCTACTGGAAAGACGAAAATTTCTGTGTACAGTGGTCCCCCTCTTGAACCTGACCTGCACCCACCCACTTGATATGCCCAAAATTCCTTGGCAATGATGAGTTTGTGTTCAAAAGTACCCCTCTACGATGGCCACCCCCTAATGCATTCAGTGGCCAGCATATTAGTGCAAAAACTGTCATATTTAATCCTCGTGAGTGGTCACAAAATGGGGTTTACAAATGGAAATCTCAAGAATATTTGTTGATTTCTAAATTCAACACACTGACATTTGTTCCAACATGCTGATAAAGTAACTTGAATCCACACAAAGAGGTATTTAATACAATAATCCTTCCTGCTGTGTGTTCTTTAGATGTTAGGTCTTGTCACTTTGATAATTACTGGCTATTATTACAACTGATAATTATCAAGGTGACAAAAGATAACCACTGAGAATCACAATATTGTCCAGCTCAAGTCAGCATGAGGATGTTGCCAGAAAGTAAAAATGATATGTTAGCCATTGTGGCTTCTCACTCATAGATTACAAAATGTACTTGAAAGGTTACCAGACTAATAATAGTTGATCACATGACAAGCCCATTTCCTTTGTAAATATGGAGCATTTCATGTAATAATTACAAAATGCCAATGAAGGAGCAAATTATTGCAAAAAGTCATTATGTCATCATACATTCTTAGTTTGGAAGGAAAGTTAAAGCAATTTGACTACACAAAAAGAGGGAGAGTCAGTTATACATACTACAGCAGTAGGAAAATGGAATGGACAGAAAATAATAGTTACAGCCAGATGTTTGTGTCATTATACAAACAAGTGTCATTAGGACACTGCACCATCCAATTTAAATTGGAGACAGATAAGATCCACTAAGAGGGAATGCAAGTTACAAATCCTGCATGCCTTAGCCAGGGCTATCATAAAAACATGTTTCATATAATAGTAGCTTCAGCACGGTTCTAGTCTGAATGGAGTCATATCAAAACCAGGAAAAATTTCCATTGCGGAAACAAGGTGTCAGAATGTTCAGAAAACATGCAGCAGTGGCCTTTGATAGTAATTGGAGCAAACTTCTCCTGAAAGAGCAAGATAAAAAAGTTAGCAAGCTGAGAAAACAATGTTTTTGAGGAGATGATGTTGCTGCCTTTGCAACAGCTGAAAAAAACACACCACTTCCTCTCATACACTTTCAAAGTGGAGGGCCTTCTAACTTGTGATGAGTCTGCTTGGACATTGAGCCTGCCAGGAATGTGACGGATCTGGACTATAATCTTAAGCTGGGAGCACCTGCACAGATAGTCTCAGACCATGATGCAGAGGTTGGGTGATTTGGTTGTCCCTCTATTTGAGGTAGGACTTCACCAGTGAGTTGTCAGACATTACGAGGATCACCCTCCCACAAAGTTGATCCTTGAAGGGATGAAAGGCATTGATTATGGCTTTCATTTTTAGAAGGTTGATATGAAGGGTTCTTGACTACCACTGATTGTGGAGAAGTGGGGCAACAGTTGGCCCCCCCCCCCCACACACACACCAACCATAGAAACTGGTGTTCTAGTTTGTTATGAAGCTTGGCTTTTCCAAAGATGCTGGTGATATAATTTCAGAACAGTGAAACATGCTATGTGTATTCACCTTTATGAGATCAAACTTGTCTGTGTTTGGAAGTGAACTTGTCCGATGTTTACAGGGAATATATTTTGACAAAATGGATATTAATCATAAAGAATAAAAAATTTTACTTCATGTATGAAAAGAAATTGCATTTCTTGTGTCATATTGTACAGCTATTAGACCAACCACTGTGGTAAAAAAAACCTTGTTATACTTAGTGCATTTTGACAAAAAGGTAAAAAAAACTTCAGAGGAATCAAATGGACTTTAAAAAACTTTAACACTCAGCTCAATCTAAAAAACTTGAACACTGACTTTAATCTATGTATGGACGAACACACATATGTACAGACATGCACATGGATGCCAACATGATGGCTATGTCGAACCTCTGCAAAAATGGACTCCATAAATAAAATTAACTGTACCATGACATGGTCGGCAATCATTTATGTCAGGAATGAACAATTCTGCAAGTCGACGGGACAATTCCTTGGCAACATCCCTGAGCCGCATATAATTCCCTGATCTTGTGGGACACTCGACCTTGAGACTCTCTCCATAAAAAAAGTCAAAGCGCTCCAGATTCTCAATCAACAGATAGTTCACTGCAAGAATAAAAAGTAGGCTTTTATCACTCCTACAGCATGTGTAATTTGTTACAGTTCATTGTCTCACTTTGTGGTCTCATCACAATATCAGATCTTTTGTACCTCTTTATAAACATTTTATACATAGAAAAAAATCACATGCATGTGAATTTCATCTATTTTTATATGCAGAAAACCCCACTATGTAGCTTTTTACTTCAACTGTAGAAAAAAAAATTTGATGCAAAAGGAAATCTCCTCAATTTACAGTGTGTGCAAAGTCTGATAACAAAGTACTTAAATCTAAAAACAAGATTGACATTTTCCCCCAGTTCCCTTCTTATGTAGAGACTCATAATGAAAGTAATCTTTGGCTCATCACTCCCAATTTATATACTTTATATACTGTAATAATAGTAAGTTTTGGGACACAAAAAAAAAATATTTTTTTTGGTGTCTCAAGATTTATATGCATGTAAAATATATAAAATTTTCGGTGTCCCAAAACTTGTAGACACAAAAAAATTTAAAGACAAAATTGGGAAGACTGTTATACATTACACAGCAGTGACCAGCTTGTTAAATTACCACATCAATAAACTGTTATAAATTACTATAATTGTTTTTATGTTATTATTGCATATTTTCCGATTTCTCCAACATGATTTATAACAAAGGTAAATAAAGACTTCATAATTCACGGGCCGCTTAGAGTTTACCGGGAGACATGTACTATAGTGTACAGTATTTGCACGGTGCAAATCATGCTTGGTATCACTTATATTCTTGTTTATTCCCAAAAATATTTGATACAGATTTTGCTTTAATCATCGTTTTTACCAAATCGCATTCTTCCAGATTACATTTCAGCTATATGTTCATTGCTGTTTCATTTATTTGGATTCACACACTCAAGAGTTACTATTTTTCAGTGGTGTAAACGATCCTACAATGTGCTGTAATCTATATGAAAAGACACACATTTAATTATTTAAAGCACATAACCAGCATAAATTCACATAACTGTCATATGTTCATGGAAGAATGATTGTAATATATGTTAACATTCTGAATATATATCGATTAAGATCATCATTGATCCATTTTAGTTTTGTGCTTTGGCTTCACAAAATCATAATTTTTCCAGACATTATTCATTCCACTTTTGATTTTGGCAAGCTGATTGTTTTGGCGTCTCCTTTGTTTAAACCCTGAAATTGGTTTGGGTAAAGCCTAAATTTTGTCCGGCAGAAATGCCGGAACTTTGATGTGTAATTGCCTTCTACTCCGTAATATTAACACGATTACTGTTCCTGAGTAAACATGTACTTATTTAAGGTCACTTACATCAAAGCAAACTACCATGGAGTTTTTATTTTAAAAGCATTATTTCTGAAACTTCTTGAACGTATTTTAGAGATATTATTTAAGTTTAGTGCAGTGGTGCCTACGATTCGAATCAAAGAGATGTACTTCATTCAGCACAAGTAAAATCTTCAAGGTACATGTGGTGACGACATGCTGTAAACATATGCACAATAAATGCGCGAGTTGAAATAAACAATATTTTCATTGTTGTCATACTGGTATCACATTTGAATGAGTTAGGTATTTCCATTTTCAGGGCAAAAAGCCCCTGCAATTACACGTGACTTTCGACATTTTTAATGCAATAATGCATAAATTGACAATAGTAAACTCGAGCACAAAAGGGAGAAGTTACTGTGGAATGGGTATAACATACCACTAATGCTCAATTCCTGTCATCATCTGATCAAATTATACATATTTGAATTTGGTAGAAATAATAAGAAAACAGAGACAAATTAAATATATTTATTGACTTTTCAAACAAATTATAATAATTTATAACATTTCCATGTAATAATTCATAATGCGAGTCCCTTAACAACCACAAAGTCATGTTTATTTTACATTAGGCTATGATTGATAAAATATGCCAATTGTTCAGTAGGAAAAAAATGTTTTAGGTGTCCCAAGACTTATAGTACTTGAAAAAATTGCTCTAACTTCATGTCCCAACTTTTATAGGTCATACAAAAATTACTTTTGAAAATAATTAAGTGTGTCCCAAGACTTATAGTGTCCCAAGACTTACTGTCATTATGGTACTACTAATAATACACTTTGTTTCCATGGTAACATAAAAAATAATTAATGTAGAAATTCAAAGTATCAAAAGGAAACTATAGGTAATTTGCTTGACATATGTACCAAATTTGGTTAAAATACCTCTAAAAGTTTGAGAGTTATTCTTCAGAAATGAAAATGTTTATGGACGGACAGACAGATGAACATAGCAATATTCCTCATTTTACGGGGGGGGGGGGGGGGGGGGGGGGGGCATGAAAATCAAGCAATTTGTTCTATGTCACACAGAGTCTTGCCTGCAAAAGGAAAATCAAGTGTCATTTTTAGCTGATATCACTACTGCTGATTATGAAGTAATCCCTTAATCTCACTAACATTTAGCTTTACACGTACATTTTCAAAGTGAAATAAAGTGCACCTGTTGAGATCCTTTTTTTTCTCACTTTTTCAAAACTCTTTACATAAACCTTAATCAAATACTACATCACCAAAAAAATTATTTATAAAACTTCTGGTAAGGATTTCTTGCTGAAATTGGATCTTCAATTCAGAAAATGTGGTGTAATGTAGAGAGGTAAACAGAACTACAGTACTGAGCATTGTACCAGAGATCTAAGAAATAAAGAGTACAATTTACTCTCATGAATATAGCTGAGATTACCTTAGCTTTACAAGAAGTGTGTGAAACTTGCCAAAAAATCCTGCAAGCTTACAGGACAAGTAAGCTGAAAATATTACTGGTCCTGTACATAACCAACTGATCCAACATTTTATCATAAAAAGACAAAATGTAGGGAATGACTAGATGATAAATGCAGGTAGATGTGAATATCAGCCAAAAGTAATGTTATCTATGTAATGAAAAATGGAAAAATAAAGAAAAGCACAAAATAAGATATTTATATCATATATCAAATGTATTGATTTTTATTAAATTAAGCATAACATGGCCACTGTTTATTGACCTGGACAATTCTGCTAACTGCCCAGGTGATCCAGATCCATACACACCTCATGGAGATATTGGGCATCAGAATCTGATGCTGCCATTTATGACCAGTCTTAATCATAGTTAGAATGAGAATCAGGATCCTCATCCATTGACTTGTCATCAAAGACAGCATCAAAACTAGGCCCAGCTTTAATTGTATCTATATGGTGCCAACTAACGTTGTGCTCTACAGTTTGGTAAATTGTAAAAAAAATGAGCCGATAACTTTTTTTTACTTTTTATACATTTTGGAATTCATTCTTTGCACTTTCAGAAGCTGGTATTGCCAACTCATGGCAAAATTCGTTTTCCCAGGTTTAATAACTGTTTGACTTTTCAGGCTGATTTTTCGAGCATATGGGAGCAGCAATTTTGATCAGCTGTGTGCTTAGATCATGCACGATTTCCACAACTACAACATGTAAAGAAATTTCAGCTGCAGTACATGAAAGTAGCATAGAGGTATGCCAACATTCTCTCCATTGTGCATGTTGCAAATGCAAACAACTTCACCTTACACCTGTCACTGTCACAAGCATGTAATATCTGTAGAGCGCAACCAAAGGTAAAGTTCGAAAAATGTAAAAATGAATTGCACTTAAATTTAGGAAGATAAAATGTATATAAAATAAAAGATATATTAGTTAACAGACATAATCCTTAAAACATGCCTCCAAAGATGAGGCTATGGTATCCAAAGTACAGCTGCAAGTGAAATTAGGTCTCTGGAAAGAGGAGTTCCATCAGTGGATTATTTTCATTTATTAGTGTCATATTCCTTTGGAATTGCTCTTTTTTTCTCCACTGTTTCTGATTTATTAGGCTCTGGTGGCTTCAAGGAATCACAATACCTCCACATGTTGACGTTAGGAATTGGAAGCAGCCTGTGTCATCAGACATCACATAGATGCAGAAGAGTTTTTAACTGTAGTTGTTAGCAACTATTGTATGCCGACTATACGCAAGTTATTTCCCTTCTCATTTCACCCAGCACGTCAGATTGCTATGCTCTAGATTCATGAGTGGTCATCAGAAACAATTTGCTATTATTTATTTTTCATATGGCTTCTATTACTTCTTTTAATATGATAAAATATGCAACTTGAAGATTAAATTTACTCTATATACCTAAAATTTCATCTGGCCATATGGACTGGCTACTCATTTTTTTTGCCAGTGTGCCGTGAAATTAGCTGGCACCAGACCAGCGGGCTGGTAGCTATTTCGCATGCTGTCCCTGGCCAATTGACTGATCATGGGGACTTCAAGCTAAGGTCAAATAGATATATATTTTCAGCAGAGCTACCAGATCCCAGTTTAATGGTATCAATTTACTGATTTTTAACCAAGTAAAAACTTTTATTGCATCAAACTACTACAGCTCTCCAGATACCATTCAAGTTTTAATAGTCATACAGTGATCTATGTGAAAATTGTAGTGGCCATTTCAAACTTTGGGTGATAAAGCCCTAACAATTTTCTTGCTATAGAAATTGAGAACTGATATAAAAAAAAGTTGGCAATTATTGATAGAAGATGAAAAAAGATTAAGTTTTTAGGCGAATTTAAAGATTAATTATTTTTAAAAAAAACAAAAACATTTTTTTAATAGTACATAAATACGTGTAAGAAAACAGTCAACGGTTATCATCTGCTTTGACATCAGGTCAGCCAATGAAATTCACTACACCACTCCCTCAATAACTTGTGCCTGGATAACTCACAAACCCATTTATAATGTGGGGTCAGGCATGGATACCATGATTTTTTGCTAAAAAATACCCCAAAATTTGGCCCCTATTTGTTGAACATGGAGAAAATCATGATCAAAATTGGTTAATGAAACCTTGATATATTGCTGGTTTTATCATTGAAAATGATGGTTAGTACCCAGAAATTTGAATCAACATCATGAAATTCTCAACTTTTAATATGAGGTCGTATATTTTCTTCAATTTTCTTTCCAAACTACATTCTCAGTACACTGCAAATAACAATATTGGACAAACTTTTTATCAATGAAAATGTCACTAATGCCTACTGGTGGCAACACTTTAATAAATAAATACCAATTAAATAAGTTTTGTCAAGTGAAATATGTGTTTTAGTTCTATCTTTTAATTCGGTTTCAGTGTAATCATCATAAATGCAATATGCCCTCTTGTATTCAAACATGATAAATGTTGATCTACCGTCACAGCTTTGTCTGCGAGCGTTTCAGTGAGAGCCTAATTAAGTGCCAACTGTCTTTTGATCTCTGACTTGTGGAAGTATTTGTTGTGTTGTTACACTCAATTTAAAGCAGACCTGTTTTGTATTATCACGTTAATTACATCACTTGTATCAAATCAAATAAAGGGGGTGGAATAAAAGAAAAGTTAAAACGCATGCAAATCCTACCTGCGTAAGAGGTAGCGGTCATGGCCATGTGTCAAGTCAACTTATTTCAATTGATCAATTGAACACTGTTATAAATATTATTATGTAAGTAATATAATTAAACTACCTGATATTAGCCTACTCATTCACAAATGTGATCAATAATAGCAAGGCAACCAAGCAAAATGAGTACTTGGTAAATAAAAAACTTTGTTTCACTGATACAGTTTGCTATGGAGAAGCAAGTTCCAAAGTTTGTAGCAAACTTAGAATTCCTGAATTGGTACTCACAGATTTCCTCAGGAATGAGAAGTTTCACTATTACTTGCAATGAAATCATAGCATCAATATTTTACTAACAGAATAATTTAAATATTGAGTTTTGACGTTGACGGTTGTTCACGAAATAAATATCCCTAGTTTTTGAAAAAAAGGAATCTTGTTTTGTTGTGAATCAACAACAAGAAAAAGCAGTGACATAATACACAGTGTTTTTGTGTACACATAATGGTTGTTGAAACCACTTGGAGTAACATTGTTAACGATCTTTCACAGGTTTGTTATCTTAAAAATAAAGGTAATTTATACAAAGAGCAAACAACTGTATTAGAATAAAGATCTTTATTGACAATTATTCAGCCATTAAACAGCCCTGTTACTCCCCCCCCCCCCCCTTGCAAGTTATCGAGGGAGAGCTGTATCTGGGGTGTTTGAAACCATCTTTCCACAGTGTTCAGTCTCATATTCACTGATCAAGGGCCTTAGCTGTATCTGTGTTTATAGTAGTTTGACTGACAGTAATTTATTGACTGTGATGTTTCCATATTTGTTTCCATGTGCGTATTTTTTTCCGGATCCCTAAAATTGGCTGAGGTTAATTGTACAGGTCAAGGATTAGACTGGTTACTGATCTATACATGTCTATAACAAACACTGTCACATATGAAGATGGCCAATTAATGTAGGAACCAGTCAGCTCAAACCAAAATGGGATTATGCTGTGAATTTAACTGCATGTGCTGCTATTAGAGCAATATGTGGTACATACTTGTAATTAGAAAATTGATTTCATACTGAATTATGATTCTTTAGGTTTCCGGACGACGATCAGTTGACATTTTTGCTCACAAATGCCAATTTTTAGTCACAAATGCAACCATTTTATTCACAACCTGAAGCTGATCCATTCTCTTACTAGCTCCATGCAGCTTCAAAATTATCATGTGATGCAGCCTGCAAGGATTTCACAAAGGCTTAAATGGCTGTAGTTGGTAAATAAATCATCAGTTTTCAGTACGGCTTGGATCTGGCCTAAAATGTCTATCCATTTGACCTAAGCACAAAATCCCCACTATCAGAGGGATTGCCAGAGACTTATAGGCTAATGTAATCCAACTTCTACATCTGCATACCATTTTACTCGCTTATAAGTCGAGTCCAACTGCAAACTGCACAGACCCAGATCTGCATTATAATTATGTCCTGGCTGATCTGGGTCTATGCAGTTTGTTAGGAATAATCAGTAGAACAAACAACACAGACCCTGTTCTGCTGGTGCATTATGCGACAACAGGTCAAGGTATGTGTTGTTTGCAGTTGGACCTAACTTGTGAGTATATACAGTATGTGTTATTTATATGACATTATGAGGTTAATTTATTAAAAAGTGTTTGTAAAACACATATCCGTGTGCTCAGTTTTCTCCCATCCCCTAAATGTGTTCCTAGGGCTGAGTATAGAGGGAAGTGGGAAGAAAAGAGAGGAGAACAGACCCCAAGGGTAACTGTAGGTTGGATATTATCTGGATTTGTATTTTCTTACCCAGTCAAAGTATATGGCTATTGGGTGGGGATCTCAACAGTTTTCTATTTATGACCCAGGTGTTACATCTGTATGCTCCCTGGAGCATTATTCAGTGATTTCATTTAAAACTCTATCTGACATGCGTTGACACTTGGATCATCATCACACATACCTATTTTTAGGCAAGTACAACTAACAACTTAAGATGTATTTGATGTAGAACCACCTCAACCACACTATCCCAGGAGAAGGATCAAAATTCTAGGGCTACTGTGCCTATCTATAGACAACCCCCAATCATACTGCAATGTAGAAGTTCTCTATCTTACAAACTCTATCTTATTTTTGAAAAGATAAGGAATAACAATCCATTAACTCAAAGCTGGGATTGGTTTGGATTGGATTAATGTTGCTAGGGTAATGCAGGTTGAAAAGTAAGTAATAAGTTAACAGCCTACTTGGAAGCCAAATTGGCCCTCTCCAATTGCTGTTTCCACCAAACAACTTCGACTGTGACTCCCCAGGCTCGTAACGGACACTGTAGTGTGTGTTGTTCATATTCAAAATGAAAGGGTGATCCTTGTGATACTGAAAAATAATTAAAAATGGTTTAAATTGTTACAATTAACTGATAAAATCAAACTAATCAAATTATCCACATATAATGATGCACTAGCCTAGAATATAACATTTTTCTTTGTCAGTTTTTGTGAAATACCATATATGTGAAAATTTCAGTTACATCCAGGCCTTTGGAAAAAGAGGGGGAACTTCCCATCCCTCTTCTAAAAATGGAGAGAACAATGAACATTTAAGAGTAATACAATGAGTTAAAATAAAATTTGCTTGATTGATACTGTCTTGAAGAACTTGAATGTGATCATTTGATTCCACCAAGTGAGTCAACGCTGGTGTTCTTGACTCCACTTGGCAAGTCAAATTGATATTCTGAAATTAATAAAGCTTTTGGCAGTAGTAAATGGATATTTATTTTACCGATTTAAGATAGAGTTTGCATGTGATACCGCCATCTCACCCTCCACCACCCAATTTTAACCATATGTACATTTTCATCCATGATGTTTGGAATCTGGGTTCATATATTCATTCCTTTGAGGCCTGCTTTTCAACTGATTTGTTAGCAACACTAGCTTTGCCGTGTTCCTTGCATTCTGCAGCATTTGTTTGAGTTAAACTTTTGTGAAGTGTCACTTACTAATGCTTATTCCCCATCCAAGTTTAAATTATTGCCACTATCTTGGCTTATAGCAAAGGAGTCAGTAATCCACCTCATGTCTATTCATGAATACATATTGGTACAATATGGATGATAGCTTCTTGAATGGACTGTGCTGAGATTGCAACTGTACTTCCCCTCTATACAAATGCTACAGCATGAATGTACAGCACTGCAACAGTATTACTTTCATTTTTCATGGAATTAAATCATCATTGCAATTATTCTACTTTCATTCTTGAGGATTTACACAGATATAATTAAAATGTGCAAGAGCAAAACTGTATTTGCATGATTTCTCCTGCCATTCATGTATTTTCTTTGTCAAAGCAAGCTACGGAAACAAATGTTTGGGGTAAAATATGCTTCTTCAATAATACTTACCTGACCATAATACATTAGGAGTACAACCAGTCCCTCACAAATCCAGTCCTCTCAAGCTTATTTTTAGCAACAAATGTGCTAAAAGTCATCTGCCAACCTAGATGAAAGACAAGAGTAATCTCCCCTTGGATAGTGGGGTTGGTGACCAATCTTGTTCATATGACACTTATTACTGGAATGGATTTGCATGCTTTCCCTCATTTTAATGTAACTGTGATGTGGCTGGCAAAGTGTGCCTGTATTATGATTGGCTAAGTATTATCAAAGAAGCAGATTTTACTCCTAAAATTGGTTTCTTCTTCAAATATTTTTTACCTGATCATTATACATTTGGAGAATAAGTATGTAGTGGAGGGAGTTAGATCCTCTTACCCCACAGATGGACCAATCTTATACATGCCATAACATGACGTGTCACGCAAGAAACATGATTTTGGACTCCCAAACCCCTTGACATGGTCGTGTTTAGAAAAACACGATTTTCAGCAATCTTAGTGAGAAAAAAAAAATTCCTACCAAAAAAGAAAGAAAAAACATTTTTCTTGAGCACCATGATATATGCCCGTAATCTGTGGTATGTGTAAACAGTAAACAGTCCTGCTCAGAGCTCATGTAAAACTATCCTTGTGGCAGTTTATACAGCTGTTTTAGCGGCAATTAAAAGGTAAGGTGGTTAGAGATAAACAGTTACCTTTCAGAGATTTACTTAACTGGCTCACAATAGCTAGGGTGATGTGTCATGTCAAATCCTTTGAGCACTGCTGATGGAGAGCCCATTAGGCTAATTTGCATAGGTAAAGTACACTAAGTGGAACAACCCAATTGTCTGAAGTTAAGTACATCAAAGGGATCGATGTTGAAGAACAAATGTTATTACACATCACTGACTGCATTGAATGAGAATGTTGAAGCCATCTTTATTAAAGTTTGTGATCAGTGGCAACGTTTCTTTGAAGTTGGATTTTTACTCCATATATAAATGCAAAACAAGATTATTTCGGTAGTTGGAAAGGTGTACAAGTGTGATTCATTTTCGAAGGCAAAATGTCGAAACATAGTTGTGATTAAGGAAATGTGGAACCATCTGTAAAGCGAACAAAGCCCAGCAAAACAAAATTTCAGAACTCCTGGTTGACGGAGTTTGACTTTGTGAAGTGCAGCAGCAAGGGGGAACATTTTATTCTGTGCACAAATTGCAACCACCATATTGACATTAGTCATTCTGGAGTGTATGACGTCCATTGACATAGCAACACCACCCAGCATCATGACATGGCAAGAATACAGAACTCAATTCCCAAAATAACTAATTTATTTAAACAGTCGTCAACAGATATTGTCACTAGAGCTGAAGTACTTTTCTGCAATTTTGTTGCTGAGCACAATCTGCCATTTTCAGTATCAGATCATTTTTCAGACCCATGCAAGGAAATGTTCCATGATAGCGATATTGCTAAGAAATTCAGTTGCAAAAGGACAAAAACAATGAATATCATAACTAATGCAATTGCACCAATGTTGGACAAACAAGTAAACTGAGTTGTGCCAAAATAAAAAAAATTCAGTCCCGATTGATGAATCAAATGACAAGGGAGGTGACAAGACCATCACTATTTTGGTCTGGGTGCATGACCAAACCAACTATTGAACTATTGAAAGCAGCAAAGACTGCATGTAATTAAAACTACATTTACTGTCCAATGGATTTTAAAGACAGTAACCTGGTGTATTTTTGTATTTAACATCTGTGAGGTTGTGACCATGTGTACATATGTGTGTGGTGATGTTATTTGAAAATGCCAAGTCTACAATTTTTTGTTTGTTAGTATATTACATGCTACAGAGAAAACAGATGGTATTTTCTTTTATTCAGATTTGAATTTCCAGTCATTTGGTATAGACTGATTTGAAAAGATAGTTTATTCTCATTTGGATAACGTCGCTTTTGGGAATAACATGCACTGACCTCCTTGGGACCTCAAAACACGCTTTTTTAGTCTCAAAAACCCCCCAACACTGTCTGAGAATATGGCAAAGATGCAATCTCCAGTTCCCTAATGTACATATAGTTTAAAATTTCATGAACATTTTGAAAATTTCATGAGATGTGGGTTAGCACACAGATAGGATGTGGCTTGTAGAAAAATGTCCTACCTGCAAATTTAGTGGAAGTAGAGTGATCACATCATTCAGAATCTTCTAAAAAAAAACTGGGAAGGTAGCCTGTTGTGCTGCTGCTATAGGTCCCACCAGGTCAAAATGAGCCATTTGGGTTGAAATATCTCTGAGGTAAAAGCTAGAAAAAGTCATCTATAACCCTCCATCACACAGCTTGGTTAATGTCAGGGAACAGTTATGCTCAAATGCTATGCCGATATGCATAGGAAACTCATTTGGTCTTGGGATAGTTCTTTATACGCAGAGTGTATACCCCGTCATAGCCAGGATGATAGAGCTTGAGCTATCATTCTTTCCTTTTTGTAGTGGTAAAAATAAATGAGATCTCTATCTTCTGAACTGGCTCAGTTTACTTGAGGTACCACTTCGAAGCCTTTGTTGGGTCCTGTATATGCCCTCGAGGCAGAGGTTCCAACGAGGGAAAAGGTTTCACAACAAAGAACTGACTCCCCATGAGTGGGAGCCTGTTCATAGCAATGAAAGCAGGAGCTGTCATGAGTGAAATAGAAACCATAGTGGCGGAACTGTAGATTGTTCAGATCGATTAACTAAGCATGTATCTGACTGATTATGCCTGCTGTATCGAGAATGACTAGGCAGCAGGTTTTGTTGAAGAGGTGTTTTAAGGAGGTTCTAAACATAGGTTCAAAATGTGCTTTATTCAACCATGTCAGAACCCACAGTAGATTCCATTTCAGAAACAGGACAGAAATCCAGAAAGGTCTTTGTTTTGGCCTATATTCTCCCTTCCATGTCTGAGATCCTGGAACCATAGTCTTTGATAGTGACGGGCTAACTTCTTCTCTTCAAAGGTGGAAATTAGCTATTTGTGGTAAAGAGACTATTAACCCTAGCAGTACTGGGTTATTTTTGCATGACCCTTCCACCTATGTTAATTTGTTTCTAACTACCAGATCTATGTATGCCGAGTTGTGCCAGAACAACACAAACTTTTAGGGCCATATCCATATAACTACTGCAAAACTAGTATTTATGGTCAGACTGGGGTGAAATTGTACAAAGTGATGCATATGTGCATGTAGACTGCTAACATGGAAAAAGTCAGTGAAATTGACATGTTCATGGTTATCACAGGAACCAAATAGGGAAATAAAGTAAAAAATATTTATTGAACAAATAAAATATAATGTATACTTTTCCATCAAGTACAATTATCCAAAATGTGTATATGGATAGTCCAATTTTTTCTTCATATTACTTATATACTCAGTGCATTATTTCTAGGTCTAAGCTGGATGATTAAAGTTTTACTTTTTAACATGTCCGTACATTCCAGAATGTTATAATATTTAGTTGCTGTAACATTTTTGTAGTGTTCCATTAACCACAAATTGTCTCCACATGAAATAGGACTCAGTTATGTATAGTTAAATAAATAAAAAGGAACATATACTACTCATACAGAAAATGATAAATAATTCTAGAATTTACTTTGGTTGCGATGGTGACCAAAAATAGTCTTACAAAGGATGGAAGGATTAAAAAGACATGGAAGGCATTACCCCAAAAATCTCTTTGCAGAATCTTTTTATCCAAATAAAAATTGCATTTTTCCTTCAAAGAGTAAAAGTAAATCAAAAGTTTTAACTTTACCAAGAAGGTAAAATACATATTATACATGCAGAACATTTTTATAGCCTGTATGCATGTGAAGAGAATACTGTTAATGCACTCAAGTCAAAGTAAGTTGGTATAACAAAACAAATCTAATTTTCTCATTTTAAATTTGTTTAAAGGAAGATGTCCGACAGTTTTTATGTAAACACAAATGTATACAAATTATACTGCTAGCAAGAATCAATATGATAAATACAAAAGACTATACATGCGACATATGTAATAACTGACACCAAATCCAACTTTTTTTAATTTATCACGACACACACAGAAATAAAAAAAAACATTAAAAAAATTGATTTGTTTTTTAAACATATAAAAATGTTTAAAAGTTAGCTTTTTATCTGGGATTTAAAGACTTTTTGAGTAATCTCATAGTAAATAATACTTTCTTTTTGCACGCTCCATTATTGAATTTTCTGTATGTCTGAACTTATTCTTTTCTTGCCAATATAGCAATTGCATATTTTACATCATGTACAATTCAGCATTTGAGCCATCTCTATGGATTTCTGACATACAATCCTGAAGAAGAGTGTCCCAAAGTCATCTGAACTTGATTTGATTCCAACATCACTGCTGCTTGAGTGCTTAGATTCAATATTGTCATCACTAGCCAATATTATTAGTACTTCTCTCTCATCCGGGGAACTCCCATCATTTTTCAGAACAGCCATTGTAAAGCTGCTGTGGAAGAAACCAATGCTTGACTCTAACAATTTAAAAAACTACCGCCCTGTTTCTAACCTCACATTCATGACAAAAATCTAAGAAAAGTTTTGCTGCCCCAACTGATATCTCATCTGAATTTAAACTTATTTAAAACTCTCAAAGCCCACAACACAATCAATCCCTATCAAGTTACATGAATCCTCCAAACTATACCAATTCAAAAACTGAAGGGCACATTTTAACACAGGCATGACACAATGTATCATTTATTGGTTTACCAGTCAATGGTGATGTTACAAACTATTATTGAAATGTTACATTTATTATTGGTACTTAAAGTACTTTTAGTGGTTTAAGACAATAACAAAGTGTCATCTCTGCCCATCTTTTTGAAGCTAATGTACAGAATACACCATAATATAACACCCTAGCATTGCCATAAATGCATGCAAAGTTACTAGTTACTATTTCTTTTTTTACAGCTTAATATTTTTATAAAACACGCTGCATAATTGGTTTTGAAGCTTGACAAATACTATTCAGAAGCAAGTACTTCCAAATATAAAAATCAAACCCCATTTTGTCTTTTCATGCAATGAATCAATCATTATAAATTTTGATGGTTGACAAGTAAAACTGACAATGACAAACACCAACATTATCATACACCACCTTATGTTTCTCTTTCACAACAGACCTTTGACATAGACCGAATCCCATATGGGGACAAAAACTCATCCTCATCTAGGATGATCTTCAGCACTTTGATCAGCTTTTTCTTGTTCACCACAGAGAGCAACAGAGCTTCCTCCCTTTGACCAGAACACATGAAAGAAATCTGAAATAGAAAAACAACCATCAGAAGAATTACTGATCCCCTTCCAACAGAACATAGTATTATAACTGTTAAATATATGCAATTGCATGTCCAGTGAACTTGCCCTCTGATCTAGCAATCACAGACTTAATACAGAGCTGCCCTTCCTATAGTGTAATGCTTCTCTGAAGCTGATAAAAACTGAGTGCAGAAAACTTCAGGAAAGTGAACTGGTCATGTGGAATCTACAATGACACTTTCAGCTCCAGCAACTGTGATTTCTTACCGCTGGACCCAAGAATCAATATCAATAGGGGTGTGCCTATGGCCAAGAGTAGACTACTTATAAAGTTTGGTAAAAATTGGATCCAGGAAACTTGACTTGTCAAGCAGAAACCAAAGCAATTACAATGTCAGCTCCAGTACTCTGACCTTTCACCCCTTGGTCTTAGAATCAATAGGAAACTGCCCCTGCCCAAACATAGTCTACCTGTTAAGTTTGATGAAAATTAAGCCAAGGAAATTTTCCTTATCATGCAGAAAGGAAAACCACAAATTTGAACTCAAGTGAACTTGACCTTGGGTCTAACAGCCCCCCCCCCCCCCCCCAAAATACCAATAGGCTTCTGCCTCTACCATTGGGTTAGGAACATATGAGGCTCAAGTGAAAAAAAGACTACAGCAAACTTTAGTTATGTTGCAGAAATCACATTGTCTACAGATGGATGGATGAACAGACATCACCATCACTATATATCCTCATGCACCTTTGGTCATGAGGATAATAAAGTAAAATAAAAGAAAATTCTGTGAAATTTTATAAGCCATGCCTTTGAAATTATACTGCTTGAAAGTTACTTTATTCATATTTCAAAACAATTTTTTGATAAATGATCAGTATGAATGAAATTTCAAAAGGTGTATATGGCAAGAAACTTTCAGACACATGACACAAGTCAAGTAACCCTTATAAAAATAGAGGAATGGTGAGTAATTTGCTCACATAAACATACTCCACCTCTCCTGCCCCTAGATGGACACAAGTCTATAGTCAAAACAAGTACATAACTCTTGTGAAAATGGTGTGAATATAATGATATTGGTCACATGCATATCTTCTGATGATGACCATAATATATACTAAGTTTCACAGCAATTCACTAAAATCTGTTAGAATAAAATTTACAAAATGGTCATACATTGTATCCAACTGTAACAAGATAATAACTTACAAAAATCAAAGAAGCACAAAGATTCGTCAATATCTACATCTTTAAATGATGATCATAATATGTAACAAGTTTCACACAATTCATAAAGGACCTGATGTTGCTCACCTTGGTAGTTGCATCGTTTGTAAAATTTCAAAGCCATTATACCAGGATGCTTTGTCAAATTTGGTAAAATTCTGTGGAGTTGTTTTTGAAAAGAAGTCATTTAAAGATTTTTCTATTTTTAGTAACAGTGGCCATATTTCATAGCAGATCAGCATAATTTGGTCAAATTCTGTTGAGTTGTTCTTGACAAGTCGTTTAAAGGTTTATCAATTTTTAGTAACAGTGGCCATATATGAAAGTTAATTGGCATCATTTAAATTTTTTTTTAAAGAGCTTCATGGCAGGATGCTGTCAAATTTGGTCAAAATCTGTTGAGTGGTACACAAGAAGAAGTTGATTAAAGGTTTGTCTAATTTTCGTAACAGTGGCCATATTTGACAGCAGATCGACATCATTGCTGGGATGCTTTCTGTCAAATTTGGTTAAATTCTGTTGAGCAGTTTTTGAGAAGTCATTTAAAGTTTCGTTTTCTATTTTTAGTAATGGCAGCTTACTGATGGCAGATCATCCTATGTTTAACAAATTTGAAAGACCTTCTTGCCAGGATGCTTTCTGTCAAATTTGGTCAAATTCTGTTAAGTGATTCTTGTGAAAAAAATCAGTTAAAGTTATTTTGATTTTAAGTAACAGTGGCCATATTTGATAATGGGTTGGCATCATTTAAACAAATTTGAAAGAGCTTCATGCCAGGACACAATTCAAATCACATAACCTTGGTGCTGTTCTATTTGAAGACATAATTGCCTCGTGCATCAAAACAAAGAAAGGTTTCATGTACATGTCAAATCTAAAACTATCAAACATATAAATGGGAGTCTTGGAAAGGAAAAGAACACAAAGTGAAATAGAATTGAAGTGGAAGTCAAATGGTTTTTACGCTGTTTACATGATAGATATTGCTATATATTCTACACCAGTTCACTCACTCTAATAATACTGAGTCAGGCATATTTGGTGAGTTACTGTATGATGTCATAGGCCTCTATCTAAATATAGAAATGTGGGGTTCTTTGTTGTCATGCATGGGGGTCACATACCATTAGTTATTGTGCGGCACATGTGATTGTGTACATTTTCTGCTCCAGTAATTATTCATTTTCATCATGGATTTTACCATGCCTCACCTTCAGAATGATAATAACAGTGTAATTCATTAGCTATCGAACAGTTCCTGTTCAGTTACTTTGAAATTCTTTTTGTGGTTTTATGATCTTTTGATCTGCATCTAGACAATGCCTAGACAAGGGTGTCCGCAGACAAGGATACGAGATAATACACATCTGAATGAACATTTCCAGCGTCTTCGTTCACGCTCACCGATGTGTGGAAATATTGGAAGTTTATTGGAAAGTGGCTTATCTGCTCGCGTTGCACGATATGATATGGAAAATCCAGCCAATTGGACTTTAGAACAACTTAGAACAGAGATTCGTTCCCAGGGATATGAAGCCCTGCCCACTTTTAAAAAGTCAGCTCTCATTCAGCTCTTTGAACACAACCGAAGACAAAGAAAGCAACCTTAAGCAATTATCACATCACTATCTGACACAGCTTGTATTGTGCGCAGTGTGTCAGGATATGAAGAGCTCCAGGCAAACACACATATTGATGAGGATTTCCCCATGCCAAACAATAGTGGTCATGTGATGTCTGGCTCAGATCAGCTGACTACATCAGATCATGTGACAGTATCCAACATGGTGGCGGCAATTGCTTCCCTGACCAAAACGGTCGATTCCATGGCCAATAAAGTGTATCGGTTTTGCGCTCCATACAGCTCTGATGGCAATGTAATGGGTGGACAGGAGATGACTTTCCACACCTCTTTAATGGCAATGGAGGGTGTTTCTTCGCAGTCGTTACCACATGTTGAAACCATGCCGGACAACATCAGGCAGCAAATTTTAACAATGGGGCAGATTTCTCCAGCTTGCACCAGAAGCGAAGAGGGACCCAGACACATGCCCCAGCCTGCACCAGGTTCTATATTAAAAGACATAATCAACCATCTCTGTGACGCTGCCATCAGCCCTTCAACACAGATGTCTTACCAATCTGGCCTGCAGCATATTTCTCAACTTTGTGATTATGGCTGGCAAACACCAAGGATCTGGACTTCCGCTGATTTCTGAGGATATTCTTCTTCAGTACACAGTGCATTGTCATGGGGTGCAGTGATTAAATATAACACAATTAAACTTTGTGTGGAATTCGTTGTGCATATTTAAAGAGCGGGCTTTCAAACCTACTTGTTCAGTCAGATGGACATCGGTGCTATAGTTTGTTCACTATCTTACGAGGAATAAAACGTTTTACAACATAATCTTCACAGACCAAGGCTTCCTATAACTTTTCTGATGCTCAAACAGTTGTGCTTCCTATTCCGTGCAGAAAATTTTTCACCATACATGGATCTTTTGATGGAAGTGGTGTCCTGTGTTGCATTTTTTGGCTTTCTACAGTGTGGAGAATTTACTATTTCTACTGGAAAGTTTGATCCTACACTCCATTTATGTGTTTCAGGGTGTCTCTGTTGCTGCTGATCACTTTACTTTGAAACTCAAATCCTCAAAAACTGATCATTTCCGCAAAGGGATTACTTTGTATTTTACAGGACAAACAATTCTCTATATGATAAAATTTCTGAAAGTGCGTAAAAGCATGGGTGCTCTTCCAATGGACCCATTGTTTGTGGATATGTCTAACCATGCACTGACACCAGCTTTGTTCATACATACTTTACGCAGTTCTTTGCAAACTCTTCATGTGGATCAAACTTGTATAGTGGACACTCCTTTTGTATTGGTGCTGCCACTACAGCCGCTGCTGTCCACATGGAAGACGACCCGATCAGAACTTTAGGGTGATGGTCTTCAGACTGTTACAGCAGATATATTCGTGTATCAGGACATTTGTTAAGGCAAGCACAAACATCTGTGTTTTCATAGGTGATTTCCAGTGTTTTCATTCTTTCTGCACTTTGAACTATACTTTGTCATGTACATCATGTGACTATCTGGGACACGCATTAATAGTATCATATATGGCACTTATGTGCAGCATTATGCTACATTGCTTTCACTTCTCTATTGCATTTATCTTATATTGGGGGCACTCTGTGCAATTTCACATCTGATGACATCAATTACACTTCGTTTGGGGTGTTCATTTCATGTTACTTCATTCTCTTGCCCCTAATGCTACATGTACCTCTGCAGCTCCTTAGTTGCAGTAGTTCACTTTCTAAAGTGCAGCTCCTTAGCTAGTTGCACACTCAGAATTAATGTCCCTGTTTGCAACTCCATAGTTAGTTGCACCTGGATTGGTATATGCAGCTCCATAGCCAGCTGTACTGGAGCAGCTCCATAGCCAGTTGCACCATACTCTTCTGTATTTTACTTAGTCTATTTATATCTTGTACTTTTGTTGTATGTTTACAAGCTAGTCAGATGCATCTAATTTGGTGATTGCGTTCCACAGAGTTGCTCCCAATGTATGCCAAAGTTGTAATGAGATATATATATCATTTATATATCTGAAGAATAAACATTTTAGCTACCATTTCTTTTGGTTGTGTATTGTGTAACTGGAAGTCAAATGGTTTTGACGCTGTTTACATGATACATATTGCTATATATTCTACACCAGTTCACTCACTCTAATAATTCTGAGTCAGGCATATTTGATGAGTCACTGAATGATGTCACAGGCCTCTATCTAAATATAGAAATGTGGGGTTCTTTGTTGTCATGCATGGGGTCACATACCATTAGTTATTGTGCGACACATGTGATTGTGTACATTTTCTGCTCCAGTAATCCACCACCATCCCCACCGCCTACCATGGGGGTATTGGATTGGCTGCTTATCTGTAGTTCATTGCCCCTGCACTGACGGGCATAACAATGGGGTTCCTTTTGCTTTCAGCCAACACATAATTTGCATATTGCTGTGTCGTAACTCCTTAGATACCCGCACCCTGATCGTTATATGCTGCTCCTTTGCTATGTGCAGCTCAATATTTTCTTGCACTGGTGTAGTTCCTTAGTCAGCTGCACCAAGGGGTTGGGACACTCATAGCTTAGTTGTATTTGCATGCAACTCCATAGCAGTAGCTTAATTTGTTATGTGCAGCTCCATACTTTCTTGCACTGGTGCAGCTTCTTAGTCAGCTGCACCATAGGGTGGGAGTGCAATTTGTTTCTGATGGGGGCTGTTCATTTTGTGTTACTTCATTCTCTTGCCCCCCATAACTACATGTACCTCTGCAGCTCCTTAGTAGTTGCAGTAGCTCACTTTCTCAAGTGCAGCTCCATAGCTAGTTGCACACCCAGAATTAATGTCCCTGTTTTGCAGCTCCTTAGCTAGTTGCACTGGTGGGGGTGTTCATTTTGTGTTACTTCATTCCCTTGCCCCTAATGCTACATGTACCTCTGCAGCTCCTTAGTTGCATTAGTTCACTTTCTAAAGTGCAGCTCCTTAGCTAGTTGCACACTCAGATTTAATGTCCCTGGTTGCAACTCCATAGTTATTTGCACCTGGATTGATATATGCAGCTCCATAGCCAGTTGCACCATACTCTTCTGTATTTTACTTAGTCTATTTAAATCTTGTATTTTTTGTTGTATGTTTAGGGGGTGTTCATTTCATGTTACTTCATTCTCTTGCCCCCCATAACTAAATGTACCTCTGCATCTCCTTAGTAGTTGCAGTAGCTCACTTTCTCAAGTGCTGCTCCTTAGCTAGTGCACACCCAGAATTAATGTTTCTGTTTTGCAACTCAGTTACTTGCACCTGCATTGGCATATGCAGCTCCTTACCTAGTAGCACTGGTGGGGGTGTTCCTTTCATGTTACTTCATTCTCTTGCCCCCAATACTACATGTACCTCTGCAGCTCCTTAGTTAGTTGCAGTAGTTCAATGTCAATGGTTGCAACCCCATAGTTAGTTGCACCTGGATTGGTATATGCAGCTCCATAGTCAGTTGCACTGGTGCAGCTCCATAGCCAGTTGCACCATAGTCTTCTGTATTTTACTTAGTCTAGGATTCTAGGGGGTATTCATTTCATGTTACTTCATTCTCTTGTCCCCAATTTTACATGTACCCCTGCAGCTCCTTAGTTGCAGTAGTTCACTTTCTAAAGTGCAGCTCCTTAGCTAGTTGCACACTCAGAATTAATGTCCCTGGTTGCAACTCCATAGTTAGTTGCACCTGGATTTATTAGAAATAAAAATAAAGAAAAAAAGAGAAAAAAAACCCCATCTCAATTAATTGCTTTACAAACAGATATTAATTTGTGACAAATTTCAAGCACAATTTTTTATCTTTACATGTAATGTCCTGGTCAATCAAAGTCAATTTATCAGGTTCAACATCATACCATTTATAGGTGGAATAATCACTTGGGAAATATATATCAGGGTTTGGACCCTGGTTCAGTCGAATATTTAATGCAGATTGGCAGCCCCATGAGATAACTCTGCAATAACCACAATTTCATAGCTACTATTGTTTAGGAAAGATTGATTTCTCAAACCACCAACTATGGAGATAATATTATCTGAAACAAACACCTTGTTTCCATTTATTGTTCTTGTTTTTCAGTTCACTATTGGCCATGAAGAAGACTTACTCTTTATCCATCAAATTATTGTCGACCCTCCTAAATTCGCGTCCATCCTTGAATCATGTGCCATGTTTCTCGCGACCTCACGTACTTGTTTCGAGATACTGACATCATCAACTGTGTCACTAACATTCATTGACAATGACAGTAAGTGCTGATTCAGAAATATTTGATGAAATGAAATTTAAATATGTACTACAATTCAAATAGAAAAAAACCCAATGAAAATGGCCAATTTTACTAATCCATATTTGCCTCAAGTTGTGGCCCTGGAATGAGTGTTAGCTGTTCAAGTCAGGGCCACTGTTCACATGTTGGTTTTCTTTACCTTTTCATTAGTAGGAAATCCATGACAGAGATTTCTCAGACGACAAAGGCAATGTAAAAACTTCGTTTCTATAACATGCAGTTCTTATATTATGTTAGAAAAAATAAATAAAATGGAGGAATATGCAGCATGAATTTCTTTATTGGATTATTGTAATATAGGGGGGAAAAAATCTTTGATGTGATATATTCAGAAGAAAAAAAAATCTTTTAAAAGTTCAGCGCATCTTTAAATACGATAATTATATCAAAATAGCTTGAAAAAAAATAATTAAAAAAATGCATCCTATTTTTATATATTTTTTTTATACTTTTGGCATCATTTTTGATATGTGTTTTATTTAGTCAACATGCATACAAAAGCAATGATATTACAAATGCAATTAATGAAAATACGGAGACATTATAAATGATCTATTTCCACACTTTGGCCTAATTGTCACATTCCAATCTTACGTCACATGGCCTTTATTTCAGGGGCACGAACCATAGACAAACTTTCAGAAACAGACAAATTTTGACACGCTCAGAAAAACGGTAGCTTGAAAAGGATTTAGAGAGTCTATGATGAATAAATTAAGTAGATATAGTTGAACACATTCTATGGTGATTTTAATAGTTTCTCACAATATTATAATGCAAGCGTTAAAATTCACATTAAGGGCACGAACCATGGCAGGTCGAGGATAATAATTTTGACATAGATAACCCCAATCTGGGTTGACCTGTGTTGAGTGTCACAAAGGCTATAATGACTTTTATCATACCAAAAACCAACTCTGCTGGCATCTGCATTCTCTCTAAAAAATAATTTAAGATTTACAAAAAAGATGAAGGAAGAGGTCTGATTTCAAAATAGTTATTGACTGTAAAACTTTCACTGTCGTAAATATTTAGGAGGCAAATAAAGACTAGCCTTAATTAAAAAAATCACTTTTAAAAAAATACTTTTCTTAAGCTGCCTTAATTACTGAAATGACTGGAATGTTATTTTTAAACATTGAATTTGATAAGAAGGGGGAAACAACAGAATTCATCACTCATCTCAAAAATGCAATAATTAATTCTCTTGGAAATGATTATTATAGATTATTCACATTATTTGGTGAATCAAACAGATAGGCATTTTACATGGAGACAATTTAATCCCGAAATGTTCTGCAAGTGAGATTATTGTATAACAGCATTAGGTTTAAAGGGTTGTGTTGTTAATTGTGATTTAATAATTTAATATCAACAGATCATTCATTGATTTCATTGAATTGCAAAGAACATTTAGAGAGCAAAGAACCAGGATATTGGAAATTAAATTGTTGTTATTTATCATGATTAGATTATGTCAGGAATAATGAACAAATAGTTTCTATTACGACCAAAAATTGACAGAAACAAAATCTGTTGTATGCCCAGTGTTGTGAGATGATTAAATGTTAGAGCTGCAACAATAAAATATTCATCCAGAAAAAAAAGAAATATTAATGGAAACTTAAGGAAAAGTAATGAACAAACATATGTAATTAGGAATCTCTTTTAGATGGAACTAATGACACTACAGACAAGAAATAATAACACGAGTCCCAAATGAACTGAAATTGCTCACCTGGGTAACTGACATCTGTTAACTTGTGAATGAAATTCATACATGCAATGAAACTGCAGACGGAAAGCAAAGTTTGGAGCAATTAGTTGCTACTTTGTCTATTAATGTTGGTGTTGGTTATCTTCTTGTTAAGACCATATATATAGGAGATTAAACATGGCAGATTCTTTTGTTTCATGTCTGAAGATGTTTTTTTAATATGCTTGGATTTTCTGATCGACTGAAATAAAATAGATAAAACAAGGCAAGCAATGTTGGTTTTTATTCAATAAGGTACATGTAAAGTGTTATTACTTTGCTGTATGACTTATGAGAAAGCCTAATGTTGTATGTGTTGATTGGTTGCCAGGGCTTGGATATTTCATTCACTTGTTTTCAGATGCTGCATGAAATATTTTTGTATGTGTTCAGACAGAAAAAAAGGAAAAATTTTGAATGTCAAAAAAGTCAGAAAATATTATATGATATACACTTTCTTGGCATGAAAAGTCCATTATTTATGAAACTATCATTGGTCTCTGGATCCCCCTGACCCTGGGGACTAGCCTCAGTTCACAATATTGAAAATGTTCATAGCACCATCCTTGAAGTATATGTGTTGTTTGTCCTTCAAATTCAAAGATGACCTTGACATAACTAACTGGTTTGGCTTCTGTGAGTAGGTGAGTGGTTGATCAGGCCAATCAGGCCAATTTGTGCTCTGAACTGTCTGTGGCACACTTGACAGGAGATGCCACTTGGGTTTGCTTGATCAATAGAGGATGTGCTGCAGTTCTGATATTTACACTGCTCACGCTTCTGCACTGTCTCTGCAATTCTCCTCTGTTCAAAGTCTGTAGCTCTAGTATGGATGAGACTGTGCTAGGTGGAGTGATCCTGTGCGAGATCTTCCAAAGACTGAGGGTCAATGTTGAAGTGTCTCAAGGATGACTTGAGGGACTCTTTGAAGCATCTCTTCTGACCACCCTCAGATCGCTTTCTCTCCTTCAGCTTACCATAGAAGATCTTCTTTGGCAGTCATTCTTCTGACATCCTGGTGATGTGGCCTGCTCTTCTCAACTATGATTTCATCAGCAGAGTCTGGACGTTTGGAATGCCAGCCTGTGTGAGAACCTCAGTATCTGTGACCCTGTCCTTCCATCTTATCCTCATCAGTTTCCACAGGCAGCCCATGTGAAAATGGTTCAGCTTCTTGGCATGGCATCTGTATACCATCCAGGTTTCGCTAGCATATAGCCAAGTTGGCAACACAATGGTTTTGTAGACCTTATGTTTTGTTTGTAGACTGATGCCGCTGCACTCCCATACATTTGCACGTAGTCTGCCAAGGCCACACTTGCTTTATCAATTCTGGTGTGACAGTGTGCTGCCGAGATAGGTGAACTTGTCCACTGCCAGGATGGTTTAGCCATTTACTGTGATGGTAGGCTCTGTGTAAGGCTTTCCTGGTGCATGTTGGTGCATCACCTCAGTCTTCTTGATACTGATTGCAAGACCAAAATTGTCACAAGCTGAAGAGAAATGGTCCATACTCTGTTGCATGTCAGACTCAGATTTGGCATTCAGGGACTAGTCGTCAGCAAATAGATCATGAACAGTCACATCCTGTAATTTCGTCTCTGCCTGTAGTCTACTCAGATTGAAGAGCTTGCCATCAGTCTGGTATCTGATGTCAATCCCAGTGTCATAGACATGGAAGGCATCAATAAGCATGGCAGAGAACATCATACTGAAGAGGGTTGGGGCCAACACACAGCCTTGCTTGACTCCATTGGTGTCTGGGAATGGTTCAGATGACTTGCAGTCATCCATGACACAAGTGAGCATGCAATCATAGTATTGTCAAACCATCATAATAAATTGCTCTGGGCAACCAAATTTTACTATGATTTTCCAAAGGCTTCCATGGCTGACTGTGTCAAAGGCTTTTGTCAGTTTGATGAATGTTCTGTACAGGTTGGAGTTCTGTTCCAGGCATTTCTTCTAGAGTTGACGAGCTGCAAACACCATGTCGGTGGCCCCTCATCCTTTCCTGAAGCAACACAGACTCTCAGGGAGGAGCCCTTGATCAATTTGTGATGCACAAGGTGATTCAGCAGAATTCTGGCGAGGATTTTGCCAGCTATTGGCAGCAATGAGATGCCCCAATGGTTGTCACAGGATTGTCTGTTGCTTTCCACTTGTACAAGTGGACGATGTATGCATCCTTGTACTCCTGGGGTATAATTTCTCAAGTCCACATTGACTGGAATAGTTCAATCAGTTTCTGTGTCATGTGCGAACCTCTGGATTTGTAGACTTCTGTTGGCATAGCATTTGTTCCAGGTGCTTTGCCATTTGACAGCAGGTTAATTGCTTTCACAGTTTTAGTCAGTGTTGGAGGATCAGCAAGTGATATGTTGATTTCCACTTGGGGTAGTCGATCAATTGCCTCCTCACTGATAGATGTCTGTTGATTGAGGATGTTGTTGAAGTGTTCTGCCCATCTTTTAAGTATCTTTTCTTTGTCGGTGAGCAGTGTGGCGCTGTCAGCACACATTATTGGAGATGTTCCTGATGAAATATTATATACTGAGTACATCGTTATTTCTGATGATCGAGAGTTTCAACATATATATGATTAAGATAATAGGGCAAATTAGAGCCAATGTATATCGACAAGTACAATCAGAAAAGATATCTGGATGGATTTTATTCCTTTTTATAAAAACAATCGTTGAGCAATTCGGACATTTAATGATTACTTGGTGCCTCTGAATCAGATTAAAGGTACCGTATATACTTGCTTAAGAGTCAACGTTTTTTACACAACACTTGTATCCACAATTATTTGGATTTTCATAATTTGAAAATATTACCAGTAAATTAAATATTGCTCACTGCAAAGTGAAGTGTCTGTCAATGTGTTGTTTACCGTGGGTGTTTACTAGCAAGTATATTGCTTCCATTTTTGAGCAAGTCCAAACAACATACATTTGTATTATAATTTGTGTTTTGCTGTATAAACACTGTTTGTGTCTGATGCAGTACAAGTTTTGATTTGATTTATATTTTATTTTTCCATCAGCCAGATCTAATTCCCAAGTGATATTTCTCAAGTTATCTAACAGTCCATGTGGACTGATAAAGCTTTGGCTTGTAAAGCAGTACTGACTTTGTTTTCTAGTTGACAATCCTTCTGATCAAGCCATGAAGTTGGTACTTGTTCAGTGCCAAGTAGAGTCCTACAACTATCTGTGCGCATTTTGACCATAATCCCTTAGCACCCTCTTTGTTTTCGCATGTGACAACCCTCTGATTGAGCCGCGAATTTGATACTTGTTCAGTGCCGAGTAATAGAGGGTGGTTATTTGAACTCCCTGTGATCTTGACGAACAACTGTCACCTGCTCAGTTGCATCCTTTAATAGATTTGACAGACTGTATGATCAAGTACCACTTACAGAGTCCAAGCTCAGTCTCCACATAAACACCCATATATGACAGTCAAGACAAGGAATTGTAGTCGGACAATATTTACGATGACTAGACGACAATGAAGGATTTCAGCACTATCTTTGGTCACTCAGATGCACAAAACCCACAACAGCTCATCTTAACTGAAACACTCGAACAGGTTATTTTCATTACAATTTGTCTCTTAGAAGAATGGGGGTCACTCTTTATCTTGGTTTCTTTATACTTCTCTTTCCTTCTTCCTTCTTGTGTTGGTTTTGCTTTTGTATACTTTGTTTGAATAAAAGGAACAATTCACAAATTTTCATCAAGATAAATTGTCTACAATTAAAGTTACTGTGCTAATACCATCCTTCTTCTTAAGTCCCTGTGATCTTTTACCATGTGACTTAGAAGAGTCTGTAGATATTTTTTCTAACCCCAAGTACAACATTTCCACAGAGTTTTGTCAAAGTATGTGACCTAGAACTTAAGATAAGAAATCAAAAACAGGCAATCACATGGACAGACCAACATCATAACAGGACTATTTTTCTTTGGAGATATAAAAAGGAGATAATCATCAAATTCGGCCTCTATATAATGACCACAATTAAGATAGAGTAAAGGCCATTTTGTGTTGGTTCCTCTCTCTCTGTCTCTCTGTATGTGTATATATATATATATATATATATGAACTGCAACAGGAGAAAACATTCTGTCAGACAATATGACATCATCACACAATGGAACTTCTAACATCATTACATTTCATTATGCATTCAAACCATTGTGTTACTGTTATTGATATCTGTGAGAAATAAACTGCATTATACTCAAGAAAGATTTATCGTTTTGAATTACCAAAAATGCATGTGTGTGCTGTGTGTGTGTGTGGTGAAAATGAGTGTCATCTAAGGGCAGGTAATGCAGACTCTGACTCAGAAGACTTAATTCCTGCCCTGGCCACTGCTGGTGTGCGCTTAAGCATGGCACTACGACTTGTTTGCTTTAGTTTATCCTGGCCTGTTTTCAGTAAGAATGGCATTATACAATATGTACCATTTGTGTGGACAACAATTTGGCACAACTGAACAGCCTATCATTTCATTGGAATTCTCCATATGAGGAACAAACACTTGCAACAATTTGGGAAAAAACTGAATTTTTTTTATTTTAAAAATATGTATTTCAAAGATAAACTGATAAACATTACTTGTTCTTAGAAAAATGTAATTTAATCTGTATTGTCAAATAAACAGGTTTAACTACAAATCACGTGTATGATATTCAAGGCAATTTGAGCACATATCTAGCTTGTCCAAGTTTTTCTAGGACAGAAACTAAAACTTGCATGCATTGCTTGCAGCAAGCTACATCTCAGCTGTTAGCTTTTGCAACCAAGTGTCATTCACTGGCAGCACATACAGTAGGCATGTAAGCCAAGCGCTTGCATAGCGCCACCTACAAAACACTGCCCAGCTATTTGGGTACCAACAATCACTGTGAGTTAATCTGCACACTTATATTGATATCTCATCCAGGGGTTGGGATGCATACTCAGTCACTTCACCATTGAAACTGAGAAAAACTCTGGTCTTAAAAAAACACTAGTGGACTTGAGGAAAACATTAACTTTTTCCAGGTCAAAAATTCTAACATATTTCTTGGATTATTCTTACCCTTCTAGCCGAGTTATCCCAAGCAGACAAGTTCATGTGAAAACTATGCGACATCATTCATTTGATGTCATTAATGCACATATTTCAACGTGAAAACTGCACACAAGATTTTCATACTATGCCTTGTTTTTTACACCTAAACAAATGCACAAGTGGTCCTGAGATCACTCGCCTGACATCTGCCTAATAGTCAAAATGCAAGAGCAGCTGGTCAAAAACTCGGGGTCAGCAGGTTGCTTATTGTTGTAATTTATTCCAATTCTGTCAACTGCATATGTTCCAAAAACAACTATTTCAAGGGTTATCTAGGTTTTGTATCTTATCCATATCTGATTGCACATGAGCAACATTTATCCAATATTGAAAGGTTCCTATGCCAAGACACTTTGTGTCATAGTTGGTCAAATTCTTTTCAGTGTTTTTTTTTATAGATAAACTTGTGTAAATATTTTTCTACTTTTAGCATTGACAGCCATATTTAACGGGAGAATGGCATCATTTGTATAAATCTAAAAGGCAAATTGACACTATGACACTTTCTACCAAATTTGGTTAAATTCTGTTAAGTGGTTACTTAGAAGAAGTTATAAAAGCTTTTTCTATTTTTAGTAACAACAGCCATATCTGTTGGCAGAATTGCATAATTTGTAGAAACATGAAAGACCCTCATGTCTGAATGCTTTCTGTAACTTTGGGTGAAGTAGTTGAGTGGTTTTTGAGAAATCATTTAAGGGATGTTCCAGTCTTAGTCACAGTGGCCATATTTGATAGCAAAACTGCATCATTGGTATCAATTTGAAACCCTTATTACCATCATGCTTTCTGTAAAATTTGGTCAAATTCTGCACAGCAGTTTCTAAAAAATCGTTTAAAGGAGTTTTTTTTTCTTCTAATTTTAGTAATGGCAGTCATATTTCATGGGGATTGGCATAATTTGTACAAACTTAAAAGCCCTTCATGCCAGGATGCTTTCTGTAAAGACTGGTCAAAATTTGTTGCGCAGTTTTTCATAAGTTGTTTAAATGTTTTCTATCTTTAGTAACGGTCGCCATATTTTACAGCAGATTGGCATCATTTGTATGAATTGGCACCATTTGTATGAATTTTAAAGTTCTTTATGCCAGGATCCTTTCTGTCAAATTTGGTCATATTTCATTGAGTGGTTTCTTTTGAGAAGAATAAATTTTTCTATTTTTAGTCATGGTGGCCATATTTGATAGCAGATGGCATCATTCTGTGCAAACCTGAATGATCTTTATGCGAGGATGCTTTCTGTCAAATTTGATCAAATTCTATTCAGCAGTTTTGGAGAATGATTTAAAGATTTTCTATATTTAGCAATGGTGGTCATATAGCTGATCAGCATTATTTGTATGAATTTCAAAAGTCTTCATGCCAGGATTATTTCTGTCAAATGTGATCAAATTCTGTTCAGCAGTCTTGGAGAACAAGTCATTTAAGGTTTTTCTATTTTTTGTAATGGCAGCTATTTCTGATGGCAGATTGACATCCTCTGTACAAATTTAAAAACCTTCCACACCAGAATGTTAGGCCAAATGTGTAAAAAATTGGTCCAGTGGTTTTTGACAAGTTTAAAATAGTAACTGTTGACAGACACAAGATGAACACAGAACCATACGATCAGCATTATGGCCAGGTGAGCTAAAAATGCATGTGGTGGGTGAGAAAAACAATTTTCCTCAAGTGTGTGGCCAGAACAGGTTAGATCCAACCCTTGTAAATGTTAGATTTGTACCAGGGACCTGACAAACATGGTTTCTGACATATATCTTATTCACTCAGGTTTGAGTTCTCTATCTTGCAGAGAAACAAACATGGGGAAAGTTCTATTAGTCTAACCTCCGCTCTATTTCTTTTCACTTAAGCCCCCTTGTCTTCCTTGCAATATAAACCTACTGATTTCACAAGATCTTTTCTGTTCTCCAGGAACCACTTTGTCCTTTTGTAGAAGCCTGGATGATGCTTCATATCTGATTCCCTCAACACCAGGGTGCAGAATAATGGTACCAGTCCCACCATGGATTTGATTTTTAGTGGCTGAGAATGATGATTGTTCCTCACATGGTCATAGTAGAACTCATCTTCCTCATTATACAGACCTGCATGAAACAGTCAACAAAACACCCATCAATTATAGACAACAAGAGTTCCATGAGTGGCAGATATATGTTTAATAGTCCTCTGCATTGTCACTAGCAGAGATGACTCCAGAGATTACTAACCAATGGGTCTCAATGACCTTGATCTTTGGTTAAGGTATTTGGTCTTGAACTTAACTTAATATGCTGAAACCATTATTTTCCTCTTAGATTTACCATGACTATGATCTCTGATTTTTAGACTCCAGAATCAATAGGTTTCTGTATTACCCTATGTGTAAGTCATTCACAAAGTCTGGTCAAGGATATCATTTTTCTTTAAGGCACAATGCCTTTGACATTTGAATCAGAAGGCCTCTTCCATACCTTAAGTACAAGCCATCCACAAACTTTGGTAAAAGTAAATGGTCTAGAAATCAAGTTAGTATGCAAATTCCATTGATCTTCCTTCAGTCACAGTTACCTGACCTCTGACATTTTGACCCCCAAATCAGAAGGCTTCTTTCTCACCTAATATAGAAGTCATACACAATCTTCTTCCTAACACCAAATGCAAGCCATGCACAAAGGTTGGTAATTGTGGATGTTACAGAAATCAAGTTATTGAGAAAAAAACATTCTTCTTCTTTCAGTATCATGTGTACAAATTTGAAAGGTCTTCATGCCAACATGATTTCTGTCAAGTTTTGGGCAAATTCTAATCAGTGGATCTGGAGAAGAGGTCAATTAAATGTATTCCTATTTTTAGTAATGGTAGCTATATCTGATGGCGGATTGGCATCAATTGTATAAACTGCAATGTCTCCACGCCAAGATGCTTTCTGTCAAGTTTTGTCAAATTCTCTTGAACAGGTTTGGAGAAGAAGTTGTTTACAGGTTTTTTTTATTTCTTGTAAGGCCAAAAAAGAAAAAAAATATGTGTGTTTCCTATTGCACTGGTTTTAAAATTAGGGTAGGCAGGTAGTTATTTTTGTTTAATTTTTTTATTTTAAACATTATATATAAATCAAATAATATTTCAAGCACTTCAAAGTACTGGGCAAAACCGGCTCAATTAGATGCACAAATCAATTTCGACAAAAAATTTTGGGGGGTGGGGAATAAGTGCTAGGGTTGGCAATGAGAAACAGGGGCAGTCGACTGACTAGAAACACACATTTTTTTTCTTCCCCTAACAGTGACTTTTCTTTTTTTACTAGCAGTGTCCATATTTGAAGACAAAAAACCAGTATCATCTGTACAAAATTGAAAGGTCTTCCTGCCAGGATGCATTGTCAAATTTGATCAAAGTCTGTTCTGCAATTTTTGTGAAGATGTAATTTAAAAGTTTTTACTATTTTTAGTAACTGCAGCCATATTTGATGACAGATCAACATAATTTGTATAAATATGAAAGCCCTTCATGCCAGGATGCTCTGTGCCAAATTTGGTCAAGACTGGTCTGGTGGTTTCCGAGAAGTTTAAAATAGTAATTGTTGATGGATGCATGATGCACAACAGATGTAAGGACCATACCATATGCTTACTTGGTCTTACAGACATGTGCTAACAATGTATCAACAAGAGTTGTTTGAAGAGACTGATGCTCTACTGGGCGAAAAGAATCTCCAGGAATTCAAGATAAAGCCATTTCTTCCTTCTGAACTGTCAAGTGTTGAAATTGATATTCTTCAGTGATAAAACATTTTGCATATTAGCTGCTGTGGTGCACATATTGAATGTCAGCTTTGCACTATTTTCATTTAGGACAAAGTAGACATCATTTGAAATCTTTTGGTGAAAACTCCATGCCATAATTATCATCTATTCAGAGGGAGTAGTGACAACAAGATTTTTAAGACATTGTGGCAGCCATATTGGATGTACAACTGGCACCATTTTCATTTAGGTCCAACTGTTGGTGAAAACCCCATGTTGATATAGCCATCCATTTGGGAGGAGTAGAGCTAACAATATTTTCAAAATATGACTTTCCATTCTGGAGTAGCAATAACAAGATTTCAAGATGGCTGCTGCGGTGGCCATATTGGAGGTCAGATCAGCACTATTTTCATTTAAGACCAAATAGACATCATAAGAAATTCTTAAGTGAAAACCTCATGTTGATATGACCATCCATGTAGGAGAAGTAACAATAAAAAGATTTTCAAGATGGCCACTGTGGCGGCCATATTGGATGTCAGAGAGGTACCATTTTCATTTAGGGTGAACCAGACATCATCATAAGTCTTCTAGTGAAAACCATATGTTGATATGATCATCCATGTAGGTGGAGTAGCAATAACAAGATTTTCAAGATTGCTGCGAAGGCAGCCATACTGGACCTCACATCAGCACTATTTTCATTTAGAACCAACTAGACATCATAACAAGTATTTAAGTAAGAACCCTATATTGATATGACCAGAGATAAAAAGATTTTCAAAATGGCTGTTGTGGTGGCCATATTGGATGTCAGATCAGCACCATTTTCATTTAGCACCAACTAGACATCATAAGAAGTTTTTTGGTGAAAAGCAATTGTTGATAAAGTTTCATGGCAATCCTCCAAATAGTTCAGGAGGAGTAGCGATAACACACTTGTGCTAACAGGCAATGAACAACAGATGATAGATGGACAACAGACAACAGACCCTCCTATAAGCTCTTCTTGCATATGATCAGTAAAGCTAAAAATATGAAAAATGTCTATAATGGTATGAAAATCTAATCAGGTCATCATGTTCATACAAATCTGTTTATCAAATTTCATTGGTCTATGTAAACCAAGTGTTTTTTGCTTAATCACGCTAACAAGATTTAATTAAAACAAGTCTATGTCAAAAAGATCACAAATGTGTATCAACAACTGAAAAACTGCTTAATTGCCTGAAAATCTGCTGTAATTTTCAGTAATAAAGCAGCTTCTGGGTACAGGGCCCCCCAAAAGATAAATGTGACCAGATGCTTAAGGTTGTGAATACAAGTCCTTAAAATTAATTAGCTTGTCAAGTGTGTACATGCCACAGTGTCAGAAAAATGGAGCTAAATACAAGAACTTTGCAAGATTAGAAATGTGTTCATATACCACAGATGCCATACTAATATAATACAATGAAAAGGACGAAATGTGTGAAGTTTTGCAAAAATGCCAGTAAAAAAATCTAATACAACCTATGCTTTCTTTATATAAACCCTCAGAACAAATTTGCTTCAAAAAGATTATTGAATGGATACTGAAAGGCATGGTGCAAGAAAATGGTGACAAATGAACTTGACCAAGGTGTTCTTAATATAAGGCCCCATACAAAAACTGATTGCAATCCATGAACTCCTTCAAAAGTTACTGAGCAGAAACAAAATGGAAAGGCCAAGTTCTTAGTCAAACAGAGGCCATAACTCTAAACAATTTTGCCTGAAAACAATACAAAATACACTTGACCTAGGTCATATTAATATAAAGCCTCAAACCAAATTTCATTTAAATCCAAAAACTCCTTTAAAAGTAACTCAGCAGAACCTAAACCAAAGGGCAATGTTCCATGTGAAACAGGGGCCATAACTCCATAAAATTTTGCCAGAAAATGTGAAAAGTTAACTGACCTAGGTCTTCTAAGTGTATAGCCTCATAACAAATTTATTTAAATCCATTAAGTCTGTATAAAGTTATTGAGCAGAAACGAAATTGTTACAGACATTTGATGTTACATGACATGATGGGATGAGATGAATGGATATGGATTAACTCTATATGCCCCCTCTACAGATAAGGTGGGGCATAAAACAAAGGTCACAAGGAACTAATTTTGGTAATGATGACTTTAAGTTCTCAAGATGAATATACCCAACAAGCTCAAACACTGTTCTTGTAACAGTTTTATAGCTATGGGGTTAAATGCAAAAAATAACTTAATGCTTTGGCAACAAAAACAATAACATTGTTATTGGAACAATGATATCTCCATCACGCATATGCTTTTCAGGTGTGAGAAAAACTGAAAATGTATGTATTATGTGCAGTGTGAATAAAATGATATTCTCAATGAAAGGAATTGAATACCTACATGATAATTAATTGATCTGTATTTTTAAAAAAAAAGTTATGAAAGGTAATAAAATGTATTATATAAAATTACTCATGCATTACTCTTATCTGTCACAAGATTTTGTGAGTGTGCTATGAGATATCTAGACTGGTTTTCTGTTTCAAAAGGCTTTGCTTTTCATACAGGGAACCAAACTGATAGTTCACACACCATCTGGTGCAGTAATATCTGGGCAAGTTCCATTGATTTTTACATTAAAACACAACTGAAAAGAAATGAAAAGAATGATCCCAAAAGTCAATATGCTATCTTAGGTTCAATTATGGGCTTTATATGTAAACTTCATATAAATTTTTGTATAAAAATCTTCACTGAAGGCTCTTTAACCATGTAAAATATGATTTGTCAAGAGAAGATTCTTAAGTGCTGATAAAATATAACCATTCAATAACTACTGTCCCAACACCAGAAATATTTCATTTAAAACATTCAATGACTTCTGGGAACAGTTGGTCAACTGAATAAATCACTGTTCAAAGTAGAGTTTTTATCAAAATTTAATGTATAAATGCAGTTGCTGATGTTAATGATTAAACTACATATATATGATTGTGACAACTGTAACATAAAAACCACATGTTAATAGAAAGGTCTCTAAATTTGTATGAGTGCTTGCCTACTCCATCCACACTGTTGATTGCATCACAGATGGTGACAAAATGCTCAAAAAATTTGCTGGCCATATCCTCATAGATCAAGTCTCTCCGAGCCAAAATAAGGCTGATTTCCAGCATTATACAGCAGAAAAATCCCATCCAGGCTGTAGCATCAGCCTGAAATAACAATACACAATTGCAATCAACCTCATTTATCTGTCACAAAATACAATTACAATCAAATCTCATTGATCTGCCACAATTCACAACTACAATTAAGTCTCATTGATCTGACACAATACATAACTGCAGTCAAGTCTTTTTTTTGTTTGACACAATACACAATTACAATTAAGTTCATAAATTAAATCCATTTATTTAACAATCACATTATCCAATTTTCAGTGGCAATGTGTTGGATAAACAAGATAAGACTATCAAGCACTTGGATGAGGTCCCAAAAAAATGTAAGTATTGAAAATACTGATGGCTTGGATGATTAAAGTGATACTAATTTACATAAGATCAGATGGTAATACATAACTCCAGAGATATTGCTATTCATGGTCATTTTAACATTTGTAAACAGACTGCTATAAATAATCGTTTTATTTATTATTTATAATAGTATTCTAAATTTTACGTTCTTTGTATGCTACTGGAAAATCTTCATCAACATTAAAAGCAAAATCTGAGGAATTATTGAGGTGATTGGCTATTTTGTACTTTTGTTGGAATTATTACCATCAGTGGAACAATGCCCAAGGGACATAGCTACTATAAATCTAATCATTTATATAAATGAGTTGCCTCCCTTGACATAAAATTTACATGAAAAGCCAGTGGATTTATACTGTTACCGACTTTTTTTAAGACCCTGAAGTTTTTTTACTTTTATTAGTAAATAAAATATATTTGGTTAAAGAGAATGGACACTATGGAGCATAAGCATGGAGGGACTGAAATCCCTCCCAGCCAATTAAATCCATAACATTTTAAAAGAACCAAGGACTGATTTAAAAATTCCATTTTTTATTCTAATATTTTGATATTAAACAGAAGAGAAAAAAAAGATCTTGCTCAAATGAAGGAACACATGGATTGCATGTTATGAAAAAATATTTAAAAAAAGGAATGCATGTTCCAGCCCTTGCACTGCACAATTTATAAGGAAACAAAAGATCCACAGAAAAGACACAAGTTTTACAGAAGGACATAAGTTCATGGAACTTGTTGTTCAGGTTACGGAGTAACTATATACGATGTAAACGGAGTAATTATATACCATGTAAACTGATATCACTGAGAATCCTGTATATACTTAGTCATCTAATATTTAACCTGAAGACAGCACAGTTCACTGAGATTTCTTTACAAATTTCCATGGTACACCATCACCCTGATTAGTACTTTCCTATTAGCTGGGTTGATAACCAGAGCACACATAATGATCAACCAATTTTCAAGCAAAAGCATTTTTATTCATATTTCTAGTACACTAGTTGATGATAATTTGTTACCCCTTTGTTTTTTTTAAACAATAGATTTTAAAATAATCATTAAAAAAAATATTACTAAGTATATACAATTTACACCAGATAAATGCGTATGTATAATATCCAGAAAGGAAACAAATTGTACATAACAAAATAATAGAAATATAAATGACCTGAGCAAGAAAACCTCCTGACGGCAGTGGTTTAGAGCGGTCAAACAGCCCAATGTTGTCCAGTCCTAAAAATCCTCCTGAGAAAATGTTTTTGCCTTCAACATCTTTCCTGTTTACCCACCTAAAATAACAAAATGGTGATATAATTACAAGAATACTCAACTACATGTCTCATTTATAAACATAAGAGCACTGATATAACTTGCATGTCATTTTGAACTAGAGTTTTTGTACAAGTAGAAGAAAAAAAAGCATTTTGTTATTAAATTAAATAATTATCTGGGTGTTAAACTTCAGTCTCACTGACCTAACTTGATGTCTCATGAATACCATTTAATCAAAGACTGAATTTTAACCTTCATTCACCAAAAATAATGGACACTTTACATGCTCAGTTTTTTTTTGTCATCTTACATAATGTTCCTTAGAGTTAAAGGTAGCTTGCACCTTCAACACTAAAGGTTTGAATTTCCATATGAATAAACACATTTTTTTTAAATCTGTAAATTTACTGTCTCACATTGACCCAAGTAGCACACCACCCATGTGACCTTAAACCTTTGACTTTTTAACTATCCCACTGCCAGAGTTGTTTCATCTCGTCTGTTAAACTTATGTTCAATATCTGACAATGATCCATATATGGAAACAATTAGACATCATAAGAAGTCTTTAGTGAAATTTCCATGATGATATTGGCTGTCTGAGGGTATGCCCAACAGGCACCATTTTCATTTAAGACTAACCAGACATCATAAGAAGTCTTTTAGTGAAAATTCCATGTTAATTTGACCTTCAATTCAGGAGAAGTAGTCGTACAAATATTGTAACGAGGGATGTCATGGCAGCCATATTAGATATCAGATTGGTACTATATTCTTTAGGACAAACTAGATATCATAACAAGTCTTTTAGCGGAAAGGAAAATTTGTAGTAAATTATGTTTCTATGAAAATACTTACTCCCATCACATTAACATTAGGAAATTACTTTTCTGACACCCCCAAATCCCTCCCTCCCTGAAAGATGAAAAAACAGCTTTCCATCTATATATCATATAAATGAATGTAACTCTTATAGATTAACTCCCCTTGTTCCTGCTAGGTGGCCACCCATATCCTCGATGTTGACCAGTTTAAGCTTGAGCAAAGCCTGTAACAGTAAGTATTTTCAGTGAAAGATAATTTACTAAAAAATGTCCTTTCTCTGTCAAATACAATACCTGATCACATTAACATCAGGAGAATAGATACGAGGAGGAGGAAATGCTTGAGCACCCAACCTCCACCTATTTCACCCTGAAGGAACACAATGACTGCTCTATTGAAAGGATGAACTTCTAACATGAAGTTAGTACAACCAAAGATCACAGATTTATACTCATGAGAGGGCAATCCCTTACATTCAAAAGTTTCCAGAGCTATTCCAGCAAAAGTTGCAAGATAATGCCCAGGTCTGAGGTTGTTCTGTAACTTTCTGGGCAGCTACCTGTGGCCTGACAAGATTCAGTTCTCTCCTTTGTGTGGACATGTCATGCAAAGTAAAAGCTGGAATAAGTAGACTGAGCATGCCAGCCAACTGACCCCACTATGTATCGAATTGAGACATTACATTTGAAGAACAGGTTCATGGAAATCGCTTGTATTTCATACACCGAAATCTTCATGAGTCGTACCTGATCTTGTGACAGTTCAGAGTATGCTGATCTAATAAACCTTTTTAGCCAAGTGGCCAGTACTTGTGGGGTTATGTCTTGCTCTACTGATTTAACTGAGCCTTTGAAGGCCACTGCAGACATTCTCAATGTGCCTCAGATAGCATCTGATGGCATGTACTGGGTCCTGCAGCTTCACCTCTCTCGATGGGCCAATTGAGGAGAGAGAATGGATAGTTATTTGTTGGTTACCTATCAACAGTAACCTGTTTTTAGAAATAGAACCAGGTTACATCATTAGTATGATTGAGCCATCAGAACAGAACTGCATGTAGTTCGGATCCATGGTCAGCGCATGCAGCTCACTCACACTACAAGCTGAAGCCAGTGATATCAGGAAGTAAGTTTTGTATGATAACTGCTTCAGTGAGGTGGAAGACAAGGGCTAGAACTTAGATGAGTTGAGCCACATCAAGACCTAAGAGAGGTTACATTTTAGGAACAAGGTGAGCGAGCATGGCATGGATAGACAGGTCCTTGTTACAGCCAATACCATCTCTTCTATGATGTCTTAACATGTCTGTGATCATGGAATGGCATCCCTTGAGATTGATAAGGACTAGCTTCCTGTCTTCAAAGAGGAAAAGAAAGAAGTAAGCTATTCGGGGGATGGAGGCTGAGAGTGGTGTGATGTCATAAACGTGACACCAGTCACTGAAAACACATCACTTCCCCTCATATGCCTTCACAGCGGAGGTCTGTCTAGCTGTCGTGATCCTATCCACAATAAAAACACAGTACTTTTTGTGCAGAGCATCCCTGACAAGAGCCAGGCATGAAGGAGCATGGATAAAATACTGGCAACCTCAGTTGCTCGAGCAGCATGGGTGGTGGCTATTATTTTCCTGGGAACGACCACCACTACATCGAGCAGATCATTGATCCAGGATCTGTCCCATTAGAAAGGGGCAATCAAAACTTTTGCAAGCCCTGCCCCTCATTTTCTGGATTAGTTTTGGTATTAAACCACTGTAGGGAAGACATAGGCCCATATTCCCTCCCAGCTGAGTGAAAAGGGTGTCAATTGGCCCATGCCTCTGGGTCTGATAATGGAAAGACAATGGTGGGTAGTTTGTTGTTCCTCCTCATCACAAACAGATCTAGCATTGGTTGCTTCCATAGGGTGCAGACTTAATGGAACCTTGATAGATGGAGAGACCACTGTGTATGAATCAGTTTGCCCAACTTTGATAATGAGACGGCCAGGATATTAGGTCTGACTAGGATGTGTCAGACTTGCATATTTATATGATGATGGGCACACCAACAAAGGTACCGCCATACCATAACGCAAAGGTCCGGTGATTTTGCCCACCCTTGTTTGAGGGAGGTAGTTCACCGTGATTGAATTGTCCAACATTATCAAAACTGTTTTCTTCTGGATGCATTCCACCCAAACGTGGGAAGAGTTTACAATGGACATCTTTTCCAGGAGACTGATGTGAATAGCATCCTCTTGCAGTGTACACCTGAAGCTGAAAATCACAAAGTCTGGTAGCAAGTGTGCTCCCAACCCAACAAAGTGGCATCTATACAGATTGTGATTTCCAGTTGTAGGGCTTCTAAAGGTATTCCTGCTACTAGCTACTTACTGTCTTGCGACTTAAGCTGGAAATGTTTGATTTTGGTCAAGATTGTAATTTTATGATCAAAACAACCCAAGATCAGGTATCACTGTGCCAGAAAGGCCATCTGCAGAGGGCACATGTAAAGGTGGCCAAAGTATAATAGGTGCACCAATGCAGTGAGCTAGCCAAGGATCTGAAGAAACTCTCATCCTGGTAGACACCTTCTCCAATGCATGAACGATACTGTCAATGAATTTTGGAGGAAGATGAACCATGTTGATAGAGTCAGAAACTCCATACCTAGATGAACAAAATGTTGAGAAGGAACAAGATCCATCTTCTCCATACTGACTATCCACCCTAAACTGTGAATGTGGTTGAGTAGGTTGTTCATATATTGCAAACCAAAACCGAACTTACTGAATGTTTTTGCAGTATATTGTCCTAGTGCTGCCGTCAATTTGTGAAGCATGTCCTGAAGTGGTATATGGCACAGCCCAATGTTTTGATGAAGACCCAAGGGCTGAGACTGAAGTCAAATGGAAGGGCATCAAATTGGTACACTACCCCTCGGTAGCCGAACCGAAGGTATATGTGCAATACTGTGTGAATAGGTATATGGAAATATGCATTGGGCAGACAGACAGACATCTCCATCTTGAACTTTGGGGCAGTAATAAACTGATCGAGTCTACTCAAGTCTATGACAGGTCACAATCTCTGGTTGTTATAACCAGAAAAAGTCTTGTGATCTCCATCGTGAAGGGGGATAATGAAACAGGAGGGGGCTGGATGAATGAGATCCAGAGCCCCTCCTAAATAACTTGGATAGCCCAATTGTTTGTCACATATAGGTTGATCCATATCTGGCAGAACAGAAGAAGTCTGGCCCCCATAAGAGGTTCGCTAGTGGGTGGGAGGGTTGGCAAGTCATTGATGGTTGGCAGGAGGTTTGACCTTGGAAAAACCTTGTTTTCTCTTCCCTCTCCCAGCCTGCCTGTGGAAGTTAGGGGCATATGGCCAACTATAACTTCCCTGGCCATGAAAACATTGCAATTATTGCTGAGAATTACCCCTGCAGACTTTCTGCTCACAATTATGCCTTCTCTGATATGCTCCGTGATCGAGTTGTGCAGAAATAAGGGCTTACATAGAGAACTGAAGGGACAACTCTTGAGCCACCTGTTTTCTCACCTCCTCAATTCAACCCTCAAACAGATGGGGGGAACAGAACCAGAGGTAGCACAGGGTTGCCGCATGGTGGGATTTAAGAGAAGATCGCAGAAGTGCATCTCTTCTTATCAAGTCGAGGTTACTAAAGGCCATTAGGGCATTTGCCATCATGTGGTGAGCAGCCCTATTGACTACCTTGGCAATACGGCATCAGATTCCCAGGCATGGTCACTTCCAGCCTTCTCAGCTAGGCGAAAGATCACCAGAGACGCCAGGTCAATTAGGGAGAAAGTCGACACAACATTCCTGAGCAACTCAGATGTGGTATTAAACACTTGTCTGCCACTTTATCACACAGTGGCACAGACTTGTTGATGGCAGTAATATCCTTGTCTAGGCTAGGTACATCTGAATGAATAAACAACAGTATGTGATTTGTACCTGTGTGGTGAGAAAGTTGCTGGCAAATTACCAGGGTTGCAAATTTTATCCAAGAGACACCCAGTACTTTCTGCAATCTTTGACAATTGTGGTAAAATTCTGAAGGACGGATGTTCGTCATCTTCATCACCATCCACCAAGGCCTTGACCTTGTACACAGTACTGACTGTCGGTGGAGGAGGGAATTCTGACAGATGCAAAATTCTGTATATCTCTTTGATTGCCACCTTGAAACTGAATTTCATCCTTTCCATAGTTGGACTGGAATGTTCAGGCCAGTCGGTGTGCCTCCCCCCCCCCCCCCCGCCCCGCATCGTTGACAGGGGGTTGTCCTCCTACTATATGTTCTGTGTCCAAGGGAATAGCATTCTTTATGGCAGTGATAATGCCGAATCATCACCTTGCATCAAAAAAGGTTCTACCTGTCGGATATGCCAGTAGGGATGGTCAATTCATGTCCAGCACAGAGCATGGGTCAGCTACGGAATGCTGGTCCAGTGTGGTCAGTTGGGATGGTCTCCAATTATGATGCCAGTTCGCCATGTACTGGTACCATGGATATGGTTGGCTGGCAGTTTGTTGGGTGTAGGACATCTCTGTAGGAACTGTTGAGCATCATGCTGTTTGCCAGTGTGAGATGACAGATTTATACTGCCAAAACTGCAAATTGATTGTCTGGATAGCTGGACCAGCTGGTTGGCAGCCAGGACGGCATACAGTGAATGATATATAACTTGCAGGCTGGTCTGGACAGCAAAGTGGGCAGGTAATCATGCAAGCCTGACCTCAATGTTCCCAAGTCCATGTATGGGCGGGGATATGGATTTATTCCTAGTGGGCAGCAAAATAGGGTTAAAAATGGCCCTAGTTTCATCCAACTCACCATAGTATGCATATCATACACAATTCCAATATAGCTTTTAGTGTAATCGCTTAGCATAACTTCGACTGAATCTGAAGTGATCGTTGCCGTAGGCTATGTTTAGGTATCTTGGTCAACAACTCTGAATTTGGATGAATGGATGAATGCTTAATACTTTGTGTTTGGAAGATTCAGACCATGCCCTTTTTGTGGCCCTTTAACTGCCTTTTCAAGATGGACCAAATGTCTTCTGCCCACAATGCACAAATGATATATGAGTGTGAGAAAGAATAATTTCTACAGGCAAGGCATGTTTTGTGGTTATCCTCAACGACTTTAAAGTGTCTGCACTTCTTGCACTTGATTGACATCTCTGTAATAAAACAGAGAAGAAAAAAAAACAATTACATACAACAAATATAAAAACTGTTCAATAGTTGAACTCACATTACCGAGATGACCTAGGAAGTGTATAAAAACCAAAACTTCAAAGCACAATGCAATTACACCAATGAAAACATGAGTGTTACCAATTGATATCACATGGACATGACCCATAAAATAAATATGAATAAATCCACTGGGAAAAATGACTATGTATATCAACCTTTTGACTTACTATACCACTGAAAATAAATGTTGGATGGTCAAAATTGACTATAAATGCAGTGGATTTTTCTGAGGCACTGTTCACAGTTGGTAAACATCTGCGATCTGGATGGCCACTAGCAGAAACAAGGGGAATTAATCTGTAACAGTTACTTCCCTTCATCTCTATGATAGATGGAAAGAATTTTTTGTCTTTCAGGGAGGGCTAGATTTAGAGGTAGCAGAGACTAATTTCCTAATGTTAGTGTGATTGGGTAATGTATTTGACAGAGAAACCCTATGTAAATATGAACATTCATTCAGAAGGAGTAGCGATAACAAGATTATCAATATTATCACTATGGTGGCCACATTGGATGTACGATTGGTACCATTTTAATTTAGACATTATATGAAGTCTTCTAGTGAAAACCAAATATCGATATGACCATCCATTCAGGAGGAGTAACAATAACTAGATTTTTTCAAGATGCTACAGGAGCCACATTGGATATCTGAGGAGCACTATTTTCATTTATGACCAACTAGACATCATAAGAAATATTTTATTGAAAACCCCTTGTTGATATGACCATCAGTTCAGAAGTAGGTGTGATAACAAGATTTTCAAGCTGGCTGCTGTGGTGGCCATATTGGGCAACATTTTTATTTAGGACCAAATAGACTTTGGGATGAATGTGTTTATCAAATTTCATGGCAATCCTCCCAGTAGTTTAAGAGTAGTGATAACAAACTTGTGCTAATGGATTATGGACAGCCAACACCAGATGACAGATGAAAGATCACTGCATCAGCTTTTCTGGTCTTTGACCAATAGAGCTAAAAACATTAACCAAAAAGTTGATGCTAGACAGATGGATGGACAGACAGACAGACAGATATTGTGAGCATTACATCCTACCTTGAGTGACACTGACTGCAGGTGAGAAAAAAAAGAACATGAAATTAAGAGTCCCTCAAAGCTCCACTAGCCAAACAGAATTTCCAGGAATCCAAGAAAGTCTGTGTCTTCTGTCCTTTTTTACTTTTTAACCTATGAGTACTGAAACCATCTCTGATATTCTTTATAAACTCCAACATACCACATTTGGTATGTTGGCATTAAATCTTTTTATATTCAAGTTTCATAATGAAATATTGCTTACGACAACAAAATATAACACTGAAATTACATATTAACTTACCTCTGAAATCTGAATGCTTAAACCAATCTCTACAAAACATCTCTATAATAGTCAATGACTGCCCTAAATACAATAAATTTAAATGGGCCAAATCACTTAGACTGGTTTAGGAATTTATTTACTGAATGCCTTGTTATCAGTATGAAGACTGAAATGACCATGTTCAAAATGAGGTTATCAAGGGGAAATCTGCCACTGAATAACACTGATACAAGAACTTGTTAAACTCGCTTGTCTAAGGAATTGACCGCTTTATTAGAAAAAATGTCAACCCTGTTTAGCCTACTGGAAAAGGCAAAACAATGTTAATCTGCATACATTTTTAAATACCTTTTATTACACAAGTGAATCCACTTTACTGAGAATGTTAATTATCTACATGGAGTCCTCAGGTATTGCTTTGTCTCCCTTAGTATGCTCATAGGTTAAAAAATAAAAGAATCCTGTAATCACATGCTGATTTGATGTTAAGCTGATGACCATTGATCTTGCAGTAATCAAAGTGATTCAATAATTAATTACACCCCGTCTTAATATGAAAGGTTGTTTTCCTTATCAATACCTTTAATAAGCTCCAGCAACTTTTTTTAGGGAACTGCTTGATCATGAAATGTGACCTGTGTTATCTGGTATTATTGCTGCCTTTTGTCAATACCTGCAGTTAATCCATGGGATATGGACAATGAGAGTAATCAAAGCAGTTTCATGACCCGATTGTTGTTTATTCAAACACCAGTTGTTTAGTACTGGTAAAACATTCCTTGGTACATGTTATAAACTGAATTTTAAAATTTTCATTGGCTTAAAAAATATGCTTAGTGTCCAGAAATTTGTGTACTATTCAAAATGATTAAAAATGTTGAAAATATGGTATCTGGAAAACTGGAAGTTCCAGATATTTTGATAAATTATGGTAAATACAAAGTCTGGTCAAAATTTATTTGTATACAGTGCAAGTCACTGTTTTCATAATCTCAATGAAGTACAACAAAAAAAATGCAAGCAATGACCTCTGACTTGATCCCAAGGTCAATTAGGTCTTTTTTCAAACTCCTTCACAAAAGTGCAGATATGTTGACTATTTTCATTCAGAATCAATTACCTGTTTTTTTTAATACAATCGAGTTATATTAAAAAAAAGCGGTTCAGGAGAAATAGCAATACAAAAATTTCCAAGATGGTAATCATGGCAGCCATACTGAAGGTCTGATCTGCACAGTTTTCATTTAGGAACAGCTACATATCATAGGAAGTCTCCATGAAAATCCTATGTTGATATGACCATCTGTTGCAAGAGAAGTAGTGATCACTAGATTTTCAAGATGGCCCCCATTGTGGCCATATTGCATGTCTGATCAGCACCATTTTCATTTAGATCCAACTACATATCATAACAAGTCTTTCAGTGAAAACCCCATGGAGAAAAACCAATAAAAGATTTTCAAGATGGCCAACATGACAGCAATTTTTAAAGTGAAATCAGCCCCATTTTCATTTAGGACCAACACTAAACATCATAAGAAGTCTTGTAGTAAAAACCCTATGTTGAAAGGACTATCCATTCAGGAGAAGTAGTGATAACAAGATTTTCAAAATGGCCACCATGGTGGCTATATTGGATGTCTGAGGAGCACCAGTTTTATTTGAGACCACCTAGACCCTGGGATGAATTTGTATGTAAAGTTTCATAGAAATACTCCCTGTAGTTCAGGAGAAGTGGTGATAACAAACTTGTGCTAATAAACAAATGGACACACTATAGGCGCCAGACACCAGATGGATGACAGATGACAGGCCATCACATAATCTCTTCTGATTTTTTTTCAGTAGAGCTAAAAGAGAATAATGATAAATGATGATGGTGATGATAACAACTACAATAACAATAGTCAAAGTCATAGAATTAACATCAATAATGACAAACAGACACAAAGATATAGACAAGTCCCTTGAAAAAACTGGTGCTCTACTGTCCAAAAATAATTTGTTGAAAATCCACAAGAGATCTATTTCTTCCCTCCTTTTATTCTTTTTAACTGACCAGTATTGAAATCATCTATGACATAACAAATTTGGTAACAAAAAGTATTTTCTTCTCCATGTTTGAATAAACTTGTTTACAAATGCACTACAAAAACCTGTGATGACCTTTCACCTTACATTTGATATCATGGATAATTGATCATTGAACTTGTCTCAAACACTGTCAATATTTAACTACATGCTAAGTTTGCTTTAATTCATAATTAAAATGTTTGAAAAACAACAAGTTAATTAACTGGCATCATTTCTAGTTTTCTTCAGATATATCCACCAACTGTGTTTGATAAAAACCCCTTTATGTGTGTGATCAGGCTCAGAAAAGCAATCACAAATAAAAACAATTCATCAAGACCTTTAAGCTTAAGCTCAATGTCAAAGTGCCAACTAGCCCTTTGTTTATTGAAAAATAACAAATACAACATCTGGTCAAAATTCATTTGTATATGTACAAAAATGCTAACAATAACCTTTCACTTGACCCCAAAGATCAAGTAGGTCTGGTTTTCAAAATTGCTCACAAGAGCACAAACATGTTGGTGATCAGATCTGCACCATTTGCATTCAGGACCAAATACATATTGCAAGTTTTCTTTTAGTGCAAACTAAATTACAAGGCCATCAGTCATCTCAGAGCACCAGTGATAACAAGAATTTCGGAGATGTTTTCCATGTATGAGATCAGGTCCACACCATTTTCATTCAGGACCAGCTACATATTGTTATAATGTTTCAGTGAAAACTCCATGCAGATACAGCCATTTGTTCAGGAGAAGTAACCATAAGATTTTCAAGATGGCTGCCTTTGCAGACAGTATCAAGATTAGATCAGGATTATTTTAAATGTAGGAACAACCACATATTGTAAGAAGTGTTTTATTGAAAACCACCTCACAATGCAACCATCCATTCAGAAGGAGTAGCTATAACAAGATTTTCATGATGGCCACTGTTGCGGACACATAAGGAGGTCATATTGGTTATTTTCCTTCAAGCCCAAATATAAATCATTTAAAAAAACTTGTTGTTAAAACCTCATGTCCATATGACCAACTATTAAGGGGAAGTAATGATAAGATTCTCAAGATGCATACTTAAAATGACAATTTAAACTATATCTAAACTAATTTTGTTTAAATTGCATGCATCAAATTCCAGAAATCTAAATCCTTCTGATAATTAGTGCATCCTGTTTGCTTAAAGATTTTTCATCTGACTGCTGAATTGTTCTAAATTGGTTTTAATTACTGAATAAAGAATAGCATAAAAATTTAATTACTGAATAAAGAATAGCATAAAAATTCACGAGTCTGCAAAATACCAATAAAACTGTACTTAATTCACTGTTAATTACAGAATCTGAAATACATGTACAAACAACAATGAATAAACAGTTGGAGCATTCCTAATGTAATCATCCTATTTATAGACATGTCTGTTTGATTGTCATGAAATTTTGGCAAGCTTTATAACAACTGTCCTGGACCCAGTCTGAACTATCTGAAAACATTGAAATATAGGAACAACTAAACATTCTAAGAAGCATTTTATTGGGATATCATATTAGCACCATTTTCACTCAGTACCAGCTATATATCATAAGAAGTCTTTCTGTGAAAACCTCATGTCCATATGACCATCCACTAAGAAGGAGTAGTGCTAACAAGATTTTCAAAATGGCCACTATGGAGGCCATATTTGACATCAGATCAACAATAATTGTATTCAGAACCAATTACATGTCATAAGAAGTTTTCTGATCAAAATCCCATGTCAATATGATCATCCATTCTGGAGAAGTGGCAATATTTTCAAGATGGCCACCATGGAGCCCATCTTGGATGTCAAATTGGCACCATTTTCATTCAGGACCATCCACATGTCTAAAGATGTCTTTCCATGAAATCTTCATGTTCATGCAACCATCCATTCAGGAGAAGTAGCAAAAACAAAATTTTCAATATGGCTGAGATTGTGGCCATTTTGTATGCTAGATCAGGACCATTTCATTTAGGGCCAACTATAAGTCAAAAGAAGTCTTTTAGTGAAAACAGCATGTCAATACAACCATTCATTCAGGAGGAGAAGCAAAAACAAAATTTTTGAGATGGCCACAATGGCAGTCATAACAGATGTCCAAGGGACAACATTTTCATTTAGAACCAAATACAAGCAAATGTGTGTCAAGTTACATTACTTTCCTCAAAGTTGTTTACGAGTAATGACAACTTGTCCTAATGGACACAAGGAAAGATGACAGGCCATTGCATAAGCTCTTCTGGTCTTTGACCAGTAGAAATAATAAAAATCCATGAATGTGCAATTTCTACCATGTGAAGTTGAGCACCAGTTTAAGAAAACATCTGGCCAAAAATGTTAGATCCCGTTGTCCCTTGGGGCCTGAGGCCTTGTAAACCTTCAGTACAGCATAGGCATGAACTGGTGGATTGACATCATCAAAAGCAAACTCGTAAGCTGGTATCTGAAATACACACCAATCTATCACAGGCAAACTCAGTAGCTGGTATCTGAAATACACATCAATCTATCATAGGTAAACTCACTAGCTGGTGTCTGAAATACACATCGATTTATTATAGGTAAACTCAGTAGCTAGTATCTGAAATACACATCAATCTATTATAGGCAAACTCAGTAGCTGGTATCTGAAATACACCTGCAAACAGTGTAGACCCAGATCTGCCCTTGTATAAAAATACAGTTATCACAGTAAATCAGGGTCAATGCTGTATGTTCTACTTTGGACTTCAAGTGAAAAGCATAGACCAAGATCTACCATTGTATTCTGCAACAGATGATCCAAGTCTATGCTGTTTGCATTTGGGTGCTTGTTGTACCAAAGTGAATATGGTATTGCATTCATCAGGGTTCTTGTTGTACCAAAGTGAATATGGTATTGCATTCATTTGGGTGCTTGTTGTACCAAAGTGAATATGGTATTGCATTCATTTGGGTGCTTGTTGTACCAAAGTGAATATGGTATTGCATTCATCAGGGTTCTTGTTGTACCAAAGTGAATATGGTATTGCATTCATTTGGGTGCTTGTTGTACCAAAGTGAATATGGTATTGCATTCATTTGGGTGCTTGTTGTACCAAAGTGAATATGGTATTGCATTCTTTTGGGTGCTTGTTGTACCAAAGTGAATATGGTATTCCATTCATTTGTACCTGAAATTGTTTTTTAACTTCTTTGCATGTAGAATGTGCAATAAGTTCTAAATATCTATATTGCAGCCTCTTTATAGCCAGGGCTTGAATTTAATGCTTGCATATTCACAAAATGTGAGTAAACTGGAAAATGCAAGTTGAGATTTTTTTGAGTGCTAAATTGTCCAATGATATACAGCAAATCATAGTAAAACTCCTTAAAGTATGTAAATTCAGCAAAATACACATGCATAATTCCAAAACATAAAATGAAGCATGCTTTGGCATCGATTTCTTTATTACATGCTGTATAGCATGTATCCTAATAGTGTGGTTATATATGTACCAACAATTCTGACAATACACAGTGGACTAGAGCACAATCATTGCATTTTCAATGGGAAGCAGGATATCTCTTTTGCGGTCAGCTACATATTACTACAGAGCTTCAATTTAAATACAGAAAATGCAAGTTGAGATTTTAAGCTCTTGCAACTTTTTGTGAGTGCTAAAGTTTCCAATGATATACAGCAAATCTTAATAAAACTCCTTAATGTATGTACATTCAGCAAAATACACATGCATAATTCCAAAACATAAAACAAGCATGCTTTGGCATCAATTTCTTTACCAGAGATATGCTGCTCAGCACGCAGTCTAGAATACTGTGATCATACATGTACTTACTGATAATACACAGTGGACTAAGTCATATCCATTTTATTTTCAAAGGGCAATATGATATCTCTTTCATGCCTGACCATTTCATTAACAAATCCAAAAATATTTATCCAATATTATTTTCATTTAGGTAAAAATCTGTTACAATATCATTTTCATTTAGATAGAAATCTGATAACATGCTCCGTTAGTATTTTTCTCTTAGGTTGGCTGATCATGGCCATTTGTGTCACATTTTATCCTGACTATCCCTTAAATATGAAATGGTTGTCCCTAATACATTTTTGGTCAATCCTGGTGAGGCTTATTGTTCAAAACCTTTCCTGGTCCAAAAATACAAACTTGGATGTGTGCATGAATCACACTACAGTTATAAAGAAGAAAAACAAGTCAGCTGTACATATTACTGATGATGTAGTTTTTTTTTGTGTATTCAAACTAATAATACAAATTACAATTGAAACTGATTAAAAAAGCAGTATAGGTAATACATTATGGAGAGTGTAAGAAAACACAAAAGACCAAGATGATTCACGATTGTTGCAACACAAAACTTTCAACTCCATAACAAGTGTAACATGAACAGCACATTATATGCCTGATCCTCGTTTAATAGTTGTCTATATAGGCACTAGTATGGTATGGTTGACTCTAGAAATTATTGACCAATGGGTCTCAATGACCTCGACCTCAGGTTAAAGTATGCAGTCCTAAACCTAAACTTCATATGTGGAATCATTACTTTCTTATTAGACTTACCATGGCCATGACCTCTGACCTTTATACCCCAAAATCTATTTGTTTCTTTATTACCCTAAGTACAAACCATCCATAAAATATGGTAAAAGAACTTACTCTAGAACAAAAGTTATTTTCCAAAACCAATTTTTCTTTGAGCCACAATGGCCTCAATATTTGACCTTTTGACCCCCAAATCAACAGGACCCTTCTGTACCTTAAGTGCAAACCCTAGACAAACCAAACTTTGGTCAAGGTATGTGATCTAGAACTATAGTTCTTATGCAAAAACCATTTTTCTTCTTTCAAAGTGATCTTGACCTGTGACCTTTTGACCTCAAAATTAATAGGTTTCTTTACTAACCAAAACATTTAATTCGGTCACAAATTTTGGTGAATGTAAATGGTTCTTTTAGTCACACTGATCTTGTCCTCTCACCTTTTTCAACCAATTATTGATAGGTTTCTTCTTTACTTCAAGTGCAAGCCATCCACAAAGTTTAGTAACTGTAAATGGTGGAGCACTCGAGCTATTATGCCAAAACCATTTTACTCCTTTCAGTCACAATGACCTCGACTTACTTTTGAACTAAAAATCAATAAGGTTCTTTCCAAGAGTCTGGTAAGTGTAGATGTCAGACTACTCGAGTTATTGTACAGAAACAAAATTGGTAACAGACTGATGGAGGAAGGACAGATGAACTGGCATATAAAAAAATTAGGAAAAGATTACTTTCTGATTATAACTTTATCAAATACTGCTTTTTTTGTAACTGTTATATTTAAAAGAAATTTTTATAATATATACAAGTATTTGGATGACAGCATGTTAAATCACCATCAAGTTTCACAACAAAACACCAGCACCTCCACGAAACTAATACTAATAATACATCCTTTAAGTATGAGTATGAAAAAATAAAACAAGAATCAAATACACAAGCATCCCTCAAAGGGACCGATGCTCTACTGACCGAAAAGAATTTCCAGCAATTCAAGATAAGAGTATCTCTTTCTTTTAACTGCTGAGCATTAAAAGTATCTCTGATTTTCCTCAGCTATAAGATTTTCAAATTTGATGCTGTGATTGACATATTGGTTGTCAGATTGGCAACATTTTCATTTGTGCACAAGTAGACATCAATAGAAGTCTTTTGGTGAAACCCCATGTCAATATGAACATCTATTCAGGGGGAGTTGTGACCACAAGATTTTCAAGAAGGCCATTATGGCAGTCATATTGGATGTACAAATTGCACCCTTTTTATTCAGGACCAACTAGGTATCATAAGAAGTTGATTGGTGAAATCCCCATGTTGATATGGGCATCCATTTGGGAGGAGAAGACATAACAATATTTCCAAGATATCCAGTTTGCATCATTTTCATTTAGGACCAACCAGACACAATAAGAACTCCTCTTATGAAAAACCCATGTCAAAATGACTTTCCATTTAAGAGGTATAACAATAACAAGATTTTCAAGATGGCCACCATAGTGCATCATTTTAATTTAGGATCAACAAGACATCTTAAGAAGTTATCTGGTGAAAACCCCATGCTGTCACGACTTTCTGATTTTCAAGATGGCTGCCTTGGTAGCTATATTGGATATCAGATTGGTACCATTTCCATTTAGGACCAACTAGACATTATAAGAAGCCTTTTGCTGAAAGCGCAATGTTGATATGACCAGCCATCTAGGAGAAGTGGCATATGAATGTTTAATATATGGCCATTGTAGTGGCCATATTGGAGGTCAGATCAGCACCATTTTCATTCACAACCAACTAGACATCATAAGAAGTTTTGAGTGAAAACCCATGTTAATATGATAATTCCTTCAGGAGAAGTAGTGATAATAACATTTTCAAGATGGCCACTGTGGCAGCCATATTGGATGTCTGAGCTGCACCATTTTCATTTTTGATTAATTAGACATCGTAAGAATTCTGGTTAAAACCCCATGTCAATATGACATTTCGTTCAGGACCAGTAATGTTTACAAGATCTTCAAGCTTGCTGCTGTGGTGGCCATAATGGACATCAGATCGGCACCATTTTCATTTATGAGCAACTAGATCTCACAAGAAGTCTTTCAGTGAAAACCCCATGTTGATATCACCATCCATTCAGAAGAAGTAGTGACAACAAAATTTTCTTGATGGCTGCTGTGGCAGATATATTGGACATTAGGTCAGCACAATTTTCATTTAAGGTCAACAGAATATCATAAGAAGACTTTCAGTGAAAAGCTCATGTTGATATGGCCAACCATTCAGGAGTAGCGATAACAAGATTTTCAAGATGGTCACTGTGGTGACCATATTGGACATCAGATTGGAAGCATTTTCACTTAGGAGCAAGCATACATCATAAGAAGTATTCTGGTGAAAACCCATGTCAATATGATTTCCGTTCAGGAGGAGTAGTGATAACAAGATTGTCAAGATGGCTGCTGTGATGGCCATATTGGATGTCAGATTGACATTATTTTTATTTTGGTCCAAGTAGATACCATAAAAAGTCTTTTAGCGAAATGCACATTTTTAAGTAAATTATGTTTCTCCAGAATACTTACCCAATCACATTAACGTTAGGGATATAAGGCTTAGATATAAGCCTGCTACCTCCCAAATCCAGCCCAACTTAAAGATGAAAATTTGTCTTTTCTGTCTAAATCATACAGTGGTCCCCTCTTATAAGGCCAACCCTTCTGCAGCAGGAAAGTGGCCTTATGAGAGGGGTGGCTGTTCTAGAGGGGGATCACACAGTTGTGAGTAATAACTACACATAAAGTATAAAAGGTGTAACTAACTTTTATATATTTAATATTTTCATTTAAATATCACAGGAATATTATCTGGTTGTGGACTTAATGTGATAAAACTAATATCAGTGTTATTTTATTTTTTTTAATATGAAAAATCATCAATCATGGTACAAAACCACCTTGTCAGTAAATTCTGGCACAAACATTTGGTTGTAACTATCTATGTATGTCCATCGATTCCATCTTCCCACTCACTGCAGTTGAATGTATATTGACGATGTTTATTTGAATCTTTCTGACATAAAAGTTCTCAGTAGTGATCAAAGGACTCTCCCTCTTTTCATTTAGTCTAATTGCTTTCACTTTTCATTCTAAACTGAGAATGTCTTATTCCCTCGTGGGCTGTAAGTAGTCATCACACGAGAGGCAGTGTTTACAAAGTGAGCTTGTCACATGATCGACTTTTTTTTCTCTCCCTCCAGTCTGGTACCTGATTAAGTACATTTCATAATCTATGAGAGGGAAGCCACAAATTCTAACATACCATTTTACTATCTGGCAACCGGATGTCATGCTGACTTGAGCTGAACAATACTGTCTTTCTCAGCGGTTAGCTTTTGTCATCGTGATAATTATCAGCAGCGGTTTGCTTTTGTCATCTTGATAATTATCAGTTAGCTTTTGTCATCTTGATAATTATCAGTGGTAATAATAGCCAGTAATTATCAAAGTTACAAAAGCTAACATCTAAGGAACACATGGCAGTAAGGATAAATTGGATTCCTTACCTCTTTGTATGGATTAAAGTTACATTATCGGCATGTTGGAACAAATGTCAATGTGTTGAGTTGAGAAATTAACAAATATTAGCAAGATTTTAATCTGTAAAAAAACATTATGTGACCGCTCGCCAGGGGTAATTTTGACCATTTTTGCACTAAACTGTGCACTTCAAGCAGTGCTTGAGGGCTTGCATGGCCACTGCTCTTGACGTGTCCATGGAAGAGAGCAAGTGTATGACGACTCTTTGATTGCCGACTGACGGTAACCTATTTTTGGCTGTGTCAAGAGGACCAATGAACCATCCGATCTGAACTGAAGATAGTTTGGGTCCACGGAAAGGGCATGTAACGTGCTCACCCTGCATGCTGAAGCTATGGCTATCAGGAAACATCTTTTGTAGGATAGCAGCTTCAGCGAAGTGTGTGCTAAAGGCTCAAATTTATTTATATTGAGCCATGTTAAAGCTCAGGACAGATTCCATTTTGGAAACAGGGTGAGGGTTTTTGGGCAAATCAAATAAAAACTGGCTAAAAGATCTGATAGATCTTCTTCATGACCGATATTGTGTCTGCCATAATGTCGGAATGTGTCAGATATCATGGAGCGGTAGCCTTTGATAGTAATTGGGGCCAAATATTTCTCATCAAAGAGACATGTATATAAAAAAAGTCAGCCAGTTGAGGAATTGAGGTACACAAAGAAACAATGTTATTGATTTGGCACCAGTCCCTGAAAACACACCACTTTCCCTCATAAACCTTCAGAGTGGAGGGCCTTATTGCTCGTGAGATTCTCTTCAAAATCCAAGGTTTAAATTCTTTGTGTCACAAGGCAGTCTGGACAAGAGCCAGGCATGAAGAAGAAGATGGTCCGGGCAGGGGTGGAACACCCATGACAGCAGTGGTTTGAGAAGATTTGGCTTGGTCAGAATCTTCCTGGGTAGATCTATCGCTACATCAAGTAGATCAGTGACCCAGGACTTGTCCCATCTAAAAGGGGCTAACAGAATCATCTTGCATCTGTTTGAGGAGGTAGGTAACCACTAAAGAGTTGTCCGACATAATTAGAACAGTTTTGCCCGAGTCATTCCTTCCAGAACTGAAAGGCGTTTTGATGACAGCCTTCATTTCTAGAAGGTTGATGTGAAGAGACGGATTCCCTGGCTCCCACACACCACTGACAGTAATGAAGTCGGGCAACATGTGGGCACCCCAACCGTACATACTGTCATTGGTACATAACGTCATTTCCGCTTGGGGCTTCTCCAGTGGGGCCCCCATTGTTAGCCAATCCAGGTTGAGCCACTGACACAGGAATGATCATACCTCGGGTGTGATCATGACTTTTGATCAACTTGAAAAAGGGACGCCATTGGGTTAGCAACGTCATCTGTAAGGGGTGCATAAAAAGATGGCCAAGCGGGACAAGTCCATTGCCACACTGAATAATTCGAGGAGCTGCAAGAACTCTCTCACTGAAATCCACATCCTGTTGGAAATGGACTCCATGAATTCGATGATCTGTATGATGCAAACATGACGGAAAGATTGAGATTGGTTATAAATTCCATACCCAGGTGGACAAAACACTGGAATGGGTGAAGGTCAGATTGTTCCCACTTCAAGAGAAAATGGAGATTATTCAAAAGGGATAGAAAATCATTTCTGCCCTTGGGAAAAATAAAAATTTGCCATGTTTCTGGCGGTCGTCCAGATATGCTGCCATTGCTGTAGAGGAAGTTGACCAGAACAGGGTGATGATGCAATTGACAATATGGTAGAGACCCATGGGTTGATATCAGACCAAACAGAAGGACTTGAAATTGGTAAACTTGTCGCTGTAAGCAAACTGAAGAAACTTTTGCGACACCGTCTGAATAGGGACCTTAAAGTAGGCATCTGTGAGATCAAGACAGATGGAGAGTTGTATAGATCTCACGGTCTCTATCTTGAACCTGAGTGGAAGAATGAATTCATAGATGTGACTAAAGTCTATGATTGGCATCAACTTGACATGGGTCTTTTTGGTAAGGAACAGCCATGAATAGAACCCTGGAGATTGTGCTTTTGTACAATCTCCACCGTCCATTTGTCGATGAGTGAAGAATATTGTACTTCGCCCCATCCTGATGATGCATCCATCAGCAGGAGAGAGGAAGAAAGAGGAGGGGGTTGGATAAATGAAATCGAAAGCCCCTCCGAAATGACTTGGATCACCCATTCGTTTTGTGGAAATAGGTTGATCCAACATGATCGGAATTGCATGAGACTGGCACTCTTCAGTAGACTTTTTAATGGGAGACAGGAGGCTTCGGGGTGGAGAAAAACTTGGTTTCTTATCTCCCCTGTAAGGGTGCCTCTTAGACTGGTTTAGCTGTTTATGCTGGCATAAAATTTAGATCTGACCGGCACTGGGGACATAAAAGATCCCTTTTTCTTGGCCCACTTATCGTCCCCCAGTTGAGGCAGGGACGACTGGTTTTAAAATGAGGATATGGGTCTAGTGGCATGTTGGAGGGGTAATTCTTGAGCTGCCCTCCTCAGAACTTCTTCAATATTTCCGCCAAACAGCTATGGCAAGCCAAATGGAATGACCCTTAAAGCCAAAGTGTGGCGTGTCACGACATATCAAGTCAACATTGGTGCATGCGCTCAATGCATTCGCCATCGAATGGTGAACTGCTCTGTTAATGACCCGAGCAATTCGAGCTCTCAACTCCCGTTGGTTGGGCAATTTTTTTGCTAGTTGGAAAATCGCCAAGGAAACTAAATACAACATCGAAGACGTGGCAACAGTAATCTGAACCCGCTTTGATGTGACAAGAAATACATTTTTATTCACATGATGAAAAGTGGAGCTGACAGGTTAACTGCCATTACATTTTTATCTAAAGCTGGGAGTTCAGTGTGGTAGGCAGTGGAATGTGTCTTGTACCAGCGCAATGAAAATGTCACTGGTACTTGACTCCCAGAAAAGAAAACCATAGCAATTTTCATTACACAGATACATCCCGATAGCCTATCGTTAATCTCCTTGATTTTTGTTGACTGGGGATGCAGTTGGAAGGATGGAGACTTCTTCATCTTAAATGTCGACCAACGCTTTGACTTTATAATCATGGATGGTGGTAGGGGTGGAGGGCATTCCAAAGCTAGCAAGACACATTATATCTCCTTGATTGCAGCCTTCAAACTTAACTCCGTCCTCTCCATGGATGGATCAGAGTATGGCTGTTCCTCAGGCATATCTTCACACTCACTGTGTGAAGTATTCTGGTCATGGTCTGCTTCCATTTTGGCATAAAGCATTCCCTGTGGCAATGATGATACAATGTCATTGTCTTTATATAATTCACAGGCAAGCAGAGAATCTATGACAAGCCGGCTCCGCTGGACGATTTAATCGTGCTGGTATGGATGGCTGGTTCGATGGGAGTACGGTTGACACGGTTACCAGCTATGCGGAAGGCGGTCCGGTTGGTGCCAGTACAGATGGACGGATCTTTCACTTAAATCCCAGTCATCATACGTTGATGTAGCTTTACGCCCAGTGAGACAGATGGATCTATCACTAAGATCCCCGTAATTGTAATTTTATGTAGCTGTAGGCATGTTAGGATGGACAGATTTATCATTAAGATCTCTGTAATTGTAGAGAGATGAAGCTGTATACCTGGTGAGATGAATGGATCTATCACCAAGATCCCAGCAATTGTAATTGTGATGTAGCCATAGGATGGTAGGACGGACAGATCTATCATTAAGATCTCCATAATTGTAGAAAAATGAAGCCATCGGCTTCGTGAGACAGATGGATCTTTCAATAAGATCCCTCAATTGTGATGGCTGAACTGGCTGGACAGCCAGCTCAACTGGTTGTACAATTATGGATGGCTCCAGACAGTGATACGGTAGTATAGAATGGATCCGTTAAAAACCCCATGCGCCTGGACTTACAGGCCTGAAGGCCAAGCACAAACATGTGACGGGACTTACGCCACCTGTCTGCCCATAAAAATGGAGGTACACTCCCCCAATGTATTGTGATTAATTGTAAGAATCTGCATTGTCATCACCCTCTTTCTTTGCCTTGGCTGATTTTTGCAAAACCATAATCCATACACTCTCGGACCATATGGTGCACACACAGCATGGTACTGACAAAGTACATTTTGCACACACAAGGCATGACTCATGCATGTCTTCCTTTGCCATGAACTTGTTGCATTAATTACACTTTGTCAACAGGTTTCACTGAAATGACACGCTAAAACAAAAAACAAGAATATGTTATAAATTTATGACGCAGCATGTTAATCAGTCGCTAAAACAACACCCGTTACTAACTGGGTGAGCAAGCAATAGGCAGTGTGTGCGAAAGCATGAATAACAACATGCATCTATGATAGCGTGTTGTACCATACGGTCTAAAATTGAATAAGTCAGAGAAAGTGAACAATTTCACAAACTATTTGCATTAAAAAAATAATATTTATTACTTGTTCAGGATTGAATATTCATCCAAATAAATCCAAAATCCTGTATGAATGGTTCAAATTTAACACAAATTTGGCTTGGATTGATGGGAGGTTTCATGTACAAAGTTGACAGTATGTCAGCAAGCTTAAAAACTAGTGACACCAAGTGGTGGCAAGGGGAGGCAATTGGCAAAAGTTATTGCCCTTTGTCTATATGATATAGATAGAAAAGACGAATTTTCGTCTTTAAGTAGGGCTGGATTCAGGAGGTAGCAGGCTTATATCCCTAACATTAATATAATCGGGGAACGAATTTGAAGGAGAAACCCCATGTTGATATGATCCATTCAGGAGGAGTAGCGATAAAAAGATTTTCAAGATGGCTGCTGTGGTGGCCATATTGGATGTGAGCAGCACCATTTTCATTTGGGACCAACTAGACCATAGCATGAATGTAAAGTTTCATGGCAATCTCCAGGTAGTTTAATGGATTTGTGTTAACAGACAAATGGACAATGGATGAAAGACGATGGACAACAGACCATCACATAAGCTCTCCTGGTCTATGACCAGTAGAGTTAAAAAGAAAATGGAGAAGGAAAGAAAGAAGAACTATTACATAAGATTTGTCAGTATGCAAGAGTTTTGCCTAGAAAGGCACTCTAAAACTGTCTTTTTTTAATAAAGAGAAAGAATATAATCTTTTTGTCATTTTAAATATGTCTTGTTGTTTTCAAATATGAATTCTAAATTAGTAATATTTAAATAGTTCATGTTTGAATAAACTATTTTTATCCACAGGAAGTGTTATAGCCACAAAAAGCCTGTATCGGTAAAGAAAACATAAACAAAAATTCTTTTTCTTTATTGTTGAGCCAGTTTTTCTGGTGGTGACGTCTATCAGATTCAAAGGAAGTAACTGAGCTCAGTTCCTCCATTAACAGGCTTGATTACAATTTATTCTTGTGGTCCTACCTGGCCATTGGGATGCATGTACCACTCTCTCAAGAATAAAATCAGCTGCTCCTTGGCAAACTGAAGGTCAATGTTGGCCAATGGTATCATGTGGAAAGCCAAGTCCCAGGAAGCATACTGAAAATATAATCAGTTTGTACATTACAACATAAAGGTACCATATATACTCACTTATAAGTCAGATCCAACTGCAAACTACACAGATCCAGATCTGCCATTGCATAATGCCCTGATAGATATGGGTCTATGCAGTTTGTTAGGAGTAATCAGTAGAACAAAAAACATATACCCTGAGCTGCCAGCACATAATGTGATGCAGATCAGGATCTACGTTGTTTGCTGATGGACTTGGATTATAAACAAGTATAGATAGTATACAACTATAATGAAACTTCCCAACTGTTAAGATCAAAACCTAAATTATTCAGCAAAAGCAGCATCTAGGAGATTATTCTGTAACACTATGTAGCAGAATTATTAACTTGTCACTTGTGTTTAATAGTTTTCATTCTCAGCCGAATATAAATAAAATTGGTCCAAAAATCAGAAATCATTGGAAAATTCAACACAAATTATGGTGTCACGATGCTCCTACCAGTGGCTTGCCACCCTTAAATGTATTAATTATTTGTCTTTGTGAAATACTTTTAGATATATTTTGAAAAGAGGTAGAATTATAGCTTGTTGTGATGGGTATGGGTGTGTGATTTTACCAGTTTATCAGTATATTATAGTATGGATCCTGCAGAAATGTTTACCATGCCATTGAACCAGTTTTTGTGTTATTTTTATAAATACTAAGCAACTTAAATTTCTACTAGTCTTGATTTGTTTCATTTGAATATTTAGTCTTATTCAATGTCTACTATTGTACTAAATAAATAATTATGAAAGATGGGTCCATAGAGAAAAAGGCTGAACTGCACCTTATATCTCCCCTTGGAAGACATCAAGTCTGATACCCTGTATGAGTTGGTGCCAAATAAAAAGGCAAAATCACTGGACTGGCAGCATTTCTGAAAGAAAATCCTCTAAGAAAGAGGTAAAATCAATCAATAACACTGCCATTTGTTGGGAATGTAATGCAGACATGAAGTTTGTGGGTGAGACAATGAACTTGACTGCCTACATATACCAACATCATCTCATCATACAGTACACTCATGATTAGCTAATACTGGCCTTTTACTGTGATATTTATGTAAATTAGTCATTTTTTAGAAGAAAAAAAACCAACACACTGTATATACTCGCTTATAAGCTGAATAAGCCTGGAATAAGGGAGGGGGGGGGGGTGGCTTATCCACGAGACAAGGTCTAAACTTGAAAAGTTTTAAGTTTTCTTGTTGACTACCAGTATATATTGCTGTTAGCCAGGAAACCTTGGTACAGGAGAACAAAGAGGTTCAGGTTAGACAGAAGCCGTTGACCAGGAAACCTTGGTACTGGAGAACCTGGGGGTTCAGGTTAGACAAAAACGGATGATGTTTTATGGGTTGGCTTATCCACAAGTCATGCACATTTTAATGTTTTTACTTATTCAGTTGGGGGAGTTGTCTTATATGCAAACGAGCTATACACAAGTATATATACCGTACTTGGGCTTTTCAATCTATTCACAAATTAATGTCTTGGAAAACCTAGACTTGGCAGGATTACAACATGCTTTTTTATAGTCTATGAGAAAAAGCAATGATGACAGATTGCATCCATGTTGGACTGCAAGGGGTGTTCTGATTGTATACACAATGCTATATTCTTAGTCTTGCCACCTACTGGGACAACCCCTGCAATTCTCTGAACTAGCCACCAATTTTGTGGTGGAATCCATGGTAAATCTTTATACTCCCTTATCATCTCACAGACCTGATTTATTCTAATTATGGACATGATCTGTCACAGCAGTAATTATATTGGAAACTACTCAGATTTAAAGTTTGTACAATTTGTTTCAAAAACTGAAATTATGGCTGCTGATAAAAATAGAAATAAATGCCAGTATTAAGTCATCTTACATGTGCTTTACCTGCCAATGCAGACAGAGTTCGTAAGATATAGAATTTAACAGTAGCACATCTCATGCAGCTAAGACCTGTCCACATGTAAGAATGTTTCTCAATCATCATTCACTTCAAGAGATTGGAACTTTAACTTCTTGTTCACTTTTAAATATTATTTCACACTTTCTGAAGATTTTCCTAAATCTATTGCAAGATGTATTACAATACACTGTCCTGTATCGCAATGTATCATAATATAAATATTCTGGCAATACCACCCCAAGTGATGAGTGCATCACAAAGAGCAACGCTCTCTAAGATTAGCTAGGCAGGGCCTTAAATACAAGAACTTTTGTTGGAAAACCAAAGTTTGGAGAAGATGTACATTCAAGGACCATAACTCTTCCAAATGATGACATGGAATGCTCAAAATCCAACTCACTATAAAGGTGCATCATAACTTGGGCTGAAATGCAATATTACTAAGTAAATTTATAAAGTGGAAAGCAAAGTTAGGAGGATGAGCAATAAGGGGCCATAATTCTTCCATATGATCATGTAAAACACTTGAAATTGAACTCATCAATATAAAACTGCAAGTCAAATTTTGTTGACATGAAACAAAGCTTAGTAAAGTTATGCTGCAGAAACCAAAGTCTTAAGTTAGGCAATATGGGGTTATAATTCCTGTAAATAATTTTGTGGAACACTGGAAATAAAAAGCTCTCAAGGTGTCATCAATCTCTATGGTTGAAATCCAACAAATTATGGTGAAGTTATCTTGAGAAAACCAGACTCATCAAGACATGCAATCAAGGGGAAATAACTCTTAAAAACAAGAATAAGCCCACAAATGGCACATGTAAATCTATGAGACAATGTTCATGCCAAATTGTAAAAGAATATGTTGCATGATTTTTTGAGCTATGTTGGTAATAAGTACATTCCATGTGATGATATGAAGTTAACTGTCAAGGGTCATAACTCTACCAAAAATGGAGTTGAGACAAAACCCATAAAATGCACATCTAGGTCTATGAGACATTGAACATACCAAAATGCATCATAATATGTTAAATGGTTCCCGAGCTTTGGTGGTTACAAGAATCTCCTGTAGTGGAGATGTAGCTTTGATGGAAGAAGGTAATAATTCCATTAAAAAATGTAATAGGCAATCCATGTACCAAATGGCATCCAATTAAGTGTATGGGTTGCAGTGCTATGCTGGTTACAAAAAGTGTGAATGGATTGACAGACAGTTTGGTTTGGTATGGTGTTTTATGGCACAACAAGTAGGTTATTCAGAGCAAAGGCAACTGGAGTAAAATGCCTTGCCCAAGGAAATACCATGGTAGCCAACCAGGGCTGATTCAATGGAAGGATTCAAATCTCTACCCTTTTGATCATGCACCTGGCATGATAACCACTGTGCCTCTGTGGCTCCTGCATCATTAATTGCCTCTTATGACATACAAGAGAATGCACCAGGCCTATTATACATCCCTGAGACAGATGGACTATAGAGTTTCTGCATCTTGATGTGGGGCTCTAATAAGTAAAAGGCACATATACATGTAATAGGCGATCCATGTACCAAATGGCATCCAATTATGTGTAAGGTTGCAGAACTATGCTGGTTACAAAGGATGTGAATGGATGGACAGACAGTTTGGTTTGGTATGGTGTTTTATAGCACAGCAACACAAGTAGGTTATACAGTGACAAGGCAACTGGAGTATAAAGTGCCTTGCCCTGGGACACACTGCAGTAGCCAACCCAGGCTGATCTGATGGAAGGATTTGAATCTGCACCCTTTTGGTCATGACTCTGCCATGCTAATCACTGACCCACCTGCCTCCATTAGTCACCTCTTACAACATGCAGGAGAGTGCATCGGGCCTGTTTTACATCCCTGAGGTGATTACTATGAGACTTGTGCCTCTCAAAGTGAGGCCCTAATAAGTAATGATATCATGTAGTTGAAAACTGGGTTACCCAATTTCAATATATGGTAACAAAGACCCAGCATTCTGGTAGCCCATGGACTCCAAGCTCAAGATTTGTAGGGACCTGTATAATGCTCAATAGTATATCAATCATACCCATGGATACTCCCATTTATCTGGCATGGAGATAAGGTCTCTGTTAAAAAGATGTTTCCAGTCAGAATTACGTCCCTTTGTCCTGCATTCTGGTGGTTTGGGCTTCCTAGGGTCTCCATTTATCCATTCCTTCTGGACGTAATAATAGAATTGTTTACTCCACAGCAATCCTGCATATGCCTGACGAGCAACATTCTTCTCTGCATAACCACGATGAGGAATAGCCTGTGAAGAAATGAACTTTCTTATAAGAAATCTCTTTATCGCCCAAATATGCTAGTGATGGTGAAGGAATTTTTTCCTAAAAGCAAAAACATGTCCCCCAAGTCTATCATGACATTTAATGTCATTATGTGACACTGACACTTGACAGAAGGAATGGAAATGTTTAGCGAGGTGAATGCATACAAAATGTCAGCCTATAACCTTAATAATTCTGTATCCTTGAAAATTTGCTTAAGATATGCCACTGTAGACCAAAAATATCTAAGTAAAAAAAAATATAAAATTTGGATAAAGGAAATTTTTAAGTAAATTATGTTTCTCCAAAAATACTTACCCGATCGTATTAACATTATGATCACATTAACCATTAACATTACGATCTCACTGACATTAGGAAATTACTCTCTGCTACCTCCAAATCCAGCCCTCTCTGAAAGACAAAAAAATGTCTTCCCATCTATATATCATACAGACAACAAGAAGTGAGGACTAGATTTGGAGGTAGCAGAGAGCAATTTGCTAATGTTTATGTGAATGTAATGCATCTGATTGAGAAACTACTCAAAATGGCATGAAAATCTAATCAAATCATATACACTGACACAGAAACATGCATACAAAACGTTATTATAATGGCCTGAAAATCTATTCAGGTCATGTGCATACTAATTCAAATATGCCTACTAAATTCCATTTGTCTCAAACGTTTTTTGTTTAATCATGCTTATGAGGCTTTTGTCAAAAAGAAAAATAAGGTCACAGTTACCAGAACCCAATTAGGTTTTGGGACTGCCTCAAGGTATTTAAATTTTTGGCTCAATAATTGTTTTCAGATATCTTGCTTACAAGGTAAATGTGACAGATAGAAGGACATATGGACAGACAGTGTATAAATGATGTCTCATTCCCTTTGGGAATGGGGAGGTATAAAGTCTCTACTATGTATATGCTGTTAAGATTTTTAAAATAATAAGGCTTCATTGACATAGACATTTTAAGTGTAAACGCAATACAAAAATTTTAATGATCATATGAAAGTCAGTGATATTGTACTACCTGCAATGAAAAGAACGATAAACATCGAACAAATTAATAACAAAGCTGCAGTCATAACTGACCAAAGTGAAACAAAATCGCACAAGTTCCGATGGTTACTCCATGCATGAGTACTCATTCACATATTGTACAATTTTTTCTGACATCCAGTCGCTTAAATAAAGCATTATTAAGATTTCACATCGTTATTTTATTTTAAACTGTACTATTTTGCAATAATTACCAAAGTAGCGGGTTTTTTAAAATCACAAATGGTCGCAAACGGTCATCCTAGATACATGTAGTTGACACGTGCAGTAACCGAGCACAAGAGAAACCATCAACACTGCTTGTTTTCTTTGATATTGACGTGTTAATTTCATGTGCTAACTGTTAACCTAAAAGTACAACAGCAGAGTTTCTGTGGGTTTGTTTTCTTTGCCATTGATTTGACAAACTTGTGCATCAGATGAAATTAATGTTTAACTTTTTCTTTTCTGTTCGTTTTCCTATTGCATAATATGCATAATACAGAAAAATCAGATAAATAATTTTAGATCATTAACTGTTCTTAGTAAAGCTCCCTCCCCCCCCTCTCTCTCTCTCTCTCTCTCATAAAATATGGAATCCAAATCACTACTGCACAAGTTATTGTAAACTGAAATCTGGAAAAGTTTGCAAGAGGTAAGAAAAGTAATACTGTACTAGACATAGCGTAATAGTGGGGGAAAAAAAGAAACAAATTTTCCCGTCGGTGGTTGCAAACTCACGACCTCGTGTTCCAATATCAAATGTGTGTGTGTGACACACTCTATCCATTTGGCCATAGTAACTGTAGCTGTAAAGCAATATACCATATACAGAAACATGCCCAACACTATTCAAAGAAATTAGTTTATTTCTTGTCTCAATAAGCAACCGCTCCAAAGTCACAAAAATAAAGCTGCATACATTAATATCTAGCTTTCTTCAATTAGTGGCCTCATCATTCACACGAAGCCAAAATGATGTTCCTGCCATTAAAGTTTTTCATGATTCTGCTTATGTTTTGAAGAGTTTTTCACTAATGTGAGTTTCAAAAATAACGCTAAAATGCTTATTAATGTTAACCAAAAATTTTCTTTTTCACTGCTTGACATGTCGACATTTTTAGTCAATCGTCAGAATTAAAATATTAAAATCTGACTGATTATAAATCTCGACGTACACAAACTGAAATCTGGAAACATTCAGTAGTGGTAAAAAAGTAATAACGTGCTAGACATTATAGCGCTATGGAGCAAAAAAGAAAGAAATTTTCCCACCACTGCACAGGAACTCCCAAGCATGTGCTCTAAAGTTGTGTGTGTGTTCATGGGCATCCGCAGGAATTTTCGGGGGGTGGGGGGTGGAGGGATCAGAAGTAAAAGGGATATATTTATTATTTTTTATAAATTGGTGCAGGGACAAGGCAACATGCCCCCCCACACAGACACCCAAGTGTGTGTGTGTGTGTGTGTGTGTGTGAGTCACACATTTTATCCACTGGGCCACAGTAACTCGAGTTCTCTAGCTGTAATGCAATATACCACATACAGAAACATGCTCAATAACCAAAGGCTCTAACAGTCACAAACAGGAAACTGCCTTCTTTAATATCTGCGTAAAAATAATTAAAAGAGTATATTTTATTATTATATTTTCGCCGTAGAAAAATGAGCAAACAATAGGATACTCGTGGAGACAATACATCCATGCAAAATGCTCTAAACTTGTTGGAAATTAAAATCTCTGAACATCTCAGATTTTAGAATTTTCCATATTTTTTTCATTTCGGTAATAAGCCGAGTTCAGATTAATTACTAACAATTATCAAACTTCCGTTGTTAATGACGGGACCATAATTGCGGCTGTAAAGTACAACACGCCAAGTCAGATGGCTTCGTGTGATAGAAACACACTGTTCCCAAGCTGAAACCTACATCATCCTTTGATGCAAACCCTTGTTAATATCAACAGCGTTCAAAATGGTCACTGCCTTGATTTCTGTAGATCATCCGCTGAAGTCAAGTCTTTATTAGGGAGAGACAATTGAATTTTCCAAGGGGGGGGGGGGATGCATGAAAACAATTGTCTTTTTCTGATTTTTGTAGTATAAAAAGACGTTAATCCATTCCATATTTCACTTAAAATAAATAAATATTGTGATGAAAGAACAAAAAATATCCTGGTCAAAAAAAAACAAACAACATATAAACCCCATATATTAAATGGTCAGTCCTTTACAGTACACATGTAGTCATAATATTCAGCCTCGTGACTCTACTATTATCTCAGATAATTACTTTCCTTTGGAACAAAATGATAAATTTATTCTGCTTGAGAAGCTAAACAATGTGTGCTTCTTGTCAAGTCAGTGCATAAGTTTGTTCATATTTCTATGAAATAAATTAAAATCATAAACTTATTGCAAAAGAAGTCGATCAACCTTTTATAAACAGTGATGTGTACTGAATATACAAGCCTTTTGAAATTGTTTTTTTATTGTCCAAATATGATCAAAATAAAGACGACTGATTCTTCCAATGGTATCCGGTTGTAAATCACTCTTGACGTCTGTCTTTCCATAGATGGTCTTCATTCATTGGCTGTTCAGATGTCAATCAGTAATGTCGACTAGCCCCTCCACGGTGGAGTTGACAGCGGCGTGCCTACTGAAACGCGGTGGTGATTTGAAGGTATTGATGCCAATTTATGCCTCCACCACGGAGTGTTATCGTGGAGCTAAAGTCGAGGGGATTAAGTCCCCCACCGTGATGCGTGGGGTTCCGAAAAATCATGTAAGCTGTAATGTAACAAAAGTTAAAAAGTTATCAGCTATTTTTGTTCCCTCCAAATTACCACTTAAGTCCAGGAAGTGAAAAAGACCAAGCAGAGCTAGCAGTCTGTTTAAAGGTTCACATCTTAAATAAGGTCAAGCTGTATACTCTATAATCCAAATGACATCCATCACACACCAAAATAAAGGGAATTTAAAAGTTATTTTAACAATATCTGAGATATATAAGGTCTTGATTAAATAACCAGCACAACTAATAAGGAAAACCTGGAAATTCTTTTTCTTAAAAAATCAAACCCTGTGCAAAGTACAAAATTGTAGAGCAGAACCTATTCACTGTTACAAGTTGTGTTGTCAGTTAGATTTGAGACTTGCAATTGGGTAGGAAATGAGTAATTTTTTATTTTCTATGCAAGTGACAGGCATAACATTAATATAGTCATACATGAATTTATTTTCACAATTATGTTTAGTGCGGTTTGTGGAGTATTTGTCTAACATGGCAGTCAGTTAATTATAGATGCATTTTGCTGTCTCCATTTATGATCAAATACCATGTGAAACAAATGTATGTATGTAGTAGGGTTCAACAGCATGTCAGTACAATACTGGCTATATAGTGCTGTTTAAGAGTAAAGTTCTAAAAAGATAAATATAAAGAATTGCAAAAAAAAACAACAGTGTAGGAAGATAAAGCCTTCCAAATAAACATTAGCATGAAGTAGTAAATGATAAAAGTTAAAAGGTAAAGATGTTTAATTCTGAAAAAGGTACACACAAATATAGATAAAAAAAGAAGGGATTACATTCAATCTGAATTTTGTTTACTTAGTACATTTTAGTATGGCATTTTATCTATATTTTTTCACCATTGGAGATGGGCAGAATGCCTCCAAATTCTCTTAATCTCCCACCATTAGATATTTTACAGAGTAACCCATAATAATGTTCAAGGTAAACTGTTACATAGCAAACTTACTCTTAATCTATTTTAACAATAGCACCATGAATGGTACAATATACGCCCAACCTGTGTTTAACAGTCCTCTATGAAGGCACTGGTAGGGCATAGTTAACATGGAAGATTGTTGACCAATCGGTCTCAGTGACCTATAGTCAAGGTAAAAAGTTACTGTGCTAAACCCATTTTCTTCAAATCACAATGACCCAGACTTTTGACCTTTTGATCCCCAAATCAATAGGCCTTTTTCTTACCTTAAGTACAAGCCCACCACAAACTATTGTGACAGTCAAGGTGCATGTCTAGAACTAAAGTTAGTATTATGCAAAATCCATTTTTCTTCTTTCAGTCAGTAACCATACCCTTTTCATGCTGAACCCCAATCAGACTGGCAGTTGTGTAGAACTGAAAATTTGTTCAGTCAGTGATGTATCAGCATGAGAGAATGCAATGACATAGGTCAATCTGGCTTTACAAGACAAGTTTTTCAAATAATATTTCTAAGTTATATACCATTTTAAAAAGCATACAATTTTCTTTCAAGTCATATATTTTTTCATTGAAAATTTCAGATGTAAAAAATTCAGTTGAAAGTAAAGTAAACTAAAAAAACATGCTTACTTTCAATGCAATTTTTCTATCTGCAATATTCATTTTACCTCCTACATGTAAGTGGATGAAATGTGGGGAATTTTATGCCATTTACAAAGGTGAAAAAAAATCCATCAAGAATGTCATAGGTTATTACAATTTTATTAAATTTACTCTCATGAGAATTGGAGAGGAAACAGAATGATCCTTACTGGAGTCGACAAAGCTTTTCATTTTGGTTCAGTATTTTTATTCCATAATAAATTCTAATGTAAAAATTGTTTTGTTGGGGGGGGGGGGGGTCAATTTCCAGGAATGCAGTAAAATTTCATATTCTCACACATCCAACATCGGTATATGGCAAATTTTATGAGAAGTGAACTTCTCAAAATGTCCAGTTAGCTTGAAAAGCATCCTGGGCTTCATCATCCAAGTAAAAAATACCAATTAAATAGTAGTCATCCGCTCGGTTCATTCAATGTAATCAAGATCACAATCCCCACTGCCTAAAATATCAATTTCCCCCACAAAATTGTCTATATTTTCATCAAATCGGCATCACTACCATCAATTACCACTTCAGTACCGTCCACCATTTTAATCTCATGTTAAAATTTAGTTTGAAATCAATGTTTTCTACTAACCAGTTATCATCATCTCTGTTCATTTTAATGAAGTCAAGATCATGATCTGCTCAACCTAAAACATCAATTTTCCCCACAAAATTGTCTATATTTTCATCAAAATTAGCATCCACATCACTGCCATAATTTGCCACTTCATTGCTGTCCGCCATGTTGATCTACGCACATTAAAACTCATGTCTGAAATCAAATTTTCAAATAACCAGTTATCATCAGCTCTGTTTATTTTAAAGAGGTAAAGATAATGATCCCTACTGCCTAAAATGTCAATTTTCCACATGAAACTGTCTACATTTTTAACTAATTCCGCAAGCACATCACTGATATCACTTGCCTCTTTAGTACTGATCACCATTTTTATCTCTGCACGTTAAAACTCAATTTTTGAATAAAATTTGTACCAGTTTTTGGCATTTGTTAAGCTCATGCTTTCACTGCATTTGTGTACCTCCAACCTTTATTTTCTTCTTTTCAAAAGAGTACACATACACTAATGACATATCACACAGTTAAATGCAAACTTATGTGAAGTGGTAAACAGAATGTAGTGAATATATGACCGTAATCATATTCCATCTGAAAAGATAAAGTGCAACTGGATTTGTATCCCATTTGAAATGGGTTAAGCTATGACCTTTCCGACTCCAAAATCAATAGGCTTCTTCCTTATGCAAAGTGTAAAACTATCCACAAAGGTTGGTAGGGTAGAAGAAGTAAAACTAAAGTCATTATGTGGAAGTGAAAAAAGTAACAGACACATCGATGAATGGATGGACATCATAACAATATACACTCTGCCTTTTGGCAGGCATATGAAAAATGAAATAATAAGAGAAAATACAAACCTATAACAGCTACTGACAATAACCACCCATATCATAAGCTTTAATTTAATAGAACAGATAGGGAAGCAGCATGTGTGATTCCACTATTGTAACTAGCAGTGATATGCAGAGTTTTTGCTACTGCCCAAGAAAAAGCCCCGAGGTTGCAGAGATAATGCAAGGGAAGTAATTTGGAAACTGTCCATGGGAAAAATCCTAAGTCAAAAAGGGGCCATAACGCCATTAAAGTTTGACAGAAAATAGAGAATTTGAACTAGACCTAGATCTTGTTAATGTGAAGCCTTATACTGAATTTGGTTTTAATCTATGCAGTCCTTCAAAAGATTTTTGTTAGTGAAACAAAATGGATGGACAATTTTAGACAGGGGAAATACTATCTACCCTCTCCATAGATACAGCAGAGAGAAAAAAACATGCTTAACAGGTACATACAGCACAGAGCCTCAACAAAATAATAAATAACTGCCACAATGTGGTTTACATCACTGGAACTTCAGATGACAACAGTTATGAAAATCTAAGCAAATATTGACAAACTTTTGCACTAATGATAATGGTGATGATTTGGGGTGAAATGATTCATCGATATATCGATACTTTTTCTATATTGATACCCATATCGATACAAGAGGGGAAGAATCGATACAAAACGATACTTACTCTATTCAAGTTACTTTAATCTTCAGCAGTCGTGAATAATTATTAGTCATTTGCCTTTTCATTCTTTAAATTGAGAATTCATCTGAGACAGCCGTAGCAAGTACATGCACTCATTTCAGTCCGTAAAAAATAAAAGCAATTGACAACACCCACTCGCCTTCTACAAATTAACACAAGGTGACTAACTCGCGTGGTTTGAAATCTGTCCCCTTCTCCCTCCCCAATTCCATGCTAATTAGTTTATTTCGTCTGCATCTTCAGCCACTGATAACATATATCAATGGAAAGAAGACATTGCAGATTTCTTCCCTATGTATGATTTAAGTACTTTACTGATCATTTAATAACCACTTTTATAAGAAATGTATCTGTTGCATCGCATCTTGTCTACTTGGATCGAATTGAAGGCTACACAGCTAGTGTGTCACGCAGTGTTACAAGCAATTCTGATCAGTGGTTATTGTTTGTTCAAGCCCAGGGTAAAACAATAACCACCAATCATAACTAACTAACATACCGGAAATTTTGGCACCCAAACTCTATCCAAATAGATACAAAGCAACATAGAAACTTCACACAAAAACGACTATTAAATAATATGTGTAAAGTACTTAAATTGTACATGGTGAATACATTTGGAATATCTCCTTTTATGTTGATATATGTAATCAGCAACTGAACCTGCTGATGGGATAAAAAAATAATAATTTTAAAAAATAGCACAGAATCAGCAAGGGGGCAGATTCCAAACCGCATGAGTTATAGCCACCTCGTCAATTTGTAGAAAGCGAGTGGGTGTTGTCAATAATTTTGTTTTTCACTGACAGAAACAAATGCATGTGGCCGTGGCAGTTGATTGCATATGCAGGAAGTACAATGTGAAGGATTTGGCTATTAGTCATCTCTGCTCCCACACTCGGATTTGTTCTAGATAAGAATTTCCTTGCACAAGGAAATTGCACTGTTTCTTCTGTTTTGAAGACAACACCGTAATCTCTTCAAAATTTAAGTGAAGACATGAAACTGGCAATAAGATGTTTTAAAAACATTCATTCAATGTAAAACAAAGGGCATGATGACCAGGAAAAGTCATGCATATGATCGAATGGAGCAGCCTGAAATGGCCTTAAAGGGTGAATAAAAATCACTAACAGCTAGTCTGTTTAGAAGTATTTTTTTTATTAAATCTTGTCAAGGATGAGAATGGTATATGAACAGATGATAGGTCTATGTTTGTTTGTAATCTGCATACTGGAAATACACCCAATATGTCAACAACAACAACAACAAAAATATTTAAAAAATGGCACCACCCTACCATTGACAGTCATCCTAAAGATGAAAAGACCATCAAGTTGATATGTGTATTGATAATATATCGTATCATAGGCTGTGTATCGAGAATCATATTGATGCGTGACAGAGGTGTATCGTTTCACCTCTAGTGATGATGATGATGTTAACAATGATTATATGAAGATGATGACATCAATAACTATGATGATGATGAAGAGATTACTTTAGTTTAACTCTTCAGAAAGAAATAAAGTCTCACCTCATCATAGAACAAATCTGCCTCCAATTTTCGCTGGTCGAAAGCAGAATCAAAATCCATCATGCCGAATGCTTTGTTGGGTGCTTCATCAATCTGATACAGTCTTACTCTCAGTGTCACTTCCTGGCCAGACTCCAGATGTAAAATATAATGGGCAGCACATTTTGTCCCATATTTTCGTCCATTGACACCTTTTACTTTACCTGCAAGAGAAAATAACTTTACATTATACTAACTCTGTGTAAACGTCACACATTTTGTCCTTTTTTTTCTCCCCTTCACGTCTGTTTACTTTACCTGCAAGAAAAATTAAATTTACATGATCCTAACAAGAGAAGACATTAAATGTGGGCAATACTAAATAAAGTATTAATTCCGTTTTATTTTCAGAGGGTAACTAAACTAGTTTACAAAAAAAATTTCCCATATGGCCCTCTATTATGTACAAGCATTAACAGGTAAATGTTTAAAGAATCTAAGTACAAGTATTTACAAATGATATTATCCCATGCATAAAAGCTTTAAAATAAAAGAATGAAAAAGAAAACTGTGCTGGAATAAACACTACTGTCTTTTCTGCACATCTCTGAACACATTTTGTTTATAGACAACGAGTTTGTTTGGCCAAAATCATATTTTTTGTCTTGCCATGTTTGGACATTGTTTTTAAAGAGTTTTATTTATGTACCTATGTTTTCAGACACAAATGTAGCTCTACAGTGATAAGACAAGACAGACAGACAAATACCTTTAACAGAAAGTTGGGGAATAGATTGCTTGCAATTGGAAATAGCCTTGACATGTTACATGAATGATACAAATTGTAAAAAATTGGAAGAAACCAAATTTTTTTCATTTAAAATATGTTTCTTCAATAATACTTACCAGATCATAATACCTTAGAAGAACTACTACTACCTTGCAAATCCAGCCCTCCCAGGCTAAAACATTTCAGCCAAGAAGCTAAAAGTTACCTGCCCATATAATTTTTTCATTTTTCCCGTAACCTAGCTGGTCGTAGGGGCGCCACTGATGACTTTGCGACAATCTCTCTCCATTTTGCCCTGTTCTCCACTGCTCTTTGGGACTTTGCAAAGTCCATGCCTGTCCACTCTTTGATATTGTCTTCCCATCTCTTCTTCTGTCTGCCTCGTTTTCTCTTTCCTCTCACTGTGCCCTGTAGGATTGTCTTTGACAGGCCAGCTGAGTGTGATACGTGACCATACCATCTTAGTTTGCGTTTCTTTACAGTGGTGAGCAGATCTTCATAAGGTCCAATTGCACCTTGGATTTTAGTGCGCACCTCCCCATTGGAGACGTGGTCTAAGTATGAGATTTTCAGGATCCTTCGATAACATCTCATCTCTAAGGCATGGATTCTTCTCTCTAATTCTGCTGTTAGGGTCCATGTCTCACAGACATATAGGAATATGGACATGACGAGGGAGCGCATAAACTTGATCTTGGACCCAGATGTGATGTTGCTGTCTTTCCAAATAGGCTTCAGCCTAGCCAGAGCAGCTGTTGTCTGCGCAATCCTGGAAAGAACCTCAGGTTTTGAACCTCCATCAGAGGCAATAGCACCTAGGTACTTGAAGCTTGTTACTGTGCCCAGCTTCTGTCCATTCACTCTTATTTCCTTTTGGATACCACTCGGGTTGTTTGTCATTAGGTTTGTCTTTTCAGCATTGATCTCCATCCCATATCTTAGTGATGCTTGATTGAGACAGTTCACTAAGGTTTCCTTTTCTTCTTCATCTCCTGCTAAGCCATTGATATCATCAGCGAAGCGCAGGTTGGTGATTGTTCTGCCTCAAACACTGACACTGCCCTCATGGTCTTCCAGGGCGTCGGACATGATCCTTTCCAGGTAGATGTTGAAGAGAGTGGGTGAGAGAAGGCACCCCTGTCTGACTCAGACTGTGGTTCTGAACCAGTCTCCTATGTTGCCATTGACGAGAACTGTATTAGTCGCCTTGTCATACAGGGTTTCTATAGTGCAGATTAATTTTGCATTTATGTTGTATATCCGCATGGTGGCCCACAAGGCTGCATGCCATACCTTGTTGAAAGCCCTCTTGAAGTCAATGAAGACATGATAAAGGTTCTGTTGATGCTGGAGATATTTTTCACAGAGGATTCTAAGATTGAAGATCTGTTCTGTAGTGCTACGTCCTGCTCTGAAACCTGCCTGTTCTTCTGCAATGATGTGCTCTGCTTGGGGTTTCAGTCTACTGAGGATGATCTTAAGCATAATTTTGCTTGGGTGACTGATGAGACTGATTGTTCAGTAGTTCTGGCACAGCTGTAGATTCCCTTTTTTTGGAAGAGTCACGATTAGAGACTGGGTCCATGGGGTGGGCCATTCTCCTCTTTGCCAGATTTGGTTGCAGATTGTTGTGAGGACATTTATCATGGAAGTTCCTCCTGCTTGAACAAGTTCTGCTGGTATATTGTCTACCCCAGCTGACTTCCGATTCTTTAACGCCTTTACTGCAGCCTCTACTTCATCCCTGAGGATCGGGTGGTCAACCTCTGTTGTGGTCAGTGGTATGTTTAGTACAGCTTGGTCTCCAGAAGTCTCCTGGTTGTAAAGCTCCGAACAGTATTCCGTCCATCTGTTAAGAATGTCTTGGTTTTTTTATCAGACTCTTACCAGCCTTGTCCTGAATTGTATTAGATCTCCCCTGTTTCTCTGTTGTCAGGTCTTTCACCAACTGGTATGCACTTTTACTGTCATTCTGGTTCAGGCTTTTCTTGACTTCCTTGCATTGGTCCTCTAACCAGCTTTCTTTTGCTTTCTTTATGCTCTTCTTAATCCTGTTGTTAATCTCATTGTACTTTTTTGTTCCTTCATGGTCTCCTCGCTTACTCTTCAGTTTTCTCCTCACATCACAGAGGTCGAGGATATCTGCTGTGACCCAAGGCTTCTTTATTCTATGATGCTTGTCAAGGATCTCTCTGGCTGTGTCTGTTACTGCCTTGTTGAAGGTGATGATCAAGGAGTCTAGGTTTATTTCTTCATGTCCCAGAATTGTGAGTGGTGCAAATTTGCCACCTATTGATGCTTCAAATGCTTGTGCCACACTTGGATCTTTAAGTTTTTCAAGGTCGAACCTGATTCTAACTTGTCTTGGCTTATTGGTCTTCCTCAGACGAAGTTTGATAGTCATGATCAGCAAGTCATGGTCGCTTACTATATATCAGCTCCTGGGAAGCTACGTGTTCTGGCAATGTTTACACTAGACCGGAAGCGCTTTCTCACCAAGATGTAATCAATCTGGTTGTGATGTTTTCCGTCTGGGCTGTGCCAAGTCCATCTTCTGGATAGTTTGTGGGGGCCAAGGGTGTTCGTTAGCACTAGGTTATTGTATGTGGCAAAGTCCAGGAGCTTGAGTCCTCTCTCATTGGTCTGCTTATTACAGTATGGACCACAGACTTCTCGCCAGTCTGCTTGTGCATCTTCTCCTACCTTAGCGTTCCAGTCTCCTTGAATAACCAGAATATCCTTCTTGGGTGTCTGGTCTATGAGAGTTTGAAGCTGGTCGTAGAACTCATTCAGTTCCTCGTCATCATGGTCAGATGTTGGGGCATAGACCTGTATGATAGTGATGTTAAAGGGAGATGCCCTCATGTGGATTGTAATCATCCTGTTAGACACTGGTCGACAACCCATGACTGCACTCACAATGTCCTTGTGTACCATAAACCCGACTCCATGTTCATGCTTGTTCTCATGCCCACTGAAGTAGATCCTGTGTCCGGCATTTGTTGATCTCTCTCCGAAATTTTTTCCAGCAAATCTCGCAGAGTCCAAGGATGTGTCATTTGTATCTTTCCATCTCATGGGTTAGCTCCATGAGTTTCCCTGCTGGTCTTAATGTCCTGACATTCCATGTTCCAATGGTGATGTTATCTCTTGCCCGTACTTTGATGGTAGATGCACCAGTTGCATACTTGTCACCTCTGTCCTGGTGTCCAGCGGATGGTGCGGTCATTGGTAACTCGGGCTGTGACCGATCCGGTATGTGAAATCTATTCATTGTCATTTCGTCATCATTGGCACATCATGGGCCATTTCAACCTGGCGGCGCTCATCCCTCTCCAGGCTGTAGACCACAGCCGATATCCATGTTACAATATGGCTCACCCTGCCCATATAGATGGCAGTTAAATAGAGTAATCTCCCCTTGATACTGGGATTGGTGCCAAATCATGTGAATACTGCAGTTACTACTGGAGGAGAGTACATGCTTTCTATAAGACTATAGCTGTGGGGAGGTTGGGAGGGTGTTTGAGTATTATGATTGGGTAAGTATTATCGAAGAAACATATTTTACTATAAAAGAACTGGTTTCTTCAAATACGTTAACCGATCATAATACCTTAGGAGAATAGGTAAGAGTAACATCCCCTTACCCTGGAGAGACCATCTCCAGTCCCCTAAGGTATGTGAGGCATCTTCTAGCTAGATAACCTGGCTGGAGCATTGACTCCATATGCCAGGGCACAGCTTTGAAAGGGAAAAATCTTCCCTTCCACAAATCCAGTGGAAGTCATGAAGCCTCATCCTTAGGAAGCTGCCAAATGACCTGGGAAGGTAACCTGTTGTGCCATGGTGATAGGCCCCACCAGTTCTAGATGAGCCTTTTGGAATGCAAGATCTCTGATGTAAAAGCTAGAGAAAGTTGACTCTGACCTCCATTTCATGGCTTGTATAATGTCAGCTAGGGAACAGTTTCGCTAATATGCAATGCTTGTTATGACTGCCCTAACATCATAAGCTGAGATGAGTAGCAAGTTCATTTGATCTAGGATGAAAGTTCATGTGCTGATATGTCATCCTTTTCCACTTTGAGAGGTAAGAAGAGGCAGGATCTCCCTGTCACACCAGCTCAGTCCTGTTCAGGTACCACTTCAGAGCTCTTACTGGGTCCTGTAGATGACCTTGAGATGAAGTGTCCACAGTATATGGGGTTTCAGCACAAAAGCCTGATTTCCCATGAGTGGAAGCCTGTTCTTGGCAATGAAAGCTGGGGTTGTCATGAGTGACACTGAACCATCCTGTCAGAACTGCAATCAGTTCGGGTCAACTGATAGATCATGTATTTCACTGATTCTGCCAGCCATCACTAGTGCAAGTAGGAAGCTGGTCTCATAAGAAAGGTAAACCAATGAAGCCGTCGAAAGCAGTTCAAACTGTGTCTTATTCAGCCAGGTAACCACCCATGATAGATTCCACTTTGGGCACAGAGAGAACACCTTTGGACATGTCAACTCGAAATTTGACAGTGTTATGTATGATGTTTATATACTTAACTTTTGTCTATGATTGTAAGTTGTATGGTTATTTGAAAATACATACTTAACTTTTGTCCATGCTTGTAAGTTGTGACTTGTGTCAGGTAGGCCAGTATTTTCATAGGCATTTCGCAATTAGACTTTTGTGACATATGTCAGGTAGGCTGGTATTTTTCCATTAGAATTACTCATATTCTGATGTGACATAGGTCATGTAGGCATGTGTATTTATATACAGATTTTGGTAAATAAACTCATTCCTGTTCTAGAATTCTGGTTCTATAGATCAGTCTGTAAGGAATCTATTTTAGTAATTACAGTTGTGTTGTTGAAATCAGATATAATTTGAGAGGAATTATTTATTTAAAAACATTCATTGAAATTACTAAAGTGCTCATTGACTTTTTGATTAATACATGATTTTGCGATTTATGTGAACTCATTCAAATACATTCTGGGTTACATCTCTGTGGTACATCAGGACATTCAAGGCTAGTGGGATTCATTCTGAACATTCACTTATTTTGGACTTGTGATTAAGACATTCAGGATTATTTGGAATTTAACTCGCAAATTGATAGTGTCTTTTGAAGTTTCACTTCAATTGTCTGGAAAAAAATTGCTTGTTGATTTTACTTGATTTTATTGGTTTCACTTTCTTTCTGTTTCATATTTTAAGACCTAGAGTCATAACAACAGAAGATCGGATGGGTCTTTGTTTTGTCCGATGTCCTCTCTTCCTTGATGATGCAGCGTGTCAGAGATCGTGGGACAATAGCCTCTTATCTTGATTGGCGCTAACTGTTTCTCATCAAAGAGCCAAAGTAGAAAGTTAGCTATTTGAGGTATTGATGCCTTCAGCGGCATAATGTGTTCACACACACCACTGTGAAAATTCTCCATTTTCCTTCGTACGGTTTCAAAGTGGAGGGCAGTCTCACTCAAGCAATTCTCTACACCACTTGGTGAGAGAACTGTTTGTTCTTGAGGGCTTTTTTAATATGATCCAGGCATGCAGGTTCAACAACTCCAGATTTGGGATGGAACGCCTGCCATCATGGTTGCTTGAGCAGATGAGGAAATATCTCTATTTTCCTGGGTATTTCTGCTTTTAGATTTAGTGGAGCAATCAGGATGAGGTGACACTCTGATTCACTTTGCTTGCTGTATCACCTTCAGAATCAGAGATATTGGAGGGTAAGCATATGCATCCAAACCATTGGAATCTATGGAAAGAGCATCGACTGCCCAGGCCTTCAGATCCAAAACTGGTGGGACAAAGGTTTGGAATTTTGCATTTCACATTGTCACAAATAGATCCACCATTGGTTGATCCTAGCGGGCACATATGTGAGTGAAAACCAAGGGATGAAGTGACCCTTCTGTTTGTATTAGCTGATTCTTCCAGGACAGCAAGTCTGCTAATACATTTAGTCGGCCTGGAACATGATGAACTTCTAGGTGGATTTGTCACTGAAGACACCACCTTAGAAAATCCCAAACAAGAATGCAAAGGTCTGGGAACTTGGTTCCCCTTGCCTTCTGAGATAATTCACCTCAGTGGAGTTGTCAGACAGAATGAGAACGCCATTCCATGTAGCTCCTCCTGCCACCAATGAAATGTTTCCAGTATGGCTTTCATCTTGAGGAAGTTGATATGCAAAAGACAATTCTGAGTGGGCCACACTCCATTGGCCTCCTGGAATGATTGGAGATGTGCACACCAGCCCTCTGTGCTTGCATCTGTACATACACACCATGACCTCTGGATGCTGTACCTGCAATCAAACACCTGACATGAGCCAATGGATAGTTCCGATATTGAACAATAAGCTCCACCCACTTAGTTACTGTTGCTCTGGCTCAAAAGCTATTGTAAAAATGGTGGATTCAGTAGCATCAGCAACAGATTCATTGGTAAATATTCCCAGCAATATTTCTGAAACTTTCCTATCTGCCTGTAAGAATCTTTCAGATCAGGTGTTAAAGAAAGGCTTGAACTACTGCGAACAAGGATATATTCAAGAAATTAGGATTTTCTATGGCAAAAATCAGGTGAAAGTTGCAGCACGTTGCTGGTGGTCTATGAGAAAAAACGAACATACTCACAAACTTCAAGCAGACATTTTGGTAGATGATGACAAAATAACGGAATCTTTCTGTTCTTGAAAAATTGGGTATGTTTATTAATTATATCAGATTTTAAGTACGACTTCAGTAAAAAAAAAAATTAAATTTTAAAATAAAGCTTTTGTTATGTATTCGCACATGTTAAATTTATATTGTACATGTATAATTGTCATGTAAGAATAAAAAACCAAGTACTTCTTCTGATCTATTATAAAAGAATTTGTTTTATTTATTATCAATTATTAATTTAATTATATTTAGGAAAAATATTAAAGTTACAATAAATAAATAAACAATTTATACAAAGTTTCCTGAGTGATTGAAGGGAGTACTTTAGGTTCTTTACGCCGCATTAACATGTATTCTCAGCTGGGCGGATAGAAGCATTTTATAAGGGTATCATTGATAAACCTTTAAATTTAATTTCAGATCCATGTAAAATGACAATTTATCATAGTCTCTTGAAAAAGAAAGTACTAATAATGGCACATCAAAATAAACAAATGCAGACACACTGACGGGGTTATATTTGCATCCGTTTTTACTTTTGTTCGCTAATTAGTGTGATGCATTTTATCTTCCTTCATTGATGTCGTAACTCTTTGCAGGTTATAAAATCAGTAATTTGTGAGAGATAAGTTTAATTTAAACTCAGCACAACAAAAGTACAATAAATGGCAGGACATAGCTTGCTGTTATTTATAGTCTCAGGCCTAATAAAGACAAAATTAATATTGTATTACAGTTTGACCTCTTCACAAAGATAACATTTTTTTTTTTTTTTAATCCATAATAAAAATTTTAAAATAAATTATGTCAAAATCCAATTTTGCAAGTATAGATATTGAACAGAATTAGGGCCATTCCAGAACTTAATGTACAGGGTGGAAATGGTTTCAAACCCCCACAATCCACAGTATTTTATTAAATTCTCCAAGAAAAACAACCTGTGACAATCAACCATCTAGTTGTTGCCAGACAATCAGAGAATAGAAAAAGAAAACCAATTTTTTGTCAACTTGACACCAATTACAAGCAAATGCTCAATTTTGAACATTTTATCAAAATCAACACTAATGAAGTATGATGCAGGATTCCAATATTCCAAATTTTATTTAAGAAAACAAAAACAATCCAGGGTAATAAAAAGACAAAAATCAACAACATGTATACACACAACATTTTCTTTATTGCATGAAATATTTTGACTGAAATAAGAAATAACATTCAAACATAAGCATACAATTAGCATAAAATTCTATTCAAAATATTCACAAGCACAACAAATAATGTAATTATTTTAGAACAGCTTTGTTTATTTATATATGAAATATGATTATAATTTATGATTATAATTAACGTATCACTTCCAATACAGACATTTTTCCATGTTGGATTTGGTTTGGGAATTTTTTTTTAAAAAACCCTTGAAGCCATTCAGGATAATGACAATCTGCACTGCATGTGCCCCAAGCACAACGGCGAACCATTTTTCTGATAAATTTTCAGTGATTTTCTGCATAATCTTTAAAAATCCTTTGCAATGTAATAAGAAAGTAATCAAGCGTGGTCTTTTGTTTGTGAGCAAATGTGGGTAGCAATGCGTAACTTCACAGTGAATTCAATGCCTATTTTTGATTGGTCGAAAATAATTAATGTGCCCGGTTTGATTGACAGGTCGGAAGTATTCGCCGAGGTTGTCCCATCTTCTAAGATGGAACCTCATATATGTGGAGACTGTTATAGGTTGGTTCAAGAGGCAAAGTCTCGACCTCCATTGGGACAACAGAATGATCTGTACTGGTCTCAAAAAAGGCGACCTAGGACAATAAGGTCCACTGTCGCATTGAGCAAACCCAGTAGGCAAAGGAATTCTCAAGCTGAGAGACTGTCGTGTGTAAAAATTGAAGCCACCATTGAACTGATTTTGATGCCCATTCCTGAGGGAGACATACACTGTGGTTTGAACTCCATACCTAAGTGGATAAAATGCTGAGTTGGTATGAGCTTGGATTTTTCCTTGTTGACAAGGAATCCAAGGTTGAGAAGAAGAGTAACAAGGGCTATCATGTCTTGCTCCAAGATATAACTCACTTGGTGTCCCTGAAAAATATCGTCAAGGTAGTCAGATGTTGCAGCTGTGACTGTGGTCCTGAAATGGGTCATGACCCTGTCCATAAGACATGTGAAGACCCAGGGAATAATGTTGAGTCTGAAAGGGAGTGCCCTGAACAAGAAAACTCTCTCTCTGAAAGCGAACCACCGGAACTTCCTGGAAGTTTGCAAATTTGGACATATAGAAACGCATTGTGTAGGTCTGTACTGGTAGCAAAGTCTCCCTCCTGAATGGCATTTATAACCCACCTTGGTGTTTCCATTTTGAACCATGGGGCGCAAATAAACGATTGAGGGTGCTTAGGTCTATGACTGGTCAAAGAGTGCCATTGGTCTTTGGGACCAGGAACAAGCTTGAATAAAAATGTGGTGATTTTACACTGTGAACGATCTGTACCGCTCTTTCTAGAGAAGGTTGTTGATCTCTTGCTGCAGAACATCTGCCTTGAATGGGTCTTTGGCAACATCTGTAGCTGAAGGGACCCTGGACAATGTGTGTTGAACGTAATACTGTGACCCTCTGAAATTACTTGCTGGGTCCATTGATCATTGTGGCCAATACTTTCCCATTCAACAGTAAAGAATAGGAGCCTTTCCCTCATCAGGATATCTGACAAGGGAGGTGTAAAAATGGTGTAATTTCTTGCTATAAGGAGGCTGACATGGAGAGAAAATAGGGCGAAAATGATTGCCTTCTCTCTGCCTCTTGTCTACTTTTGTTCTTGAGAACTGTGGCCTTCTATGGATATAGGATTTAACCTGAAAATCCCTTTTTGGTGCCGAGGCTGTATATGAGGGACATTTGTCTCTTTGGTGGCTTGTTACATATGTCCTTGACCTGACCATGAAGAAAAGATTAGATGGCTGTGATCTTAACTTGACTTGTGATGGTTTTTCAGAAAGGTGGAAGTAGACAGCACTGCATCTCTTTCTGCCACTTGTATGTTTGTTGCTGCTGTTATGGCACTGGCCAGGGTGTGTTAAGCAACTCTGTTCAGGACTCACACCAAATACAAGAAACAGACTCCCACACATGTCCTAAGGGATTCAAGGTGGGAAATGATAAAGTGTTTTCTGCCTGTTGGAAGATTGCAATATATACCAAGTCCAACACAGAACCCACTGCCACAACATTCCACACCAGATGTTGTGTTTCATTAAATGACTTCCAGTCCAAGTGTACTGAGTATGGTTTTGACATCCCCAAGGCTGCAATGTCTCTGTCTACTGCTAAGGTGTCCCTGTGAAAAACTGGAGTGTGGGTCTTATAGAACCTCCTACTAAAATTTATAGAAAGCGTCATTGGGCAAAGAAGAGTCTGCTGACACTAGGGTCCTGTAACTCTCTGTATAAGCAACCCAAAGGTCAGCAACTCGCCCAGACTGTGGTAGGAGTTTGAATGTTGCTCCATCCTTCCTGATTAGTAAATCAACTGATGCCATAACTTTTGACCAGGCTGTTGATGGTGAAGAAGGAGGACAAAACTCAGGTGGGAACAAGTGAAAGACTTCCTCCAATGATGCTTGGAAGGCAGAGTCTTCTCTTGTTATAGTGAGATCTAGCAAAGACGATGGAGCTTGTGAGCATACTTCATTGTCTCTAGGTGAATGGGCGATGCCGACGCCTCCTGTGAAATCTGAGATGAAGATGGAGAAGACTGTAAATGGGGTGGGCCACAATGCTCACACAACATCCTGATCGGGATAAAGTTACTTCCAAACGATCACTAAGCAAGTGCCTCCTTTGAGTGGCAAAGACGTGAGAACACAGCAAATCCATATCCCGTGTACTGGGACACTAAACAACTGGGCACAGGGTGCATTAAGTGACCTGGAGCACGACACTGGGGATGCTTGATCCATGAGTGCCTGTGTGGTGTGGGGTAGGCAAACTGGACAAAGACCTTCCGTCTTTTGGCATAAATGGTAAGATCAACTGTGGTGATGACCTGTTGCGATCCAAGATATGTGGCAAAGTCCAGACAGGGCGAAACAGTGCCATTTTATCTTGCATGCTGTTTTGTCCAGTTCTTTGTGTTGGGATGGGTTAGGGGATATTTGATCCACAAAACTGGTCCATACTTCTGATGTGCGAGATTTTATCTGATTAGACTTGCTTTGATCTCGATCTCACTCAAATATAGTCAATAAAGACTGGCCCGTCGAAGCAGTGTGGTATCAGGCCTGCTGGTTCTGCCAAAAAAAGGTTTGTCAAGTTGAGGCAGTGAGGGGGAGAGCCAAAGCTGTTGCTGACCTGGATAACTTGGATCACTTCATGGCTGATGAGCCTTCTGGAGTGAAATAGCCTTTGAAAAGTAAATCATTCACTGCAGTGACGTAAGAATGTATACAATGGCATCCTCATCCCTCAAGGCGTGCTTCTTCACATTACCCTTATTTGCCTCCAGTACTGTTTACCTAGCTTACACTTTATCTTGCTCATGGTCTAAATCTGTAGAACAAAAATAGAGCAGACAATATAAACAGATGTTGCCAGGCACGCATCCTGCTTTATGAACTCAGAGAGTGGAGCAACACACTAAATGAAAATGTACCTGTAAGAATGGCTCACGTAGTAGCCTATATAGGAAAAGTACTGAAGCATTACTATTAATACTTATGAAGTGCACACTATAATATAAATTCTAATAAAAACTTACCTTTAGGAAAGGCCAATTGACTGTCTATACAGGTAAATTCACCAACGCGTCGCTTACAATAACTATGAAGTGGACGCTATGTCTAGACTATGTATAGAAAACTTACCTGTATGTATCTGACCACAGCAGAAATTATATAGCAATTTAATTTGAGTTTTCTATAGCATACACAATACCTACACATAAAATAAAACTACACCAAAGTGAGTGGATGCACTAGAGACCCATGCAGGTACATAAGAAGGGTGCCTATGTGTGTAAGTATGACAAAGTTATAATTCTACAAAAGACAGAAAACTCAGTTGTTGAAAGAAAAAAGCAAGAAAAAGTTGGAAAATTATAGATGGAGTATACTTCCCTTCAAAGAGAAAACCCTTCCAACTTGCTTTAAGGTAGCATATTTCCACAATTCTGGTAGGTTTGGATTGCAAGGCATCTCATCAGGAGAGAGCATGCTACTTGGCATGAGCAGAAGTAGTAACTTAAGTATTCCTGGGATTTGGCACCAATCCCTATATCAAGTGATGATAACTCTATTTAACTTGCAACTATGTGGGCAGGTAACTTTTAGCTTCTTAGCTAAAAACTTTAAGCCTGGGAGGGCTGGATTTGCGTGGTAGTAGTAGTTCACCTAAGGTATTATGATCGGGTAATTTATTTGAAGAAGAACCACATTTCACAATTCATCAGCTTGCTGACAATGACATAACAAATAACATGTGTCTAAAACTAAATTACTCACCTGTGGATAAAAATCTCAATCATAAAGGCATTAGAAGATTATGTCATCCTTTATAAAAGGAGACATATAAGCGTTAAAGTGAAAGTCTTCCTCTTGATGAGTTGTTTAATACCTAGATGGCCATTGTGGCAGTCATATAAGAAGTCAGATTGGTACCATTTTCATTTACGAACAACTAGACAACTAGACATCACAAGAAGTCTTTCAGTGAAAACCCCATCCTGATATGACCTTTCAATCAGGAGAAATAGTGATAACAAGATTTTCAAGATGGCTCTGTGGCAGGCATATTGAATATCTGAATGGCACCATTACGACCAACTAGATATCATAAGAAGCTGTTTAGTAAAAACCCCATTTTGATACAACCATCTATTCAGGATGAATAGTGATAACAGTATTTTCAAGATGGCCACTGTTGTGGCACCATTAGGACCAACTAGACACCATAAGAAGCTGTTGGACATCAGATCAACACCATTTTCATTTTGGACCAATAAGACATCACAAGAAGTCCTCTGGTGAAAACCCTATGGCAATATTACTTTTCATTCAGGAGGATTAGCAGTAACAAGTTTTTCAAGATGGGCACTGTTGTGTCCATTATTGGACATCAGATCGACACCATTTTCATTTAAAACCAACTAAACATCATAAGAAGTCTTCTGGTGAAAACCACATGTCAATACGACTTTCCATTCAAAAGAAGTAGCAAAAACAAGATTTTCAAGATGGCTGCTGTGGTGGCCGTATTGGACATCAGATTGGCACCATTCTGATTTACGACCAACTAGATATCATAAGGAGTCTTTTAGTGAAAACCCTATGTTGATATGACCATTCATTCAGGTGGAGTAGCAATAACAATATTTTCAAGATGGCCACTGTGGTGGCCATATTGGATATCAGACTGGCACCATTTTCATTTATGACCAACTAGACATCATAAGAAGTCTTCTGGTGAACACCTCATGTCAATATGACTTTCCATTCAGGAGGAGTAGCAATAACAAGATTTTCAAAATGGCTGCTGTAGCAACCATAATGGACACCAGATCAGCACCATTTTCATTTAGGACCAACTAGACATAAGAAGTCTTTTAGTGAAAACCCCATGTTGATATGACCATCCATTCAGGAGGAGCAGTGATAACAAGACTTTTAAGATTGCCACGGTGGCAACCATATTGGATGTCTGACCCGCACCATTTTCATTTAGGACCAACTAGACCATGGGATGAATATGTGTGTAAAGTTTCATGGCAATCCTCTGAGTGGTTTAGGAGGAGTTAGTGATAACAAACCTGTTATAACGGATAGACAGAAGATGAACAACAGAGCATATCATAAGCTTTTCTGGTCTATGACCAGTGGAGCTAAAAATATTAAAAGTTTAATCTCACCTTCAATGACATAATCATGGAATGCATCCTTGACATAAGAAGATTCATTTTCAATTCCATAAAGCCTCTTGTAATTGGTATCATTTTCTGTGAACAACAGTTCAGGCAAATTTCCATCTGGTCCAACATCCACCTCAAATACAAAATACCCTGCAAAACAAATAATTTATTTCATACTGGAATTGTGTAACATATAACAGTTTATCCTAAAACAGACAAATCTGTCTATAAAGTCTCCCATGAGACTGGAAGGAACTGGCCTTTATTATCAGGTGACCTTCATAAAAGTAATTATCACACAGTTGGTATGCTTTACACACAGTGTTTGGAGTTTAATATGTCTGAAATGTCAACAAGTTAACATATCACTTTCTGTGAATCTGATTGTCAGATTCTGTGAATCTGATTTATTGAAACTTGTCAAATAATTTAAATTTTTTGCTTGCCAAGGCTCAAATAACATAGAAATTATTCTATAGCTTTTATTTAAAATGAGCACTCATGCAAGATTCTCTGTATACACACAGTCAAGTTATGAAGTTATGTTCATGTGAGACTGACTGTACCGGACCAAGTCATCACACATACCTTTATATGTTATGTTCAAGTGAGACTAACTGTACCCGACCAAGTCATCACACATACCTTTATATGTTATTTTATATACATTCTACAGAATTTTAAAATCTTTATGTTTTATATTTTACCTTGTTGTACTTAATGTTTACATTTATTTAGAAGGGTTTATCTTCCTAAATTTTGAGCAATTCATTTTTACATTTTTCAAACTTTAGCTTTGGTTGGCACTATATAGCCACTTTTGTGCTGAGGTGCCATAAAACACTACCACATACATACATATAAGCTCAGATCTGGATGTTGCTGGCATTATGGAATAATTAAAATAAGATGCACCATTAAGAAACACCGCAACCATGTTTTCCAACCATTTCCTATCATCACGCATGTAGTATGAAGATGTCATGATTTTTAATTTATTTGACTTTTAGCTGCTAAATAAAATAGAAAGTTGTACTCTGCTAAATAAGCTAGCTGAAATTTTGTATTCGCTTATCCTGTGCAGCATAGATATTTTTGCAAGAGCAATAAACTCTGCCCATCTTCTCTTCATATTGTGGATGTACTTTAAAATTGTTGGAGAATGTGTTATTGTTTTTTTTTTAATCTGAAAATAATTTAGACTACAATACATTTTGTACTGGTCATTATTTAATTTTCCTTTAAAAAATTGTCCTGTCAACCTTTAAAACATGTTGATGTATGTGCCTGAACCTATTTGGTGACACGGAGAGCAAAGAGGGTCATAGTGGTAGGGAGATGATTGTGTATTTTATTGATTCTCCACCCATAGTAATGAACATCACTCTTTTCTTCTTTATGGAAGTTGAGATGATAATAAATTAGTGTCATGTTTTCACATCAATAAAAGATTCATAGGGAAGCTGAGATGATAATAAATGAATGTCATGTTTTCACCTCAATAAAAGATTCATAGGGAAGCTGAGATGATAATAAATGAATGTCATGTTTTCACCTCAATAAAAGATTCATAGGGAAGCTTTCTTCAAAAAAAGCAAACAGGCAATAACATTTCAAGAAAGTAAAAACAATAATTATTTTTTCCTACAAACCTACAATTTAGTCCCTGCCCTTTATGAAATAAGGCAGTGGCAACGTGACTGCTCGTGCTTGCACGTGTGCATTAGAACATTAAGTTATATGTGTACTTTATATATGTAGTGCATGGCAGGCTATCTCCTCAACAGTAAATAAATACAGATACTGACTTGAAACTTTGGATAATTAGAAAAAAATATGAAATGTTGACATGCAAAATATTTCAGTTTTGATGTGCCAGCAGCATCAGCACCACCACATCACCATCCAGGTTTTCTTTTTAAGAATGAATGTGACTAGAAAGCCTGGTCCCCTTAATTCTAGGGAAAATTATGCAATTAGTAAGAATATTTTAGCAGTTATTTACTCTGACTAGGATTTCTTACTGATTTTGAAATAACAAGATGTAGGTAAAGTTTTATATACATATATGTTGTTTCCCAATTCCAATTGTGTACACAAGAAAGTGATAATTACACCAATTCATTAATATGATTCTGTAATATGGTCTGCACAGATAATAATTGCAACAGTTGCTCAAAATAAAAATTATGTCTGATTTTGAAACAGATTATATTGGGATTGGGGCCCATTTATATATGGAATTTTGGGGCCTATTTTTGTCCCCTTGCAAACTCCCCACCATCATTAAAGAACAGCTGTACAAAAATATTCGGCATCATCTTCTTCAGCACTTTCTTTTACAAAGTGCAAACTGTTCTAAATACATTCACGCTACAACACAGAGGAGTAAACACCCATAGTAAATGTATACATTTACCTTTTCAAGTCCATCTAACCTGACTTGTGTGTACTCTAATGTTAAGTAGGTGAATGGCATATGGGACAATAACACCATAGATAGTACCAGTGATTCATTAGTCAAGTGCCCTCACTGAGTCCACTCAATTTTACATGACCTGTTAAAGAGCATGCCTTATGCTACCATATGTTTAAATCTACTGGCAGACTAATTCTAAATTTAACAGTGTGAATCATATTACCTTGTAAGGTGATATGTTAAATGTACTAAGGGCCTCCATTATTAGTTAAAGTTGAAATCTGTCAAGCTGTTAAACACTATTTGAAAGATTTCTCAGGCTATTACAACTTGGGCAAAATGACCTAAATTGGATTATTTATGTATCATTCAAAATCAATTAGGTACCTGAGCCCAGTTGTGATTTTAAGATATATGTTTGGCTTTCATTATGTCTCTATTATGACTACCCATCAGTTGTTGCTGTACAACATTACCGTATATACTCCCTTGTAAATTGGTTCTAACTGCAAACAACAGAGACCCCAATCTGCCATCGCACCATGCACTGGCAGATCAGGGTCTATGTTTTTTGTTCCACTGATTAGTCCTAAGAAGCTGCATTGACCCAGATCTGCCATGCAACAACAGATTTTGGTCTGTACAGTTTGCAGTTGGATCCAACTTTTAAGTGAGTATATATATGGTATATGTCAGCTTGATTTCATGACAATTTCATTGGAGGGGAAAACATTTTTTTGGAGTATGTATTAAATAAAGACCTTTGATGAAAGTTATGCCACACTACACTAACCCTCAAGACTAAGCAGCACATGCCAGACCTATTACAAATTAGATATCATCTCTTCTTAACAAGTGGCTACAATATACAAGAAAAATTTATGTTGTAATTAGAGGCCATGTTTTTATTTAAAAATACAGTAGCACGTACATGTCCAAAGGCAGGATAAATAACAACACAAACCAGATTTTGTGTGCACTAAGGTACAGCCATTTGAATAACTGTGCACTCCAATGCAGACACTGTTGTCACTGTTTATAGATTATAGATTATATACAGATGTAATACGATATCAAAATTTAGTACTTTCATCAGTATTAATAACCAAGAAAATACACTAAACATTCTTAAATAAGCTGCAGCTTCTTAATTTTGAAGAAAAAATATTGGTACACAATAGGAAAATGATTTGTCTAAAATTACTTGTGTATACTACAGGAATGTGACAAATTTTAAAATATAAAACTTTCAAAATTTAGCATTGATGAAGAATTTGTTAATTGATAAATGATGTTATATTAAATTTTCACATAGTTTATAATTTCTGTGTTTCTTGTTTAAAGAGATAAGTTTCTCCAAAAATTAACCTATATATGTACAAGATATGCATTAAATGTATCAGGCAGTTTATTTTCGATGATGGTTTACCTTCAAAAGCAAATGCTGTAGCAAATACTGGGCTTCATTTCAAGGTTGGCTTAATTTCTCATATTTAGGGTATATTCTTTAAAATAACACTGTGTTTACTTGTAAACACAAATCCCCTCGAAAGGGCATAAGTAATATACAGACAGGTATAAAGAACCTGCTTTGGGTATGATTTAGTTACTCTCTTTCATATGCATCCGTGTATCAGTTTTCATCAGTGAACATAAAATAGGGTCTAAGATATGGAGGATGGAATAAATGAAATAGCTGAAAATACAAAATAAGGTCACAGTGATTTACTTTTGGTATGGACGAATTACTCCCCCCGAGATGGATCCACATACCAATTTTCACGAGTGTAGGTGAAATTGTGTCCAAGATATTGATGGTGTAATTATTAGATAGCTAAAAATACAAAAAAGTCATTCAAGTGTGAAAATTAGGTCATGCTGACATAATATTTATCATGGCTGAGTTACCCTCCATGTGATGCATCCAGATTCCCTGTTTCATGTGTTGGTGAAACAGGATCATAGATACTGAGGGAAAAACAATAGAAATAACTGAAAATAACAAGTCACTCAAGCCTTAAACATAAGGTTACAATGACCTAATTTTGGCATGGTTATGTTACTCTTGTTGAGATGCATTAATGTATCAAGTGTGTCCAGTGTAGGTGAAATAGTGTCTAAGATGTTGCAAGTGTAATGAACAATCAGCTGAAAATTATGAAGTTACTAAAGTGTATAAATAAGGCTACAGTGACCCAGTTTTGGTTTCGGCTCCGTTACTCTACTTGAGATCATCCACATGAGTGCAGGTGAAATGGGTACAAAAAAATGCGGATGTAACAAAATAAACAGCTGAAAATAAAAAAGTCACCCAGGCATGAAAAATAGGCCAGTGATCCAAATTTGGTATGGTTGAGTTTCTCTCCTTGAGATGCATCCACATACCAATTTTTGTTAGAGTGAAATAGAGTAAAAGATAGGGTGTAATGAATGCATAACAAACAAATGACTGAATAAACAAACAAGCATATGAATGAATGAGCAAATCAGCAAAATGTTGTTATGTTTCAACTAAGTTGGCAAGGAGATAATTAATTAAGAGAAAAGACCCATCTTTTGTATTACTCCTGTGTATAAGACACTTATATACGGTACCTAGATCCAGGCCACAGCACTGACCTGATAATGATCCTCAATATAAGGTGGTACACTTGCTGACAGCTGTTGATTGATAACAGATGTTATCAAGGTTTACATTTCAGACCTTTACATATTGTGTATCAATAATAAGAAACATACCCAATCAAGCCTGCTTGGAAGGTCACCTGTATTACCTGCCATAAAAACCACTTCTTCCCAAGACACTTATACAAAGTTATTTTAGAAAATTAATTAACCTCTATTAAGCAGCCATCTGCCTTAAGAAGGACATTATTGTGTGTTGAAACTAATGCAAGTTTCTGGGGAGGGGGAGGGGGGACACAAAAATATGAGTGAAAATAAATGCAAACTTCAGAGGGTTTATTAAAACTTCTGTCTGCCACTTTATCGTGTAGTCACTTTGACTAGGCAGAGTGTAATCAACCATTACATAGCTCACCTTTATGTAGCTTTTACTATTCTCTAGTGGTCATTGTAAACATTATCATGCAGAAAATAAACTCAGACTAAGTGATACTGACAACAAAATGTTGGACCCTTTTCTAGCAACAAATCTTTGCTATTTCTTAATCTTTGATCTTCCAATCTCTTAAAACTTTACATTTTAACTTTTTATTGGCACTATATAGCCAGTCCCTTACGGAAATAACTTATTCTGATTTATAAGTGATATATATTTCACTTATACAGGACTTATAGGTCACTTATAAGTTATGTATATTTTGCATATGTAATGAAGCAAGTGAAATGTTAGTCTATATAAGTACAAGAACAGTAAAAGTGAAAATATTGATCCATGCTTCACCTACATTTCACTTGGTGGTTTTGTTTTGTTTGCTCTTTGTGCTTTCCAGCATCATGCGGTATACACAAATATCCTAGCATTCACATGCTGGCAACTGAATTTGGGATAGCCTTCATTTACTAGCTGAATTAGGATGGCCATCAACATCGGATTCTGAAATGAAACTACACTGCGTCCCGCGAGTTGAAACCTGCTTTCAAAATTTGGTTGTAGGGGCCTACTTGACGATGACAGAGTCTGCCCTAAACATGTTTAAAAGAAAACTTGTATTTATTACTTGGGGAATAAATTATGTTTATGGTTATCACTTTTTGTTTTATTTCAGCTACAATTTTATATTGAGCAAACTATTTCAAATGTGGTGATTTAAAGCAGCAGATTAATGCATTGGAATCATTTCAAAAATTGTCATTTAAATGGAAATGTATGAGATTTTTATAAGGTCAGAACTTATAGGTGGCCATTTACATGTATACATTATATGAAACTGATGACCTATATTTATATACAGTACAGCTAACATGATTTTTGGGAACCCCACGCTTCGCGGTGGGGGTAGAGAGAGAGTGGAGAGGATTAAGAGAAAAAAAACCTCCACCATCACTCCGCATGTCCCGACGGAGTTGCCGTGGCGTGTCGCGGAAAATAGCCCTGCACACCATGCTTTCTCGTGGAGTCGCATCTGATCACCACTGCAGAGTGGATGTGGTCTCGATAATATGGGCGTGGTCTACTGTATTATGACCCCTGCAAGCAGAGGTTGAGGAGGGGGGGCACCGATTTATCTACATCATTATCCCTTTGGGGAGCAATTTGCTTACTTTTTGATAAAGAAAAACAAACGTAGTCATTCAGTAAATTTTAAATATTTCCTTGTTCTGACAAAGATAATGTATGATACACAGTGCCAAATCAAATTTTAGATGATAATAACATAATGACAATGCCTTGCAAACTGTATTAAGACTATATTTTGCGCAATGAATCTAATTTTTTTCTTCAATACTATGTTATCGGTATCTAAACATGCATTCATATCCTAATTTCTTTTTCAGTTTGTGCAAAACAATTTTTTAATGATCATATGAAAGTCAGTGATATTGTACTCCCTGCAATTAAAAAAACGATAAACATCGAACAAATTAATAACAAAGCTACAATCATACCTGACCAAAGTGAAACAAAATCACACAAGTTCCGATGGTTACTCCATGTATGAGTTTTCATTCACATATTGCACGATTTCTTGACATCCAATCGATTAAATAAAGCATTATTAAGCTTTCACAGTTATTTTATTTTAAACTGTACTAATTTGCATTAATTACCAAAGTAGTGGTTTTTTAAAAATCACAAATGGTTGCAAAAGGTCATCTTTATACATATAGTTGACACATGCAGTTTTCGAAGAAAAGTGCTCATGCGCAAACCAATAACCTAGCACAAGAGAAGCCATCAACACTGCTTAATTTCTTTGATATTGACGTGTTAATTTCATGTGCGAACTGATAACCTAAAAGTACAACTGCAGCTCTTCTGCAGGTTTGTTGTCTTTGCCATTGAGTTGACAATAAACAGTGTTCTTGGGGATAAGTAATTCATACTGTACAACCACATTGTATTCCACTGTTTGATTCTTATAAAGAAAAATCAGTGATAGAAAGAAAAACTAATGAACTATTCAATACAGCTAGTATCAAATTTTTACATTTACCTGTTTATTTTCTTCCCTTCCTTGCATCAGTCACATTAGCTGTTTAAAACAAACAATGATTTTGCTCCAAACTACTTACAAAGATGTAATTCAACTTTTAATAACGAGATGGGCAAAGCCGAAATAAAACGGGTATATTTAATATTTTTTTATAATCCGGGGTGGGGGAAACATGTATCCCCCCAACACCCAAGTGTGTGTGTGTGTGTACGAGTTGCATACTTTATCCGCTCGGCCACAGTAACTCTAGCTGTACAGCAATATACCACATACAGAAACACGCTCAATAACCAAAGGCTCTAAGAGTCACAAACAGGAAACTGCATACTTTAATATCTGCATCAAAATAATTATAAGAATATATTTTGTTTTTATATTTTTGCCTTTGAAACATGAGCAAATAATAGGATTCATGTGGAGACAATATAGCCATGCAAAATGACCTAAACTTGTTGCAAATTAAAATCTCTGAACATCTGAAATTTTAGAATTTTCCAGCTTATTTTTCATTTCGATAACAAGTTGAGTTCAGATTACTTACTAACAATTATCAAACTTCCGTTTTTAATGGCGGGACTATAACTGCGTCTGTAAAGTACAACAAGTCAGATGGCTTCATGTGATAAAAACACACCTTTCCCAAGCTGAAACCGACATTATCCTTTGATGCAAACCATTGTCAATATTTTATAACAGTGTTGACAATGGTCACTGCCTTGATTTCTGTAGAACATCCACTGAAGTCAAGTCTTTATTAGGGAGAGGCAATTGAATTATCTAAGGGGGTGGGGGGAGGGGTATAAAAAATGTATGAAAACAATTGTCATTCTCTGATTTGAAGTATAAAAAAGACATTATTCTGTTCCATATTTCACTTGAAATGAATTTACCTTGTGATGAAAGAACAAAAAAATATCCCGGTCGAAAAAACCAAAACAACATTTAAGCCCCATACATTAAATGGTCAGTCCTTTACAGTACACATGCAGTCAGAATATTCAGCCTCATGACTGCTATTACTGCTTAAGAGCTAAGCACGCAGTTTGCATTTCAGTGTAAATTCAGTGTTTTAGGTTTGTTGGGTTGGGGTTTTTTTTAAGCAGAAGCTGATGTCAATTTGGATTTTAATTGCCCATATCTCATAAAATTTCTTTCCTTTGGAACAAAATGATAAATTTATGCTGCTCAAGAAGCGCAGCAAGGTGTGCTTCTTGTCAAGTCAGTGCATACATTTGTTCATATTTCTTTGAATAAATTAAAAACATAAACTTTTTCCAAAATAAGTCGATCAACCTTTTATAAACAGTGATGTGTACTGAATAAACAAGACTTTTGAAATTATTTTTTATTGTCCAATTATATGATCGAAATAAAGACTGACTCTTCCAATGGTATCCAGTTGTAAATCACTATTGATGTCTCAGTCTTTCCATAGGTGGTCTTCATTCATTGGCTGTTCAAGTAATGTCGACCAGCACCCTCCACAGTTGAGTTGACATCGGCATGCCTGCCGAGGAACGGTGGTGATTTATAGGTATTTATCCCACCACCATGGAGCTTTATTGCAGGGCTAAAGTGGAGTAGATTAAGTCACCCACTGCGAAGTTTGGGGTTCCGAAAAATCACATGAGCTGTACTGTAAGGACACAACTTCCTGTCGGTTGGGGGGCAGGGGCTTTTTTAAAGCCCAATTCATTGAATTTAACAGGAAATCACTGTTATCTGTGTAGTAAATGAATGGCTTACATTTCAATTGTAAGTAAAGTATACTTCATTGATAAGTGAAATGCCTAATTCACCTATATGTCACTTATAAGTGACCTATAAGTGCAGTAAGTGAATGGCTCACATTTCACTTATAAGTGAAGTATATACTTCATTTATAGTCAAATGTCTAATTTGCATATAAAATCCTAATATTTTACTTATATGTCAGTTATAAGTGACCTATAAGTAAAGTGAATAGTCACATATATGTCCTTTATAAGTAATGAATATAAGTGACTTAAAAGCCATGAATAGGTTTTTTCCATAAGGGGTATTGTGCTAAAATACAGCAAAACCATCTGCCTACTACCCATGCACCCAACCATTCACCTACCTATTTAATGTGACAGGGCATACAAGACATAAAACAATGAAAACAAACATTTCATTTATGATATAAAAGTGGAGGTATGAGCTGAGAAAAACCAGTGATTAATATTGCTTTTGCATTATTTAAAAAAAATAAATCTTAAATCTGCTTGAGAAACCATTATCATTGTCCTCCCCTAGAAGTCAGATTTTACTGGGTGAAAGTCACAGGCTTTGAGTAACCTTGGAATGACAGCCAGCAGTTTAAACATAGTTCATGTATCTATAATTAACATTATTATCTACTACAGGTTGTGAGGTCTAACATGAAAAAAGAAGCATGCAGTCCATTCATAACTCCAATACTCATTCACATGTACAAAACACAGTTAATCTGTAAAGGTTAACATAATATACAATGCATAGTCATAATGTGGAAAGTTTACCACTGAATATATATATATATATATATATATATATATATATATATATATATATATATATATATATATATATATATACACACACACACACACACATACAGTGAAACTCCTCAAAACCGAACACACTTGGGACCCAATTTTTTTCCGGTTTTGAGAAGTTTTCAGTTTACTGAGGTTTTGCAGATGTGAAAAAAATCTCTTTCTGAGCTCTTATGTCGAGAGAGAGAGAGAGAGAGAGAGAGAGAGAGAGAGAGAGAGAGAGAACTTTTAAAAAAAAACAAGCAAACAATGTTCTATTGATCTTGTATCCAAATGAATAGCATGAATCACAATTAGATAATCAGCAGATAAACATAGTCTTTCTCAATTGGCTTACCTATAATCATTTAGTTATTAATGCATGTAATTAGCCTAGCATGTAATTGACTATTTTGTATGGTGCAAAGACTTCAGATTAGCCTATTGTCAGCCCTAATCTGTGTCAGCACATGTGTCAAGTGTTGCTTTAACCTCGCATACCCTTGGGGCAGTTTCCGGGTCTTGGTCTCGTCGATCGGACTACTACAGCACCTGTTAAACATGTGTCAGGAATTTAGCAGCTAAAATATATTTCCAAGTTTCAACTGAGTTTCGGTTTTATGGGGTATTTGTAAGCGTAAAATTGAAATTTGGGATCGAAAATTGTTCCGGTGTTAAAGAAGGAAAATTTCTGGACTAAAATAAAAATTTGGTCTTGAGGGAATTCCAGTATCCTGAGGGTTTGGTTTTGAGGAGTTTCACTGTATATATATATATATATATATATATATATATATATATATATATATATATATATATATATATATATATATATATATATATATATATATGTGTGTGTATGTGTATGTGTGTATATATATATGTGTGTGTGTGTGTGTGTGCGATGGCAGATCTGTACGTGACAACAGATCTCTCTTAACAGTGTTTGCAGTAGCATGCATGTAATATGTGACAGAAGGTCTGGCTGTACACTGTTTGCAGTTGGTTGGTTGCCATATGTGACAGCAGATCCGACTCCACACTCTTTGCAGTTGGGTGGACACCATACATGACTGCAGATCTGGCTCTAAATTGTTTGGAGTTGGATGTTTGCCAAATGTGATGGCAGATCTGGCTTTACACTGTTTGCATGCAGAGTTGGGTGCTTCCCATTTTGAGAGTAGATCTAGCTCCACACTTTATGCAGTTGTGTGGTTGCCATATGTGACAGCAGATCTGGTTTTACACTGTTTGCAGTTGGATGCATGCTATATATGACAGTAGATCTGGCTCTAGACTTTATGCAGTTGCGTGGTTGCCATATGTGACAGCAGATCTGGCTCTACACTGTTTGCAGTTGGATGCATGCTATATGTGACAGTAGATCTGGCTCTGCATTTAAGTTAGGTACATGCTACATGTGATGGCACATCTGGCTTTACACTGTTTGCAGTTGGGTGCTTGCCATATGTGACAATAGATATGGCTCTACTATGATGCTGGGTGCTTGCCACATGTGACAGAACATCTGGCTCTACACTGTTTGCTGTTAGGAGCACATTATATGTGACAGCATATCTGGATATACACTGCAGCTGGGTGTTTGCCATATGTGACAGCAGATCTGGCTCTACACTGATGCTGGGTGCTCATTATAATTGTTTAAGTAAGGCATTCTGTCTAATCTCTCCATGATTTGCCAAGCTGTTGAATTGCATGCATAATTTACTTACTCTATGTAACAACATCATGAGTTAACATTACATCTTTTCTTTAAAGATTAAGTATTTACATTTCAATTAAATTTTTCACTTTACATCATTGGAATAAAATTCATTCAGATTTGACAAAATAAAAACATCCAAGAATTTAAAATCTGAACAAGAAAAATTAACTACACAAATGGAAAGACACAGTCTAAATCCACTCAATTTTGTTCCCCAAATTTGCTTTCTTGGATGAACCTAAGAAATTTGACTCTCCCAAAATATTGTGATTCTACATTCTATGATTGCAATAAGAATTGTGTTCATTTCCTAACAGAACAATGCCATAGATCAATGTGCCCTATCTACCACATACATTACCCCAGCCCACATTTGGTTTCATCATATGGCTGGATTAAAATAGTTCTGCAAAGTTAGAAGGATATTTAAAACCAGACTGTGATAGCAACAATCTTGTTTTGCATACACTTAAAATGAAAACACTGTGAAGTCACTACCTTCCTTTGAGAGCATATAAATCTAAAATATGAGTTACTGTGTATACTTGGTTATAAATGAAGTCCAAGTGCAAACTGCACAGACCGAGATCTGCCATCGCATAATGCATTGGCAGATCTGGTCCTATGCAGTTTGTTAGGAGTAATAAGTAGGACAAACAACATAGATCAGGGTCTATGTTGTTTGCAGTTGAACCCCACTTATAAGTGAGTATATATGGTACTTTTACCTACCGTCTATATATTTCATCTGTAGTATGTACATATTCAAACCATACCTTCAGGGCTTGAGGATGATTTTTAAGCAGCAGACCTTGAGTAATTGTCATCATTAATTTTAATCATTCTTAAGTGATTCATAATTTTTAAGTAATCACAAATAATTGATAATCAGATACATTTTTAATACAAATAATTGTAATTTAATCAATTGCAGTTTTAAAAAATACTCTGCAATTAAGTGTACTTTCTGATTACTAAATAATTACATTTAATGACAAAGAAAACCTGAGAACTTGAACTGTGATTTCAAATTTTAATTAAATGAAAGAAAGAACACTTTCAGTAGGATTCTAAAATAAAAATGTTAGTGAAATTGGGAGTATCTTTGACTTTTTTCCTTTGAAATGTAAAACACTTCCAGTTATAAGCATACATGCCATAACACGACATGTCACGCCAAAAACACGATTTTGGACTCTCTCCCCCCCCCCCCCCCCCCCCCCCCCGGACATGGTCATGTTTCCAAAAACACGATTTTCAGCAATCTTAGCAAAAAAAATTTTTTAAAAATCCCACAAGAAAAAACAAACATATTTCTTGATCACCATGACATATGCCCATAATCTGTGGTATGTATAAACAGTAAACAGTCTTGCTTAGAAAAAAGTCATAGCTCATGTAAAACTATCCTTGGGACAGTTTATACAGCTGTTTTAGAGGCAATTAAAAGGCAAGGTGGTCAGAGATAAACAGCCACCTTTTATAGATTTACTTAATTGACTCACAATAGCTAGGGTGATGTGTTGTGTCAAATCCTTTGAGCACTGCTGTGGGAGAGCCAATTAGGCTAATTTGCATAGGTAAGGTACACTAAGTGGAACAACCCAATTTGTCTGAAGTTAAGTACATCCAAGAGATACGTGTGAAGAACAAATGTTATTACACATCACTGACTGCATTGAATGAGAATGTTGAAACCATCTTTATTACAGTTTGTGATCAGCGGAAACATTTCTCTGAAGTCAGATTTTTACTCCATATATAAAATTCAAAACATGATTATTTCAATCTCTAATGCGGTGTTGCACCTAGGATTCCAAGGTCAGGGGACACTGTGTCCCTCACCTTCTAGATTTGGGGGACACACAACATTTTAAAGAGACAAAAGAAAATTGTTGTACATAATGCACTAGAAGTGCTAAAAAATGAGATAATCGTATTTGCTTCAACAGTTTTGCCAACTTAACTTTCTCATATTTTCCTTGGACATTTACATTATTGCAATAAATGTTTTATCATGTGATCAAGTAACTCATCAAAACATTACAATGTTTGAATATCTGGTTAACCTGAAATGAACTTCACCATGAAATTTTCCATTCTGGATCTTGCTCTCATTTAACTTTAGTGTTCATTCATTATCTACTAGCATTTATTATAATAAATACCCATGTTTTCTTAATTACTTTTCTTTTAAAAGTATTAAATCATTAATCAAATGACAAATTGTGTATTTGCATAAATTAGTACCTTTTTTCATTATCTCAGCCTGAGAATAAAATAAATCTTCACTGCTGTAGGTGTGACTTTAACCTCAAAAAATAAGTTACAATAGCGGTGGTCAAAGACTTTAGCAACTGGACCGATTACCACAAACCTTGAATGTTTTCATTGCTAGATTCATTGTTTTGAAATGGATATTCATTGCCATCTTACAGGTTTTATCACTTTTAGTGACTTTGGCTGTTGCTAGCACCAACATAGATGTGGATGAACATCCGTGAAGGAAGAGTGAAGGCATATTTGTGAACACAAATGACACTTACATTACCTTCAAACCAATTATATTTTTTTTTATACTGAACTACTGAAAGCAGCAAAGACTGCATGTAATTAAAACTACATTCCACTATCCAATGGATTTTAAAGACAGTAACTTGGTGTATTTTTTTATTAAATGTCTGTGAGGTTTTGACCATGTGTGTGGTGATGACTTTTGACAATGCTAAGTCTACCATTTTTTTGTTTGTAAGTACATTAAATGCTTCAGAAAAAAACAGATGGTATTTACTTTTATTAAGATTTGAATTTCCGGTCATTTGCTATAGGCTGATTTGAAAAGATACCTTATTCTCATTTGGATGATGTCGCTTTTGGGGGGTCACATGCACTGTGAGAACACACTTTCTGAGTCTCAAAAAAACCCAATCACCATCTGGGAATATGGCAAGTATGTATAATGCTATTGAGTATTTTTTTAAAAATGTGAAATACTGTGACTGATAGAATTTTAAGATTTTTTCAGAAATATGATCAAAAGTAATCAAAAAGAGGCTTAAGTGGAATTGAGATCTGACATTTGCCTAGTAGCTAAATACAGAAGCAGCTGGCAAAGAAATCTGGGTCAATGGGATGATTTCTGTAGAACTTTCTTTTCTTTCCTTTTATTTAATATGTTATGAATACAATTGTTTCAAGATTTCGCTATCTATGTGTATCTTCATCTATATTTGATGTCACACCAGCCTCATTTGTCCAATATTGAAAGGTCTCTATGCCTGGCTGCGTTCTGTTGATCCATGTATAATGCACACCATTTCTGAAATGTTCCTACCATACTGACCCATGTATAACATGCACCATTATTGACCCATTGTGCATATGACTCCTGAAATATTCTTAGCATACTGACTTATGTATAATTAACATGATTACTTAAATGTTCCTACCATACTGACCCATGTATAATTAACATGATTACTTAAATGTTCCTACCATACTGACCCATGTATAATTAACATGATTACTTAAATGTTCCTACCATACTGACCCATGTATAATAACACGATTACTTAAATGTTCCTACCATACTGACCCATGTATAATAACATGATTACTTAAATGTTCCTACCATACTGACCCATGTATAATAACACAATTACTTAAATGTTCCTACCATATTGGCCCATGTATAATTAATACGATTACTGAAATGTTTCTACCATATTGACCCATGTATAATAAACATGATTACTTCAATGTTCCTACCAACGATGTATATTTAACATGATTATTGAAATGTTCATACCATATTCACCCTTGTACAGTACAATATGCACCATTCCTGAAATGTTTGAACCATACTGACCCCTGTATAATGTGAACCATTGCTAAAATGTTTGAACCATACTGACCCCTGTATAACGTGCACCATTCCTGAAATGTTTGAACCATACTGACTCCTGTATAACATGCACCATTCCTGAAATGTTTGAACCATACTGACCCCTGTATAATGTGCACCATTGCTGAAATGTTTCTACTTTATTGACCCAGGTATACACCAGTATTAAAAGTTTAATATCATACTGACCCATGTAGCACATCATTAATAAAATTTTCAAACCCTTAATGAAAAGACCCTTGTATAATTAACATGAGTACTGAAAAGTTCCCGACCATATTGACCCTTGTAAAATTGATACGATTACTGAAATCTTCCCTACCATATTGATCCTTGTATAATTAATATGATTAGTTAAATGTTCCCTACCATATTAACACCTGTAAAATTAACATGATTATTGAAATGTCCTCTACCATATTGAGGTTGTATAATTAATATGAATAGTCAAATGTTCCCTACCATACTGACCCTTGTATAATTAATATGATTAGTTAAATGTTCCCTACCATATTGACCCCTGTATAATTAATATGATTATTGAAATGTTACCTACTATATTGAGACTTGTATAATTAACACGATTACTGAAATGTTCCCTACCATACTGACTCTTGTATAAATACCATGATTACTGAAATGTTAATTCCATATTGACCCTTATATAATTAACATCATTACTGAAATGTTCTCTACCATATTGACCCTTGTAAAATTGATATGATTAATTAAATGTTCCGTACCTTATTGACCCTTGTATAAATAATATTAATTGATTAGTTAAATGTTCCTTCCATATTGCCCCTTGTATAATAATGATTACTGAAATGTTCCCTACCATACTGACCCTTGTATAATTAATATGATTAGTTAAATTTTCCCTACCATACTGGCCCTTGGTATAATTAATATGATTACTGAAATGTTCCCTACCATATTGGCCCTTGTATAATTAATATGATTAGTTAAATGTTCCTTCCATATTGACCCTTGTATAATAAATATGATTACTGAAATGTTCTCTACCATATTCACCCTTGTATAATTAATATGATTAGCTAAATGTTCCCTACCATACTGACCTCTGATTACTGAAATGTTCCTTCCATATTGACCCTTGTTTAATTAATATTAGTTAAATATTCCCTACCATATTGACCCTTGTATAATTAACATATTACACTGAATTGTTCCTTTGATATTAACCCTTGTATAATTCACGTGATTACTGAAATGTTCTCTACCATACTGACTCTTGTATAATTAATATGATTAGTTATATGTTCCCTACCATATTGACCCTTGTATAATTAATATGATTAGTTAAATGCTCCCCAACATATTGACTCTTGTATAATTAACATGATTACTGAAATGTTCCTACCATATTGACCCTTGTATAATTAATATAATTACTTAAATGTTCAATACCATATTGACCCTAGTACAATTAATGATTACTTAAATGTTCCTTCCTTATTGCCCCTTGTATAATTAATGATTACTGAAATATTCCCTACCATATTCACCCTTGTATAAATAAAATTACTGAAATGTTCCTTCCATATTGACACTTGTATAATTAATATGATTAATTAAATGTTCCCTATGATACTGACCCTTGTATAATCAATATGATTAGTTAAATGTTCCCTACTATATGGACCTTTATACAATTAACATGATTACTGGAATGTTCTCTACCATATTGACCCTTGTAAAATTAATGATTAATTAAATGTTCCCTACAGTAATGACCCTTGTATAATTAATATGATTACTTAAATGTTCCCTACCATATTGACCCTTGTATAATTAATGATTAGTTAAATGTTCCTTCCATATTGACCCTTGTATAAATACCATGATTACTGAAATATTCTCTATCATATTGACCGGTGTATAATTAATATGATTACTTAAATGTTCCCTACCATATTGACCCTTGTATAATTAATGATTAGTTAAATGTTCCTTCCATATTACCCCTTGTATAATTAATATGATTACTGAAATGTTCTCTATCATATTGACCCTTGTATAATTAATATGATTAGTTAAATGTTCCCTACCATATCACTCTTGTATAATTATTGATTACTGAAATGTTCCCTACCATATTGACACTTGTATAATAAATATGATTACTGAAATGTTCCCTACCATATTGACCTTTTTATAAATAACATGATTACTGAAATGTTCCTTCCATATTGACCCTTGTAAACTTAATATGATTAATTAAATGTTCCCCACCATATTGACCCTTGTATAATTAATGATTACTGAAATGTTCCGAACCATATTGATCCTTGTATAATTAATACGGTTACTGAAATGCTCTCTACCATATTGCCCCTTGTTTAACTAATATGATTAGTTAAATGTTCCCAACCTTATTGACCCTTGCATAATTAATGATTATTGAAATGTTCTCTACCATATTGCCCCTTGTATAAACAACATGATTACTGAAATATTCTCTACTATATTGACCCTTGTAAAATTAATATGATTAATAAAATATTCCCTAGAATATTGACAATTAATATGATTATTTAAATGTTCGATGCCATATGGACCATAGTACAATTAATGATTAGTTAAATGTTCCTTTCTTATTGCCCCTTGTATAATTAATATGATTACTGAAATGTTCCCTACCATATTCACCCTTGTATAAATAACATTACTGAAATGTTCCTTCCATATTGACCCTTGTATAGTTAATAGGATTAATTAAATGTTCCCTACGATACTGACCCTTTGTATAATCAATATGATTAGTTAAATGTTCACTACCATATTGACCCTTGCATAATTCACATGATTACTTAAATGTTCCTATTATACTGACCCTTGTATAATTGATATGATTACTGAAATGTTCCCTACCATATTGACCCTTGCATAATTAATACATACCTACCAACCCCTACAGAGGTATAAGCGTAACCTAAGTGGCAAAAAAGTGTAATCTGAGCATAAAAAGCCTAATCTATATATTAAATGGCATAATTACAATAAACTGTATGAAAAATGTACGTTTAGTTTTGCTACTAACCTGGATCTGCAGCTGGTTAAAGTTCTTATCACAAATGGACAAAATCCACATGAATTAGTATCAGAATACAAACCACAAAACATATTGGCAAATTATATATACACAACACTCACTTTAACTAGTCCACGTGTCTAACTTTCGCTGAGTGATCATAAAGTCAACTCAACAAATTCTGCAATGATCATTACCATGTGCTCAACCTGAGTGTTGTATTACTCTCTCATGTTAATCTTTCTAAATTTGTAAAGAACTATTGATTGGTCTTTTTTCTGATACAACACGTTTTAAAGTTTAAAAAGATCCATCTTCTCTAAAAAATTTCAGTCACATATAATATCCGAGAGTCACATCAATAAAGCCCGTTTCACGTAACATCTGCAGCCATTATTTTTAAAGTATAGACTGGTCCACTACCATATTCAGTATATTAATAAAATGAATCTGTGAAATAAATTTTTAATGAAAAACCTGTCTGTTTTCTTGAAAATGGGTCACATGCAACTGCTATAAATAGAAAATAAGGAAAGTACACGGGAGGTCTATAACAAATGTATTCTTATGCTATTCTTAAGCATCAGTCTTCTTTTTCTTTAGAATATTCAGATTTATATGAATTGTGGCATTAAAGAGATGATAATAAAAATGACAAACACAACTTTTTACTGCTTTATTATTATTATTTTTTAATGTTCCAGAAAAGCATAATCCTTATACAGGCAACCGTATGAGGTAATTAGGTGAAAAAAAGCAGAATGATTATGCCAAAAGCGGAATGGTTGGCAGGTATGTTAATATGATTACTGAAATGTTTCCTACCATTTTGGCCCTTGTATAATTAATATGATTAGTTAAATGTTCCTTCCATATTGACCCTTATATAATTAACATGATTACTGACATGTTCTCTACCATATTGAACCTTGTAAAATTAATATGATTACTTAAATGTTCCCCACAATATTGACTCTTGTATAATTAATGATTAGTTAAATGTTCCTTCCATATTGCCCCTTGTATAATTAATGACTACTGAAATGTTCTCTATCATACTGACCCTTGTATAATTAAATATCATTAGTTAAATGTTTCCTGCCTAACTCACTCTTATTAATGATTACTGAAATGTTCCCTACAATATTGATGCTTGTATAATTAATACGATTAGTTAAATGTTCCCTACCATATTGACCCTTGTATAAATAACATGATTACTGAAAGGTTCCTACCATATTGACCCTTGTATAAATAACATGATTACTGAAAGGTTCCTACCATATTGACCCTTGTATAAATAACATGATTACTAAAAGGTTCCTACCATATTGACCCTTGTATAATTAATATGATTACTGCTATGTTCTCTAACATATTGACCCTTGTATAATTTATATGATTAGTTAAATGTTTCCTATCATACTGACCCCTGTATAATTAATATGATTACTTAAATGTTCCAATGATAGACCCATGAATAAAATATATTGATTACTGAAAGGTTCCTACCATATTGACCCTTGTACAATTAATACAATTAGTTAAATTTTCCCTACCATATTGTCCCTTGTATAAATAACATGATTACTGAAATGTTCCTTCCATATTGACCCTTATATAATTAACATGATTACTGAAATGTTCTCTACCATATTCCCCCTTGTAAAATTAATATAATTATTTAAATGTTCTCTACCATACTGACCCATGCATAATTACTATTAGTTAAATGTTCAATACCATATTGACCTTTGTATAATTAATATGATTACTTAAATGTTCTCTACCATATTGACCCTTGTATAATCAACATGTTACACTGAATTGTTCCTTCCATCTTGACCCTTGTATAATTCATGTGATTATTGAAATGTTCTTTACCATTTTGAATCTTGTATAATGAATATGATTAGTTAAATGTTCACTATAATATTGACCCTTGTATAATTCATATGATTACTTAAATGTACTTCCATATTGACCCTTGTATAATTAACATGATTACTGAAATGTTCCTACCATATTGACCCTGGTATAATTAACATGATTACTGAAATGCTCCAACCATACTGACCCATGTATAATTAACATGATTACTGAAATGTTCCTACCATATTGACCCTTGTATAAAATAACATGATTACTGAAATGTTCCTACCATATTGACTCTTGTATAATTAACATGATTACTAAAATGTTCCTACCATATAGACCCATGTATAAAATAACATGATGACTGAAATGTTCCTACCATATTGACCCTTGTGTAATTAACAAGATTACTGAAATGCTCCTACCAAATAGACCCATGTATAATGTGAACCATTACTGAAATGTTTGAACCATATTCGCCCATTATTAAAGCACAACATTAGTCAAACGTTCCAACCATACTGAGTAATGCATAATGCACACCATTACTTTTATGTTCTAACATGTTTATATGTTCTAACATGTTTACCTATTATTGAAATATTCCTACCATCTTTTTTATGTATAATGCTAACAATAATTAAAATGTTCCTACCCTACTGACCTACATATAATGCTCACCATTAATTAAATTTTCCTACCATATTGACCCATGTATAATGCACATCATTACTGAAATGTTTCTATCATACTGACCCATGTATAATGCACACCATTACTTAAATGTTTCTACCATACTGACCCATGTAAAATGTGCACCATTACTGAAATGTTTCTATCATACTGACCCATGTATAATGTGCACCATTACTGAAATGTTTCTAACATACTGATGCATGTATAATGTGCACCATTACTGAAATGTTTCTATCATACTGACCCATGTATAATGTGCACCATTACTGAAATGTTTCTATCATACTGATGCATGTATAATGTGCACCATTACTGAAATGTTTCTATCATACTGATGCATGTATAATGTGCACCATTACTGAGAACAGTGTGGACCCAGTTATGCCATCACATAAAGAGCCATCAGTTCAAAATAACAGATTAAGCAAGAAATTTTACAAGCAGAATGGACAGTTCAGGCCCTGATCAGCCAGGACAATATACAACAGCAGATCCTTGTCTACAAATTCAGCAGTTGGATTTACATTACATACACTCAGGTACATGTACATTAGTATGACACATAATAAATTCTTAAGTTCCAACTGGTTGACTACTGCGGTCTATTTTACGACAGTATACATTTTCTCTTCTCTATAAGACGCTATATTTGACTACAGGAATTATTCCTGTTACAGTGGGTACTACTGCCACATGTTGATGTTATATGACATCACATGATGTACTAAATCTATTATCACCATCTCCCTTGGGAAATGTCATATCACAGTGTTGTCTGATTGCTGGCTTAGGCACTATAACCAACACTATAGGAGAAAATTTCCCTCAGAAGATGAAAATAATAGAATAATCATATTCATAAGAATGTATAGAGAAATGTTCAAGATACTGCTATCAGACAAACAAGACCTGACTATGTTAATTTTGGGGGGCTACCTACCATGCTCACTGACACTGCTATTTATTGAACTCCCCTCGATGAATGGTTGCTGCCTATAAGGATGTCTGTCGAGACTTCCAACTCGCAAACGATGCTGCCCAGGCCCTAAGTAATAAAAGATGAGAAAAATACATACAAACGTAGTAAGGATTTGAAATGAAAAATTGTCCAATTCACAGCATTTGTTTTAAATTGTTGCCAGTGCCTTGCTGTGAGAGTGCTTATGGCTTGTTTAAGTGAGTAACACAATCTTCAACAGAAAATCTACTTAGAAACTGACAGTGCCCACATGACAGTTTCAAGTCACTGTTGCTGCAGTAGTCACATTGCCAAAATAAAATTATTTTTTACCATTAGAAATGATGTCACTAGATGACATTAGGAACCAGCTAGGCATTGCTAAAATTGCTAAAAAAAATAATAGATTACAACAAAATTTTGCATGGATTGATTGAAGGTATATATATATATATATATATATATATATATATATACTAACAGTCAAAGTAAATGAAAGATTCTCTTGAATAGAATTGGAAATTTTAGTGTGTAAGGTTGACCAAAGATATTTATTAAACAAAAGTCCCTCAAAATGACTAATGCACTTCTGGGTGAAAAGAATTTCCAGGAATTCAAGATAAAACAATTTCTTCCTTTTAACTGTGGCTGCCATATTGTGGTGGTGTGTGGCCATATTGGTCATCAGATCAGCACCATTTTATTTAGGACCAACTAGACATCATAAGAAGTCTTCTGGTGAAAACCCCATGGTAATATGTCTTTCCTTTCAGGAGGAGTAGCGATAACAAGATTTTCAAGATGGCCAATGTGGTGGCCATATTGAACATTGCATCGGCACCATTTTCAATAAAGACTAACTAGACATCACAAGAAGTCTTTGAGTGAAAACCCCATGCTGATATGACCATCCATTCAGGAGGAATAGCAATAACAAGATTTTCAAGATGTCTACTGTGGTATCCGAATTGAATATCAAATTGGCACCATTTTCATTTAGGACCAACTAGACATCATAATAAGTCATATGGTGAAAACCCCATGTGAATATGATTTTCCATTCAGGACGAGAATCGATAACAATATTTTCAAGATGGCAGCTGTGGTGACTATATTGGACATCAAATTGGTCCCCTTTTCGTTTACAACCAACAAGACATCAAAAAAAGTTATTGATTGGCACAATTTTCATTTAGGACAAACTAGACATCATAAGAAGTCTTATGGTGAACACAAAATGTCAATATGACTTTCCGTTCAGCAGGAGTAGTGATAATAAGATTTTCAAGATGTTGTGGCCATACTGGACATCAGATCAGTCCATTTTCATTTACGGCAGACTAAACATCATAAGAAGTATTTTAGTGAAAACCCCATGCTGATAGGAGCATCCATTCAGAAGGAGTGGTGATAACAAGATTTTCAAGACAGCCACTGTGAAAAACATATTGGATGTCCAAGCAGCACTATTTTCATTTTTGACCAACTAGACCATGGGATGAATGTGTGTGTAAAGTTTCATGGCAATCCTCCAAGTGGTTTAGGAGGAGTAGCGATAACAAAACCTGTGAATTATGAAGCAATATTAGAGAAAATGTTCCTCAGCTAAAAAGAATGGCCAACTCCACATTTAGGGACTCTAATAATATACAAAAGTCAGGGGCTCTAATTACTGTACATATAAAATTATGAATAATTATATTTTGTTAATGCAAATATTTACCAAGAGATGAATGTTCACAATGGACTTTTCCAAGTCCTACCTTTGTCATCATAGGCTTGGGAAACACATAGGCCTGAAAAAGAAAAGGAAATAAAATGAAAAATAAATGATCACATAAAAAAGTAACATTTGATGCAACTCCCATATATTCAGATTACAGAAATTTTGGCTTAATTTCACATATAAAGTGGTGAAAATTTCATATTCATTTATAGATTCACTCTGAAAGCAAAATAAATGGTGAGCACTTTGCTCATGTAAATACAACCCCCCACATTCCACCCCTATCCTACGATGGAGATGTGTCTATAGTAAAAACAAAGCACACAACTCCTCTGAAAACAGTGTGAGTGAAAAGATTGGTCAGCATGCATATCTGATAATTTCAAGCATTGTACATTCTAAGTTTCACAGCAATCCACTTATACGAGTCCTTCAAGGGGACTGACACACTACCGGCTAAAAAGAATTTCCAGCAAAGCAAGATAAGACCATTTCTTTCATTAAACTGCTGAGTGTTGAAACCATCTTTTATACTCTTCAGCAATTACAAGATTTTAAAATTTGATGCTATGGTGGACATCATACTGGATGTCAACTTGGCACCATTTTCATTTAGGACCAACAAGGCATCATAAGAAGTCTTTTGGTGGAAACCCCATTGTGATATGACTTTCTATTTTGGAGGAGTAACAATAACAAGATTTTGAAGATGGATTCCTCAGTGGCCATATTCGATATCAGATTGGCATAATTTCTTTTTAGTGCCAACAAAACATCTTCCGAAGTCTTTTGGTAAAAGCATACTGTTTATATGACCAGCCATCTAGGAGAAGTAGTGATAATAAGATTTTCAAGATGGCCATTGTGGCAGTCATATTAGAAGTCGGATTGACACCATTTTCATTTATGACCAACTAAATATCATATGAAGTCTTTCAGTGAAAATCCCATGCTGATATGACCTTTTATTCAGGAGAAATAGTGATAACAAGATTTTCAAGATGGCCACTGTGGAAGGCATGCTGAATGTCTGAATGGTACCATTAGAACCAGCTAGACATCATAAGAAGTTGTTTAGTAAATTCCACATGCTGATATGACGATCTATTCAGGAGGAGTACTGATAACAATATTTTCAAGATGGCCACTGTGATGGCCATATTGGACATCAGATCGACACCATTTTCATTGGGACCAACTATACATCATAAGAATTCTGGTGAAAACCCCATGGCATTATTACTTTTCATTCAGGAGGATTCGCAATAACAAGATTTTCACGATGGCCACTGTCACGGCCATACTGGACATCCAATCCACACCATTTTCATTTAGGACCAACGAGACATCTGAAGAAGTCTTTCAGTGAAAACCACATGTTGATATGACCATCCATTCAGGAGGAATAGCGATAAGACTTTCAAGATGGCAATGTGGTGCACAATTGGGACTAACTAAACATCATAAGAAGTCTTCTGGTGAAAACCCCATGCTAATTTGACTACATTCAGGAGGAGTAGTGGTAACATTATCAAGATGGCCACTGTGTTGGCCATATTGGACATCAGATCAGCCCCATTTTCATTTAAAACCAGCTAGACATCATAAGTATTTTAGTGAAAACCCCATGATGTCTGAGCTGCGCCATTTTCATTTAGGACCAACTAGACCATGGAATGAATGTGTGTGTAAAGTTTCATGGCAATCCTCCATGTGGTTTAGGAGTAGCGATGACTACTTGTGCTAATGAACAAATTGGCGATGGACAATGGACTACAGACCATCCCATAAGCTTTTCTAGTCTATGACCAGTAGAGCTAAAAACTGCAGGAGTAGTTGTATTCACAAAATTCTGTTACAAGTTCCATCCAGCTGTATGCCAAAAAAGGCAATAGCTCTTACAATAATCACAGGAGCTCAAAGATTTGTCAATATGTGATGATTACCATAATATGTAACAAGTTTCACAGTGACCCATAAAAAACCACAAGACAAGTTGCGTTCACAAGATTTTGTTACACTGACTTCATCTGCAGACATTGAGAGCACTAACTGTAACAAATATTGTGAAAGCAAAGTGATTTATTGACATGCACATCTTCAGAAAATGACCATAACATGTACAGAGTTTCATGATCTACTGAAAACTGAGACTGTGTTCACAAGATTCTGTGACACACTACATCAGACTCAAAGTCGAAAAACACTATAACTCTAACAAAATTGCAGAAGCATTGTGATTTGTCATCATCAGATGATGATCATAACACTTCCAAAATTTCATGGTGATCCAATGAAATCTGTGACACTAGCTGCATTCAGAAGATTCTGTCATACATTGCATCTAGCTGCAAGCCAAAATGGGCAATAACTCTTACAAATATTGAAGGAACACAGTGATCTGAAAACACGTGCATCTTCTGGTGATGACCATAACATTTACCATGTTCAAAAGCAATCCTTTAAAAACTCTGGGACTAGTTGCACTAATGAGATTGTGTCATACACTGCATTAAACTACAATACACAAAGGGCAATAACTCCAATAACAACTGCAGAAGCAAAGTGACTTGTCGATACGAGTATCATCAGATGATAACCTAGATATTTACCAAGTTTCATGGCAATCGATTATTAACTGCAGGACAAGCCTTATTGAGATTGTCATGCACTGCATTAAGCTACAAGACAAAATGGGCAATAACTCTTAATAAAATTGCAGGAGTAGAGTGCTTTGTCGATCTGCACATCTTGAGGTTATGACAGTAATACTTACAAAGTTTCATGGCATCCATCAAAAAGTGCAGGACTAGATGCTTTAAACTGATTGTGTCATACACTGCATTAAGCTACAAGACAAAAAGGGCAATAAAATAACTCTAAAATAAATTGCTCAAGCAAAGTGATTTGTCGATATGCACATCTTCATGCGATGACCATAATATTTACCAAGTTTCGTAGCAATCCATCAAAAACTGCAGGACTATTTGTGCTAACAATATTGTGCTTTATACTGGTACAAGACAAAAAGGCCAATAACTCTAGCAAACATTGCAGAAGCAAAGTGATCTGTCAATATGTACATCTTCAGTTGATGACCATAATATTTACCAAATACATCAACAAGAGGTCCATGTGGGTCTGATATCACTCATTTGGACAACTGACATATGTAAGCTTATGAAAGATAATTCATACATGTATTAAAATTGGAGTGGAAAGAAAAGTTTGGCACACACAGTTGGCACACTATAAATTAGATCTAAAAAATAATATGCATTTTCAGTTTCATGTTAAGGAAAACTGGTTGTTCAGTCATAATAAGATTTCTTTTATACTCATTTTTCCATCTCCATTACTGAAAGTGAACCACGGTTGTATGACCTGATTTGATTACTTTGAGAAAAGACCTTGTATGTATTACTCAACAGCATGATATTATACGATAGTTAGATATACAGTCTCTATATAATTACTTAAATAATTTCCATTTGAAATAACTTGCTCTAAATCTGGACCAACCATGATTAGCAAACAGCATGTAAAGGCAGCCATTACTGAATCATGCTTTCAAGTCTATGTGCAATAAGTGTGCAAAAATATTGGGAGAAACAGTAAGGATCTTAATGAACATGATGTCTAATACTGTTACCTATGATTTGTCATGAAATGCTATATGGAATTTGTTTATTTTCTTAAATTTTTATAAACAGAAAATGTCTAGGGTCGGTGTCTGAAAAAATGGAGGGTCTGGATATTTGCAATGATGACTGCAAATAAATGTGCATGTGTTATAGGAGATAAGTATATTCGGTTATAATTTTTTCTATTAAAACCTAAAAGTACTAAATATAAATTTAAAATAATAGGTAGTTAATGGCATATACTATATCAAATGCCATAAAACAATCCACATACATGTAATATACATAAAAATAATACATATTTCAGACAATTGAATACGACAATACTATTTTCAGGTATTTAGCAGCTTTGGTTGGTTTATGTTGGGCAATGTAAGTAATGTGTCTTGGTAAAGGACACAAAACAGCAAACTCATTTCAATGACTGCACACACTTTATTGTTTTCCAAGCTATTTGTTTCCATAATTTATTTCATGTACTTAAAGTGTTACTTGTTATATTTCTATTTTTTATTTTTCTTCAGCTTCAAATTACCAATAATTCAGTTTAATCCCTATGGGGCTTTTATTTTACTAATTTAAATAGCTTGCTTAAGTGAAATTTATGAATCCTGTTTTCTAAAATTATATCTTTTAATGTTTTAAATTATTTATGCTGGGGGAAGAACTCAGCATAACCCCAAATATGTGATTCTCAATAGTCCTCATCATAGGTTACTTCCCTTGCTTTAAAAAGGACAGTATTTTTCTACTTTTAGTAATGGTGGTCATATTTCATGGCAGATAAGCTTCATTTGTATAAAAAATCCTATGCCAGGATGTTTTCTGTCAAGCTGGGTCAAATTCTGTAGTATTTTTGTTGAGGAGTCAATTTAGGTTTTTCTAGATTGGCATCATTTTCTATAAATTTTAAAGTTCTTCATGCCAGGATGCTCTGTGCAGAATTTGGTCAAAATTGGTCCAGTGGTTTTGAGAAGTTTAAAATAGAAATTGCTAATGGATGTATGATGGATGATGCACAACCGATGTAGGGCAATGCCATGAGCTCAATTGGCCTTAGGGCAAGTGAGCTGAAAACTGGAGGACTCGCGCTAACAAGATTGTGTCATACATTGCATTAAGCTACAAGATAAAAAGGGCATTAACTCTAGCAACAAGAGTCCATTGAAGGGACTGATGTTCATCTATGTGAAAAGAATTTCGAGGAATTCAAAATAAGGCCATTTCTTCCTTTTAACTGTCTAGTGTTGAAACCATCTATGATACTCTTCAGCGATAACAAGATTTTCAAAATAGCTGCTGTGGAACACATACTAGATGCCAGCTTGGCACATTTTTCATTTAAGACAAAGTAGACATTATTAGAAGTGTTTGGGTGAAAACCTCATGTAGTGACAACAAGATTTTTAAGACAGTCGGCATGGTAGACATATTAGATGTATTTACTGGCACTGTTTTTATTTAGGACTTGGTGAAAACCCCATCATAATGATCACCCATTCAAGGGGAGAAGTGACAACAAGATTTTTAAGACAGTCATTGTGGCAGCCATATTGGATATAGGACCAACTAGGTATCATATGAAGTCTACTGGTGAAAACCCCATGTTGATATTGACATCCATTTGGGAGAGGAGTAGAGATAACATATTTTCAAGATATGACTTTCCATTCAGGAGTAGCAATGACAAGATTTTTAAGACAGCTGCCATGGCAGCCATATTGGATGTCAGAGCAGCAAAATTTTCATTTAAGACCAATTGGACATCATAAGAAGTCTTATTGTGAAAATCCCATGTCAATATGATTTTCTGTTCAAGTAGAGTTGTGATAACAATATTTTTAAGTTGGCTGCCATATTGGATGTCAGATTGGCACCATTTTTATTTAGACCCAGCTAGACATCATCGGGGTCAAGCTAGACTTGAATTTTAGGGAGAAGTGACTTCTCCTTGTGGACAGAATAGGGAGAAGTGAGAGCAGAACAGGGAGAAGTGGCAGTATAGCAAGATATATATATATGTATATATATATTGTGTGTTTGTGTGCTCTGATTCTCTTATTTGAACTGTGTCCTGTATTTCTCATTATGCATATTTGCATTTAACATTGGTTTTAAGCAATACTTTATCTTCAGGTAGAAAATTCTCTATGTTGTATGTATATTATAAACACATTTTGTAAGTGTATGAATGTATCATACTCCTATGCAGTGTATACATACTTGAAAGTGTGTATGTTTAGATGGAGAGAAATATGCCATGGATTCTGGCCATATGATTTCAAAAAAGCATAGCAGAAACTATGCATTATAATTTATTTTAACTGACAGGAGTACCTAGATTACAGTACTATAATTACAAATAGGTAAAAACACTTAAGCAACTGCCACTTAAAGAACAAATTTTATTTTTTGTTAGTTTCTTCACTAGAAAATGGCAGTCGAAAACATTTCTAAACGGGTTTGAAACAATCCCTATATTAGGCTATAACATGCACGTTAGAGCACATGTACATGTGTCTTCAACATCATAGTGTTCAACCATTCAAACCACAGTGCTCACTGATGAGTAATCTCAACTTTTTAACTGCATTACGAGGGATCTGAATCTAAATTAAATGTGAATTTTCTGACTCATTTTTTGGTGAATTTGTTAAAAGCTGATGCATCTATTCTTAGAAACAGGGATTTTCTTCATATGATCACTCATTTTCTAGCTTCATTACAACAATCACTAGATAGGATTGAAAATGTATGGTTTTAATATTTGTCTACGTACTCGTAATAACATCGTGTATTGGTTGAACATTTTTTCTTTGCTACTTTAACTCGTATTTTCACAAAAATGAGAGATGTAAGAAAACCACCTTGACCTTAAGCTACAGCGCTTATCGATTCCACAAGCATTGTCCCATACGTTTCTGACCAACAAATTTTTATTTTTAGGCTAAATCTTTTATCATATAATAGTTACACTTCGCTTTCTACGAATTGTATAATTTCCTTAAATTTATGTGCCCAGTGAATTACGAAAACAGACAGTCTAATGAAGACGTATTTCCAAGACACAGTGATGTCTGCCATTATTACCCCTTAGCAGGTTCACTTACGGTTTCAAAATGATTTTATGAAGAAAATAATGCAGGCACGGCAGTTAAAATCTTCAAATATACATTTACATGTAGAAAGTGCTTTCACCAAGTCTATTCTTAAAACACAAATTGTTATTTACATATAGATGATTTAGTTTTGAAACACAAGTTAAGTTTTCATCATCATATGATAAATTGTGGAAATCGGGCAGCGATATCTTGCAGATGGAGGGATAAGAGTTAATTGGTCAATCAGCTATTAAAACACATGCCTGTGAATGTGCAAGAGTTTGTTTTGCTGACGCAATTGATATCATTCACCTGCCAAGGCAACGTGCAATCCAATTTGCCTGGGGCTTGACGACTACTTGGCTGAGTTGAGGGAGCATCTCAAAAGCCATAAACTACTGTCACTCGGTGTAGATCTAAAAAACAAATGCCAGGGCGATGTTGTTTTCGCTTTCCAAAGAGATGAAGGCAAAGTTTACATTTTTGTGGCGACTTTGTCGCCCACTTTGCCTGGTAGCGTGACCCCTGATCATAAGAAGCCTTTCAGTGAAAACCCCATATTGATATGACCATCCCTTCAGGAGAAGTAGAGATAACAAGATTTTCAAGATATTGGATATAAGATTGGCACCATTTTCATTTAGCACCAACTGGACATAATAAGAAGTCTCTAGTGAAAACCCCATCTTGATATGACCAACCAATCAGGAGGAGTAGCAATAACAAAAGTTTCAAGCTGGCCCTTGTGGTGACCATATTTGCATGATGGAGCAGTACCATTTTCATTTAGGACCAATTAGACCATGGGATGAATGTGTGTGTAAAGTTTTAAGGCAATCCTCCAAGTAGTTTAGGAGGCATAGCGATAACAATCTTGTGATAATGGATGGACGTCAGATGACGGACAGACAACAGACCATCCCATAAGCTCTTCTGGTCATAACAAGTAGAGCTAAAAATTGCAGCAGCAGAGTGATTTCTTGACATGTGTACCTTCAGATGATGACCATAATATTTACCCAGTTTCATTGCAATCCATCAAAAATTGCAGGATTAGTTGTGCTAACATAATTGTGTCACTGCTACAGGACAAAAAGGGCAATAACAACAACAACAATTGTGGACACAAAGTGATTCGACGGAATGTGCATCTTGAGGTGATGACTATAATATTTACTAAGTTTTATGGCAATCCATAAAAAAAAAAATGCAGGACTAGTTGCACTAATGAGATAGTATCCTAGACAGAAGGGCAGCTGGATGGACCCAAGGATTAATATATCCCACAGACCCTACAGGCAGTGGTATAAAAATTCATTTTGCTACTTTCATAAATAATATGTTAAGATTTCTAGACTTAGAATCAACTTATTATTGTAAGGAAAATGACCAAATTTTCATCAGAATTACATTTGTCCTAATACTTTTAACTATCCAGTGTGTCATGGATTGGTTCACATACCCTAAAAAGGGGAAAGTATTTGGAAATGAAATACAGATATTAGAAAAATGTAATGGTTATAATTTTCTTCAAGATTTATCTATGGCATCATTTGATGAAATTTTGAAAAGGACCCAGATGAATGTCTATGTACATTCTGGTTACAATTATTAGATATACTTGGCATGCTCCACAAAAGATCACAAGAAGAAAGACATGGGGAAAGCTTCACATAGGGAAATAAAAACTTCAAGAAAGCAATGACATCAACAGCACAAACAAAGGGATGACGTGAATAACAGATCATGACACAACAAAACAGTGTCCCTTATCAGGAAATAAAAACAAACCTATTTCACTGAGACCATAAATTAAAATAAAGACACTAAAACTATTGGGAAATATATCAATGAATTAAATTCCAAAGAAAATCCAGGTTTCCCAAATCAAATGAAAAATGGCAATAAAATTCTCTCTGACATAGAGACATAGCTGAACATCTCTAAACAACCACTACAACACTTGTGCTGAAGATATCAAAATAAATAACCCCTTGCCAAACTATACCAAATTTGATGAACTTATTGACTCCAAACTTCAGAAAATCCTTGAAAATAAACTTGAGATAAATGAAAAAACTAGAAAGATTATTTGCACTTTTTTATTGATCTTAATACTCAAAAAAGCACAGTGGTTGATGGTTTAGGCCCTAAATTGTTAAAACAAAGTACTAATATAATACACAAGCAGGATTCATTCTAGGCTGCACCCTTGTGTCAATGACCCTTATTTTTCATCTTTGTTGCACATTAAGTTCCCTCTGTGGCATCCACAGGGCACATAAAAATGGACCAAAGATAATAAAAATAAAAGATTGTTACGTTTCACTTTAGACTAAATTGAGCATATCTCAAGCTTACTGAATCGCGTGCACTATTTGCCAAAGAAACATAAGATTATCAATTTCATTGGCTGATAGAAAGGTCTTACTGATTTTGATTAGGCACCAATCAAGAGCACATGGTAGATCACTGATAGAATATGTAAAGAAGAGAATATGAAATCTTCATCGAAAACAGTGTTGTATTTATTTTCAAAGTAGTATACTGATAGGAAAAAAGTTGATTCCAATGTCCTAAATAAATTCTTGAGGAATGGTTACTCGAGCATGAGGAATTCAAATCCCAATATGGAATACCCACAAAAGGGAAGGCTGATAACAATCAGAGGCACTCCGGTCATGGATTTATTAATTTCTTCAATACTTATTAACCTTTCCAGCATTATATACTTCAGTCATTTGTTGCAGAGTCAGACTAAAGCATGGTTTGTTACAGTTTACTGAAGTAAAATAACTGTGTCTTGTGGACATGGTTATTTTAGTGGACAAGGATACATGTACTGTAGAAAACTATGCTGTAGTCTGACTCAACAACAACTGATTCAAAGCACATAATGCTGGAAGATTAAATATTGCAGAAATTAATAAAACCATGATGTGAGTGCCTGTGATAATGATGTGTGTCTGAATTTCTCCAATAAACAAGAAACAGGTCAGGGTATCTGCAACCAGTTTTTTTCTATATGACCCCACTTTTCAATCTGGTAGGGGCCCATTGGGCCCCACTTTTTCCACTTCTGGAATGAACATTGCACAAGTCAATAGCATACATGATTCATATAATCCTAAAATGTAATAAATTTCCTTATACCTTAAAGTGGGATATAATAATACTATCGTATAAAGGCAATGAGAAAGATCTTCCAGAAAGTTACAGACCTATTTCAGTCTTACTCACCATTTCCAAATTTATAGAGAAACAAAGTAAAGCAAATCAGTACTGTATATACTCGCATATAAGCCAGCTCCAAATGCAAACAACATCGACCCTGATCTGCCATCACATAATGCGATGGCAGATCAGGGTCTATATTGTTTGTTCTACTAATTAGTCCTTACAAACTGCATAGACCCAGATCTGCCAGCACATTATGTGATGCAGATCTGGGTCTATGTAGTTTGCAGTTGGTATTGGATTATACACGAGTATATATGGTACTTTCTTACAAACAAATGACTACATCAATTCCTACATCAACACTGCACTGATAAATATAATTGATAAATGGCTGCATGACACTGTAAGAGCAACATAATAGAATCACTCTTTTTAGATCAAAAGAAGGCAGTAGACTTTGTTGACCAAGACATATATATTGAAAAGCTCTTCTATTACAATTTCAGTGTTTTACTGACAGAACCCAATAAGTAAAAGTCAACAGCACTTCAGCAAAGCCTGGATGAATAAAACATGGTGTGACACAGGACTAAATCCTAAAATAAACACAACCTGCCACTGTATACAGAACAGTGAAACTGATATGTATGCAGATGATTCAACATTAAACACATCAGGTCAAGAAGCACAATCGAAGAACAGCTGCAGCATGATTTTAATCCTTTCTCTGTATATGGCATTGAAACAATGGAATGCATATAAATACTAAATTATATGAAATTCTTTAGACAAAAAGTCAACAGAATAATATATACAAGGTTGCAGAATAAAATATCACTACAATGCTACTAGGAACATCAAATAGATCATCCTACAAAACCCTTTTACTTGTCTGTAAAATATCACTACAATGCTACTAGGAACATCAAATAGATCATCCTACAAAACCCTTTTACTTGTCTGTAAAATATCACTACAATGCTACTAGGAACATCAAATAGATCATCTTTACAAAACCCTTTTACTTGTCTGTAAATTATGAATATATACCTATAATGTCATAAACTTTTACTAGCATCTGTTCATGATGAACTAACCTGGAATTATCACATAGATCATGTCTAACATTATACCTTCCTAACTAACATTGCAAGAAAGACTGAACAAATGCCTGCTAGTTCATGCCAGGAAACTCTTCTATTCAGCTTAAAAATTACTGATTATGGACAACACTTTTATTATATGGGGTTCATGCACAGAAACTAATATTAATCATATGAATCAAACTTCAAAATCATGCAACTAGAATTATACTAGATGCTAATCCAATGACACCATCTGCAAACATGTTTAAGTCTTTAAACTGGCTTCTTTTTAACAAAATAATTTCAAATCATAATGTGTTTTTTGGTCTATAAAACCCTTCATAATTTAACATTGACTTACTTGAGTGATATGCTTGTCCAAACCAGAAATACTACCTCTATGATCTCTTTAAGATCAAGATCAAAACTATGTTTAAAACTACCAAAACCAATAACTAATGCATTAAAAAGCAACTAATAAAACCAATAACTAATGCATTAAAAAGCAACTACCAAAACCAATAACTAATGCATTAAAAAGCAACTACCAAAACCAATAACTATTGCATTAAAAAGCAACTACCAAAACCAATAACTAATGCATTAAAAAGCAACTACCAAAACCAAAACCAATAACTAATGCATTAAAAAGCAACTACCAACAAAAATAACTAATGCATTGAAAAGCAACTACCAAAACCAATAACTAATGCATTAAAAAACAACTACCAAAACCAATAACTAATGCATTAAAAAGCAACTACCAACAAAAATAACTAATGTATTAAAAAGCAACTACCAAAACCAATAACTAATTCATTAAAAAGCAACTACCAAAAAAAATAACTAATGCATTAAAAAGCAACTACCAAAACCAATAACTAATGCATTAAAAAGAAACTACCAAAACCAATAACTAATGCATTAAAAAGCAACTACCCAAGCTTTTAATCTTTTACATCTTTCATCACCTTGTTCTTATGTGTACCAGCATTAATCAGTTTATAAACATGATACAATGATATGCATGTATGTACATACTGAAAGTTTCATGTAAAACATTTATGCATCATCAACTCACAAATTTCTTTTCTTTTTGTAAACTTTGTACATATATAGACTATTGAATTCCCCTGAGAGCTTCATGGGAGATTAGCTAAATGAGTTGTACCCTTGTTACGACTCTGTGGTCTAAGAAAAATGTAACAGAAAGAAAGTGAAACCAACAAATCAAGTAAAAAATCAACAAGCAATTTATTACTAGATAATTAAAATGAAAAATCAAAAAGTCACTTACAGTAATGTGTTTTGAAATCCTAATAATCCAATAAGAATGATTGTTCTAATCACAAGTCCTAAATATAGGATGTTCCGAATTCACGACTGTGTCCTTGAATGTTAAGATGTGCTAATGGTCTCCAAAGTCCTGATGTACTAGTAATCTTGATGTGCTGATGTCAAAATGAAGTATTCCAAAATATCTGAATATAAGTTCACATAAATTCCAAAATCATCAATTAAAATCCAAAATCCAAAAGTTTATGAGCAATGTTATAATCCAATGAATATTTAAAATAATTCCTCTCTTAGAATTTGGAATGAATTTTCACAACTGTAATAGCTCTTTACAAGACTGATGGTAATGTCAAAACTGAAAAAATGTCCACCAAACATGGTATATATAAAGATTGGTCACATGACAGAATGTTCTAGAACATGAGTCATCTTAATGGAATTTTTACTTGTAAACAAAAATCAACCTTGACCTTCAAATTGAGAAAACATATTGATCAAAACAACCTAATTCAAGGACACTAGTTAAACATGTTTTTCATGATAAACATTAAGATTTAAGCAAACACCAAAGCGAAGAAACACTTACAATTTCCCAAAATATTTATAATATTATATAAACATCACACATAACACCTCCCCTCATAAAGAAAAAGAAAGATTTATATAATAAAGCTTTCTTTTGAATATACATCTAATACTATAATAACCAAAATTACATAAGAACATGTTTTATGATACTGGACTTAATTACATCAAGCAATATTACATTTCTAGGCACGTGAGGGTGCATCTGCAATCACATTGTCTTTTCCCCTGATGTGTCTAATGTCAATGTTATATTCCTGCAATATCAAACTCCATCTCAACAATCTCCGATTTTTATCTTTCATTTTGTTGATGAAAGTAAGGGGATTGTGATCACTGTACACAATAATTGGAGAAAGAGCTGAGGTAACATACACTTCAAAATGCTGTAAAGCCAATATCAAAGCCAAACATTCCTTCTCAATTGTGGAATAATTTTTCTGGTGCTTGTTTAGTTTTTTAGAAAAATAACACACAGGGTGATCCACACCACTTTTGTCTTCCTGAATCAATACTCCACCAACCCCTACATCACTTGCATCAACAGATAATTTAAATGATTGGCTAAAATTTGGTGCAGAAAGAACTGGTGCATTCTTAAGCATGGCCTTTAACTTGTCAAAAGATTCCTGACACTTGTCAGACCAATGAAATTTGGTTTTCTTACTCAATAAACTTGTCAAAGGTTCAGCAATTTTGGAAAAATTGGAACAAAATTTCCGATAATATCCAGCCATACCTAGAAATCGCATCAGTTGCTTTTTACAAATTGGAACTTGAAATTCAGAGATAGCTTTGACCTTAGCTTCTATAGGTTTAACTTGACCTTGTCCCACAATATGTCCTAAAAATGTGACACAAGCATGGTAAAACTCACTTTTGCTCAAATTAATTGTCAGATTCGCATCGCTAAGTCGATCGAAGAATTTTCGAATGGTTTCCAAATGATCTTCCCAGGTGTTGTTGTAGATAATGACGTCATCGATATAAGCGTCACAATTATCAAGACCAAATGTTATCATGTTCATCAGACGTTGAAACGTTGCAGGCGAATTTTTCATTCCAAACGGCATGACTTTATATTGATAAAGTCCATCTGGAGTTACAAATGCTGAAATTTCTTTTGCCCTTTCCGTCAGTGGAATTTGCCAGAATCCTTTTAAAAGGTCAAACTTGGTGACATATTCCGCATTTCCAATTTTATCAATGCAATCGTCCATTCTTAGGATTGGAAATGAATCAGTTTTGGTGACACTGTTGACTTTTCTATAGTCAGTACACATACGGAATGTATTATCTGGCTTGGGAACAAGAATACATGGTGAACTCCAGTTACTTTTACTTGGTTCTATGAAATCATTCTCCAGTAGATACTGAATTTCTTTCTTCAGATAGTTCTGTTTGAGAGGATTCATCCTATAAGGATGCTGTTTCACAGGCGCAGAATCTACAATGTCAACGTCATGATAAATTTTACTTGTTCGTGTTGGAACATCAGGAAACAAGTGCTCATAGTCATGTAATAGCTGTTTTAGTTCATTTCTTTCCTGTTGTTGTAGATGTGAAAGTTTCTGGTCTAGGTTGTTCAATATTTCTGAATTCCGAAGATTGGTTATACCAGAGTCACTATAGTCTGATCGTACTCCATCGTTGATATCTTCACTGTGTGGGACAGGTACAACTAAATTAACTGAATAATTAGCTGGGCTATCTCTGTTAAAATATTCCTTTAACATATTTATATGACAAAGTTGTTTCTGTTTCCATCTCCCAGGAGTGTTAATGATATAATTTAAGTCATTTACTTTCTTTTCAACGGTATAAGGACCATAAAATTTAGCCTGAAGAGGATTCTGAGGTATGGGAAAGAGAGCCAGAACTTTGTCACCAGGTTTAAAACTCCTTTCCTGTGAATTTCTGTCATACCTTAATTTCATTTTTGACTGGGTATTGTGAAGATTAGTTCTTGCTACTTCACAGGCCTTTGACAACTTGTATTTGAAATCAGAAACATAATCAAGAAGATTAATCTTTGAGTCTTCATTTGAAAGAAGTTTCTCTTTCAATAATTTCAATGGTCCACGGACAGTATGACCAAAAACTAGTTCAAAGGGACTAAAACCCAACGACTCTTGAACTGATTCCCTAACAGCAAACAACAACAAATGAACACCCTCATCCCAATCCTTTTCTGTATCAAAGCAATATGATCGAATCATATTCTTCAAAGTTTGATGAAATCTTTCCAAAGCACCTTGACTTTCAGGGTGATAGGCAGAAGATTTAAACTGTTGGATGCCTAATTCATGCATAACTTGTTGGAAAATTCCAGACATAAAATTTGACCCTTGATCCGACTGGACAGATTTGGGAAGGCCAACAAGTGTAAAAAACTTCACCAAAGCTTTCACAATAGTTTTAGTTTTTATATTTCTCAGAGGAATTGCCTCTGGAAATCTTGTAGATGCACACATGATGGTCAACAAGTATTGGTTGCCTGACTTGGTTTTAGGTAAAGGACCAACACAGTCTACCATTATTCTACTAAATGGTTCATCAAATGCAGGAATAGGTTGCAGATGAGCCTTAGGTATCTTCTGATTGGGTTTTCCTACCATTTGACAAGTGTGACAAGATCTGCAGTATTTAGAAACATCACTTTTGAGTTTTGGCCAATAAAAATGATTCAAGATCTTGCGATAAGTCTTACGGACCCCTAAATGACCAGCCAAAGGAGTTTCATGGGCTAAATTAAGAATTTCCTGTCGATATGACTTAGGAACAACAATTTGATAGCTCACTGACCACTCGTCACCAGCAGGTACATCAGGTGGTCTCCATTTCCTCATAAGGACCCCATTTTTCACAAAGTAACACACTGGAACTTGTGTGGCTTCAGTTTCACTAATAGCCCTCTGAAACAAACAAGATATCTCGGGATCTTGCTCCTGTTCAACGACAAGGGATTGTCGTTTGTCATCCTGATTAGAACAAAGAGAATGAGTTGCCAAAAGAGGATCACTGTGATCAATACCATTTGATTGATCAATACCTGAAGAAAAAGTGACCTCATCAAAAGACTGACCAATACATGTGTCAGCTAAAGGAATAATATCCTGATCAACATCACTCTCAAGAGCTCTTTTTGCCATAGCTCTAGTAACTGCACAAGCAGGGTACAAATCAGGGATTTCAGTTTCGACAGGATCAACTTTCTGATCCAAACAAGGCTTGTCAGTTACAAGTGGATTAACCACAACCTTATCTCCAGCTAGGTCATTGCCTAGTAATAAATGAACACCCTCTATGGGTAAAGAAGTCACTGCCCCAACAGTCACAGGTCCAGAAACTAAGTCTGATGCCAAATTTACACAATGAAGAGGAACATTTACAAAGCCGCACTCTACTCCCTGAACAAGAACACTTTCACTTGAAGAAGACTCCTCAGACAAAGGTAAAGTACCTGATAATAAAAGACTCTGAAAAGCTCCAGTGTCCCTTAATATTTTAATTGGGATAGGCTTGGCAGAATCACCAATAAGTGATATAGAACCTTCTGACATGAATGGTTCATAAGCCTCTAAAATAGAATCAGACTGGGGTTTGTTTGACCCAACAAATGTATTGCTTTCAATACAAGATCATGACCTTGACCTCGTAGAAATAAGAGCATTTGGAAAAGCTCTGTCTTTTCTCTGTTGCTTATTTTTCAACTTGAAGCAATCAGAAATAACGTGCCCTTTCTTTTTACAATAAGTGCACGTAGGAAGAGATAAGGATTTCTGATCAGTCTTATCAGATGTTTGATTCCTAACAGTTGTGCTGTTGTGAAATTTTGAAGTACTCGAATGAGATTGAAATGGTTTTTTACCAGAAAACTGCTGAGAGGACGACTTATTGCCAAATGAAATTTTGTGAGTCAAGGAATAATCATCAGCCATACGAGCAGCATTTTCCAAAGTTTCCACATTCCGCTCGTCAAGATAGGTTTTAACATCACTATGGATGCACCTCTTGAACTCTTCAATTAATACGAGCTGTCTGAGGTTATCATAAGCTTGATCAACTTTCTTGGCTGAGCACCACCTATCAAATAGTTGTTCTTTATCCCTTGCAAATTCGACATGAGTTTGTCCAGTTTCTTTTCTACAATTCCTAAACCTTTGTCGATATGCCTCTGGTACCAACTCATAAGCTTTCAAGATGTACTCCTTAACCACATCATAATCAGTGCTTTGTTGTACTGACAGTGAAATGTAGACTTCACGAGCTTTGCCAATTAGTACACTTTGTAATAACAAAGTCCAATGCTCTCTGGGCCATTTCAAGTTTTCAGCAATTTTCTCGAAATGAAGAAAGTATTTATCTACTTCTTTTTCCTGAAATGGGGGTACTAACCTAATATATCTAGTAACATCAAAACCTGAACTTGTTTTTAAAGGAGTGGAGTGTGCTCTGTTTGCCAGTTCTAATTCTCTTAACTTAAATTGCATTTCCCTTTCTTCTCTTTGCATCTGCATCTGTCTCTCCTCTTTCTCTCTCTCCCTCTCCATCTGCATTTGCCTCTCTTCTTTCTGCATTTGTATCTGCCTCTCTTCTTTCTCTCTCTCCATCTGTATCTGCCTCTCTTCTTTCTCTCTCTCCATCTGCCTCTCTTCTTTTTCTCTCTCTCTCTGAATCTGAAGCTTTGCTAACTCTAAATCCATCTGGTTCGTTAACTCTAATTCCCTTAATTTCCTGTCAGAACCAGATACAGGCTTTCTCTTCGAACTTAAAGCACTACTATCAAAATTTCCCTTTCCTACTAAATACTGAATTAAAATAATCTTTATCTCCTGTTTTGTCAATGATACTTTTGCCTCAGATAGACTGTATTTTCTGGCAAGCTCGAGCAACTCATCCTTTCTCATGCACTCTAACCCCTCCTGGGTAGGTTTTGAAATGAAATTCTGAACATTAGATGCCATTGTAAATGCTTGTTGGTTTCACACAAAAAAATTTCTCTATTTAAAAATCTTTGCCAAAGACAAAAAAAATTCAGAGACAAAATCAATATGAATTTCAAAGATAAATTTAATATCTCTAATATGCTTTAAAGAAATTCAATCCCGGATGACGAGCCCCCAATTTCTGTTACGACTCTATGGTCTAAGAAAAATGTAACAGAAAGAAAGTGAAACCAACAAATCAAGTAAAAAATCAACAAGCAATTTATTACTAGATAATTAAAATGAAAAATCAAAAAGTCACTTACAGTAATGTGTTTTGAAATCCTAATAATCCAATAAGAATGATTGTTCTAATCACAAGTCCTAAATATAGAATGTTCCGAATTCACGACTGTGTCCTTGAATGTTAAGATGTGCTAATGGTCTCCAAAGTCCTGATGTACTAGTAATCTTGATGTGCTGATGTCAAAATGAAGTATTCCAAAATATCTGAATATAAGTTCACATAAATTCCAAAATCATCAATTAAAATCCAAAATCCACAAGTTTATGAGCAATGTTATAATCCAATGAATATTTAAAATAATTCCTCTCTTAGAATTTGGAATGAATTTTCACAACTGTAATAGCTCTTTACAAGACTGATGGTAATGTCAAAACTGAAAAAATGTCCACCAAACATGGTATATATAAAGATTGGTCACATGACAGAATGTTCTAGAACATGAGTCATCTTAATGGAATTTTTACTTGTAAACAAAAATCAACCTTGACCTTCAAATTGAGAAAACATTGATCAAATCAACCTAATTCAAGGACACTAGTTAAACATGTTTTTCATGATAAACATTAAGATTTAAGCAAACACCAAAGCGAAGAAACACTTACAATTTCCCAAAATATTTATAATATTATATAAACATCATACATAACACCCTCTAAAAATAAAATGTTAATATTATTATTACTATTAAACATGTACAATGCAAGCTGATGTGACATGTAGTTTATCATCAATTGGTAAATGTTTTAGGTTGCCAAAGTGCCACATTTGCTTACAATTTGCAAAAGATCCTATAACACTAAAATTTAATAATTTACGATAATATCTCATTAAAATCTATGCTCTTCTTTAGCATCCTGTGAGGTTATTGGAATCAAAATTCAATGGTTTTTACCCCGTTTTTTTCCCAATTAAAAAGCAAAAATTGTTCCAGACTCCCCCCCCCCACACACACACACACAGTAGAGGCATAATAGGTATTTATGATTTTTTTTCCTGACATCCATCAGTGCCTTTTATACCAACCCCGATGACTTTAGTATTTTGATCTCGATCGTCACATATTAGTGCATGCACGGTGGGTTTATGAAATATAATTCTGTGCATGCGCATTAATGATTTTGTGTAAGCAAGCTGTTATGTAAACAGTTACTCAACTTTTACTGTCTGCAAATCCACTACTCGGTTGTGTATCTGTGCATGGAGACTGCAATGGTTTTGTATTTCTGCCAACACAGTCTCAAACTTGGCCGCGTTAATGATTTTATCTTCGATAGCCACTTAGTACAGCTTCACACGTCTATGATTGTTTATCTGCATCAACGCGAGCGCGGTAAACAAACTGACCACTGTTATTGGAAATGTTACAATACACACACAAGTGAAGTTTTCAGTCAGGTCTATATTATTGATTGTGGCTATATTACAATGTGCAGATTTCTTTTGTGACAATAAAAACACTACTGCAGAAAATAGGATTACTGATCGCCAGCATACTGTATAAAATATTTTGCTTGTATTGTTTTCTTTGTGCAGGTATTATTTTACAATGACTGTTGCTTATATATTATATCAACTGTGGTACTGCAGGAATAGGATTATTGATCGCCAGTATACTGTATAAAAATATTTTGCTGCAGCTATATTTTACATTGACTCTGGCAGAGTTTATGCGAGAATATTATATTAAACAATTACTGTGGTGTATATATATAATGGTGCAAAATTTACAGATCGATACATATAGCAGTTTAAAAGGGTTTAAGGATATAAACAATTGTGGCATTATTTTACCAGACCAATGGAGTGTTTTAAACATTACAGAAAAGGTTAAGTCGTTATTTCATTTAAATGCATCATACAGGTTTGTCAAAGAGGCTCAAAAGTAGAATATCTTGATAAATTAATCAACTTAGTAATTATCTTAGAATCGCAATGATGCAGACTTGGAGAACAATACAACAAAAAACTTGAAATGTCATTATATGATATTGTCCAAGAAAAGTTTAAGTCACCATCGTTGACTAGTGAAACAGATGAATAATTTGAAACGTCGAGCAAATATAGTAGTAGTACTGAAGATCATCAAGAATAAATTGATTAGAGAGATGCCTGGAATCACCAACAGCACGTTTTCATAATTCTGTGAGAATTTTAAAATGGCAAGAGCATAAGCGGAGTATGCATTGTGGCAAGTTTTGCAGAAAGAGATTCTCATGCAAAGACACATAAACTATGGAGTCAATATACAAAAAATGGTAAAAACATTTTACGGTCATTTGCGAGTTGGTATAGTAATTGTGTGTACTGATGAGTATGGAGTGATTTGGACAAATAACGAATTAAAGAAAATTTTATTTAAACACAAAAATATGACTTTGATCCTCGGTTGCTGCAGCCTGGTGACTGAGTTTGTTTACAATGCACTGCCAAGAATTTGGAAATTACTATCACATATGAAAAGTTCTTTTTACATTAAATGACCGTACAATCAAATACTATCCATTGCGAGTACCTGTACAATCTATTGTATTTGGTGCAGAGCAAATACGCCTAAAATTATGTACACCATCAATCGAAAACATAGATGATTATATCTATTAAAACACAAATGATGATGTCTATTAGAAAATACAATTTTTAAATATATAAGAAGTTCAATGCAGTGGCGTAGCGAGGGGGGGGGGGCAAAGGGGGCAGTGGCCCCGGGCGGCACTTTTTAGGCGGCGGCAATTTGGTAAGAGTACCATATATATCATAAATAATATGATGGAGTGGGGGCGTAATTTTGGTAGTTGGCCCTGGGCGGCACATTGCCTCGCTTCGCCACTGGTTCAATGGCATTGGGATGAAATCAATGCCATTACGAATACTGTGAATCACATTTGCTCACATTACGTATTGGTCAGGCTGCTTGACCATATCTACGATGCGGCATCGGAGTAAAGTCACGTAACCAGCTTTGCCGACCATGAGGAACTGTTCATAAGTACTATCGTGTGTGCCGTCAAAGATTTGCATGCCCAACAAGTATAGAACCCAGTGCTGCAGAAAAACCCAACACCGCTAAAGTAAAGCCAGATGACACTGTTGAAAATGATGCAGAAGTAAATTAAATAATGGCCAGGATTGAGGCAATTGCCATTTCCAAGCCCAGTAAAGCAAAAAATTCTTTAAAATTTTTTTGACAGAATTTGCAATTAAACAAAGATTTCCCCTTATATATCAGTATGCCAACTGTGATTCAACTAAGACAACTCAAGCAACACCATGGGATATGAATACCAAGCCGTATGCAAAAAGCTGACATACTTGCATTATTAGGACCCATAAATGAACCACAACTAGTTTTACAAAAAACGCAACAACCAGTTACACCGGCAACAGCAGTGTATGTTCATGAACAAGAAGCACCCGAGTTTAAGTTATGGTGATTACTGTCCGATTATTCCAAACATATAAGCAAAGACATTATAAATCTTTTATTGAATATGCACCCAGAAATAGTATCGATGTTACAACACTCTGGCACCCCCAGTATTAAAATGGATATTGTTGTCCATGCACATTTGACTATGCTGCTTAATCATAAGTCGTCAGACAAGGATGGATTTTAAATCGCAACCCTGTGGCTTCACGGCGGTCCACTTATAATCACAAACCGTGAAGACACAGACGCTATCAATGAAGCAAATTGATAAAGGTACTGAAAATATTCTCCACACGTTGGAAAAATGGACATACACCAGTTCGGGATGGACTCTTGACATATGTGTGGAAGTTCAACTACATACTTCCCCATATGAACCATTCTGCGAATCAAATAATTTGCCAATGCCATACTATGTTCTGCAGCGGTCAGTGATAAATGATTAATTTATAAGTGAATAATTGATAATGAATATAGTAGTGCCCTTGTACATGAGGAATATCAAAATTGTAAGGTAACTGAAAAATACAGATTACAATCACCCTGTAACCTCTCTCTTTCCAAAAGCTACAAATAAAAACTGTTCTGAATATATACGATCTTACACACTGACACAACATTGTTTCATCTCTCTCTCTCACGCACACAAAGAAGCATTCACTAACAACAACAAGTCTTTTCAAGTTCTTTTATTTTTTAAAGTAATTTGATAATGAGTTTACTGTTGCTGTAAGAATACAAGTTGCATTTAACTTTTTGACAACAGGGGCTCATATCATTGTGTACAATTTACCGATAAATAATATATATAAATAATACATGTACGGACCATCTTAATCATTGGAAAAACAAAAACTGTCATTGACTTTCCCGCACAAGCAGCACCCAAACCATCCAAACATGGTGATATGTTTCCAAACTGAGTTTGTGCATTGCTCATTGGTCTTTGCTGGATCAGGGAAAACCCTACTATTAAATATGATTTTACGAAGGCTGACGTGGGATCAGTTGTACATGATTGCACCATCGACTTACAATCAACTGTGTTATGATGTACTCAAAGCCACAACATCCACCATTGATTTCTTTTCCACAATCAATGAAGCACCTACCATTGATGACTTTGATCCGAGTGCACGTAATCTTGGCATATACGAGGACATAATCCTTGATAACCAAATCAATCTCATGCAAATATCTTCCCTGAGGTGGACATAAAAACACAGATATGATCTATTTAACACAACAATACGCACACGTGCCTAAAGTGATTTGGGACAACTGTACCATGTTAATGATATTTCATGGCATTGACGTACATGCTCTTGCAAACATTCATTGGATCTGGTGCGCTGGTGACCACTCGTGAGACGAGTTTCAGAATATACTTGTGGAGGCCACCTCAGACCCGTATAGTTTCCTCACTAATGACTTGACTGGAACTTTTGGAAAAAAATATCATGCAGGTTTGGATAAAACAATTTAACAACAATAAAAAACATATAAAATGTCAAAAACGGAGAAAACTCCACTTTCTGCCAGTGATAACATAGCAGAGTATGGAGAGTGACACAGTCAAGCTGCCTCTGAACACCAGTAACTGATTTGCAATGTTATAGACTGCTGCAAGTGTGTCAAAGATATGTTACAGTCGCGACAATATGCACGAGATGATCTCACAGAGGGCTTGGAACAAACATTTGCAACACTGCTTAAACCAACGTGTGAAACCGTGGAATAGATAAAGAAAGTTGCAGAAACAACCGCAGCAATGATGAGAATAAAATAAGAACCTGGTCCTGCTGTTAAGATAGCTAAATGCACCAAAGATATTAAGAAATTAAGAAAGCCACGAAAGAAACCATGGAACAGGTGGCAGCGCAGATGGGAACAGAAGAACTGGGTCCAGTTCGTAAGGTAGCCAAATGCACCAAAAATATCAAAAAAGCTTCGAGGGCAGAGACTATTGGATGATTGCCAGAGGCAACTGCAGAAATCAAAGAAGACACTGGAGAAACCATTGGTGTGATGGTAAAAGGCACACAGGCACTTGATCAAGACGTTAGAGATGCAATTTTGAAAATGCCACAAGTACTGCCCGAGTATAAGTCACAGATGCAAACACTGGCTCAAAACTTTAATTGAAGAAGCTATCAAGTGCATGTTTATAAATACTGTGCATGTTGCTCTTCATAGGCCCCCCACTGGAAAGATTACATGTTAAAAATGCCATCAAAGACACATGATAAATACATCGACAGTGAATGGCCTAAATTGGTTTTCAGAGAGTTTGGAGGAAAGAAACAGGCTACCGGTGACAGGTGGAATCATTTTGTACAAACATTTAATGCATTTCACAGTGGAAAAATTGAAGAAGGCAACAGACTATGGAGAGAATATCTGAGTATGTATATACCCTCGTACCAAGTCCAACCCATACAACAAGAAAGATGTGCAACTATACACAAACATTCTGCACCCAGATCAGAACAACCACATGTATCCTTTTACATGCAGGAAGAATATGACGAATGGGAAAGACAACAAAGAGAAATAAAGAGGCTGCTGGAACAACAATCAAAGAAAGGTAGTGGTAATGGTGGACTGTGTGACCCTCACGACCTTGTGGATCAGCTTGAAACACTTCTGGAGTCGATTCACACAAGCAACAATGCATGAAAAGTCATTAATGAGGCCGCATCGATTTGTCAGCAGTTGCTCACCAATGACATCATGGACCCGGGGATGTTTCGCTTGTTAATGTATGAAATTGTTGAAGACATTCATGATTTATACGACTAACATGATAATGATTTCTGAACACTTTCAGTTTTACATGAAATCAATGCTGCATTGCAGCACATTGTTGTAAATACAACCCTTAGTGTTACCTCAATGATATATATCTCATCAACAAAACCAGAATTTGATGTGACTTGTGCCATCTGCATCGTGCCCACAACTGTAATCCGCTCCTCACTGCCAGATTTGTAATCGCCAAATCAGACAGAAATTGTTGAGCAGCTTCATTGATGATTTTACTGACCTGGGCTGGCATTGTTTCTATAGATGGAAGTGTAATTGCATTTGGTGGTGCTCGAGTTACTAATCATTGTAGTCGATCTCAAATCAATTGAACCACTTGCAATCCTAGATTTTTCAACCGATCCAAAGCAACGTTTTTGATGCTATCAACGACTTGCATTGCAAATTGGCGCAGCATGCGAGGACAAGGCCATGAGCGCTTTTGATGCGCCTGCATACAATCCCTGGACAACATCACCAAGACCAGTTCCGTCATATGTCACGTAAACAGGTTTTCTCGCGTTTACAACATGCACTAGTATCACACGTCCATGTACAACTATCATTATATTTAAATGTCAGGTCAATCTCTAATGTACAGTTGTATCGTCAAGGTCTCCCCATGCCCTTCCTGGTCCACAAGGATAAAAGGAATATGTATCAACCAGGAATTATAACATAGAAAATACACAGGTGCAACAGGAATAATGGATATCAAATCACCTGGTTCCACAGTTCAGGAAAACCCAACTATTATATAACCATGAGCAGCTACGGAAGTTCTGTTTTCATAACTGCAATTGATGGTATCACAGGTTAAATTAATTTGAATCAATGAGATAATATTGACAATGTCAGGCGCAACATGTTATCCCATGTGTACAAATTGTTTGTCATTGTGAATGTCTCCAGCCCAACCTAAAATTGTTCTTATTGATGACCGTACGATGTCAACCGCATATGGTGCAGATTCAATTGTGATGACAGAGCTGAGTGTGGGCTTGTGTTCACGTATACAAATTTTCGAGTCTTTGCTGGTCACCAATGTGATCCTCTGTTGAAATGTGTCCATGGAAAACTTAAAATGGTTTTCTCAAATTGAACCTGTTACATTTATGAATAATAATGTCCTACCACAAAGTTAAGGTTGGCCTTAGTGAAAACCAGCTTGCAAAAATGAAAATGCGCAATACGAAATGATTGTGGGGTCACATTGAAACTTTCACCAGCAAAATTAACTGGAATTGTCCCTGTGTGGTTGACCCAAACACAACTTAATCAGCTAACACTGCCAAACAAAAATATACCTCAGTGACATTAAAGTTATCTAAGTCAGAAGTGATGCAACTGCAAAAGACCGGTGGAATATTTCCATTTCTTGTGGCACTTCCAGTGTTGTTAGCAGTTGCGGTTCCTGCGGTTGCATATGCAGCTGTGCTATGGGCTGTCGGAAATGCATCTGGAATGGCATTTGAAAAGGTGGTCGATGGAAACATTTATAAATGAATAAAAAGAGGAAAAGGTCTTTGATTACCAGGGACAACTCACAGAATACCCTCAGGCAGAGGTCTTTGACTACCTGGTACAACTCGTAGAATGCTCACCACTAACCAATCTTGATTTACTGAAGATGGTAAAGTCTTTCAAGCATTTCTGAGGTGTATTTATGCAGAAAAAACTTGCATCGATGATTCCCAATGCGAGGGAAACCGGAATTGTTAACTTGATTTGACAACAGGACCTAGAACTCATTGGGTCACATACCTGATAATGCCTTGACATCTTTTATATTTTGATTCGTACAGGCTTGCACCATCACTTGAAGATGCTGATAATAATTCCCGAGGCAGATGACAACCACTGTTTTATTCAAAGCTACCATTGCAAACTTGACTGGATGGACCAATATGTGGTCATCTTGTTGTTAAAGCATTGCATGCACTTGTGGAAAGCCTGACCCCGCAAGCACATGTTGATTTTACATTAAAGCACACTTAACAGTGTACCAATGCCTATTAACATTTACAGACACTTAAAGGTGCACAAGTCTGGATCATATTTAATCATCTTATCCAGTTTTTCTGATGGGTGGGGTTTAATAGCAATATTGAAAAATAATGTCCAGTCTGGTGAATTAATAATACAGGACACCATAGACATCAAGGTTGCAAACAATTTTACATATACGATGCCAGTGGCATTGGTTGTCGGAGACGACATTCAGTTTGAAGGACTCAACATCTTTCCAGTCGGGTTCTTAACCATCTCTGGTGTTTGTGTTTAAGATTAGATTTATCATTATATATAAGTGATGGCTTCTGACTGCGGTGATGAGGTTGCAGAATTTACCGACAGAGTGTTAGATCGACTGACCAGTGATGCCAATATTGATAGTGATTTTGTTCCACTTGTTGATGAATATCTGCTTCAAAATGATGTTACTAGACCCTAGTATACACACTGAAATATAATCTTGCTAAGGGTCAAATAGGCTGTTGGGACCACCCTGAAGTACCAATACCATCTTGAAGCCAGCTTGGAATTATTGCATTAGCATGTGAAAATGCCCAATCACTGACTGCACCACCACCAAGCAAACATGCAGGTATTTTTGATTAATGATGAAGTAATATTCAGCAATAAATCCACTCCAGTGAAATTCCCCAACGAATTTCTTAAACCAACACTGACTCAACTAAGAAAGATCTCGACTGCTATTCAACAGGGACGCACTTGTCCGTGTAATAGTTCTTGGGCGAAGACATGTACAATCATTTCAGACACCAACCGAGAACGTAATCAATATGGTTATAATGAACATAGTGCGCAGCCACAGGAACGCACAATTGCTGGAGATTTAAGTATTCCACAGGAAGATATTTTCTATGATTGTATAGCAGTTGTGCCAGTAAAAAAGGGTAATTGGTTAGAAGTGTGTGTGCATGTTGCACATGAACAAGGCATGACTGTCGAGCAATTGTACTACACAATTACATTATTAATAGAAGAATTATAATGGACCCTCAATGTTACCGGTGTGAGAAAATAATCAAAGTGGAACTGCAACTGCTAGATGAAGTCGTCAAGAGAACCACACTACTTGTGAAATACAAACACGTGTGTGGTCGTTGATGCTATTTGTGGACTCGCCGTGGCAGCAACTGTTGGCCTGTTGTGGCAGGAATCACAGCCACAACAACTATTATAGGTGCGCCAATCGGAATTATTGTCTGAGCTATATCAATAGTAACCAGTATCTCTGGTGGTGCTAGTAAAATAATTTTGATACGACTGCATTCACAATTATGTATCTATTCAGAACTTCTTGCAGAGGCACCAAGGAGTCTCAATACGATTGTGAAGCTGTACTCGGTGGCTACTGAAGATAAAATCATTAGTGCGACAGAGTTCAAGACTGTGTCGGCGGATATACAAAACCACTGTGTTCTCTGTGAACAGATATGCAACCTAGTCGATCGGCAGACAGTGAAAGTTGAGTAACTGTTTGCATAACAGCTTGCTTACACAAAATCATACACAAGTTGAATTATTTTTCATAAACCCAATGCGCATGCACTAATATACAATGATCGAGATCAAAATACTAAAGTCATGTGAGTATTATTCAAGGCGCGAACGGATGTCAGTAAAAAAAAAAAATCCAAAATGCCTATTATGCCTCTATTCAAACACACACACACATACACAATGTTAAACACATAAAACAAAAGAACTGACCTATTTCTCCATTAACCCTTAAAGTGCTTTATAGTTTTGTAGCATAAGATCCCTCAGTGCCGAGTTGTTGAGAAAAGAAATGAAAATTGTACTCTGCTTTTAAATTGCCTGCATTTTAATTACTGTACATAATTGATACACAAATTCTATATGAAAAATGATTATTGATGCCTGCACTTTATTATAAGCATCAAGTCACATATGTATCTTTATCATATCTGCACTTATAGGTTCAAATACAGGTAAATATATAAATTACCTTTGTATTTCATCTGTATTTTTGTATCTTTTTTAATGAAAAAGTTCAAATATGTCTAGAAAATACTCCATTCTTTCGTGGCTCAACCATACATATGTATGTCTATTACAACTTTATATTCAAGTTGTGAAAATCACAGGTGTAGAATAGGTAACAGTTAATGAGCATTCAGTCAAGGAACACCACAAGCAAGTTTACACCCCTAAAGTCTGCAATAAATGTTCACAAAGCTTTGCAGTTTTCTTGTTATTTATTCTAGTATATGTCTGTCATCCAATGACCACTTATGAGCTTACAAAGACAGTCACCTGTCAAGTTCATTACCTATTCAGGTGTTACTTCCTTAGAATATTAAGAAATATATCCGAACTCATTATTTTTTGGCTGAAGTATGGGATTGATATCAAATACTCAGCTGTCCAGTAAAAAATCAAAATCAGATTTATGCACCAAACCCACGTCCATAACCATAATGCAAAATAAAAGAGAGTTTCAATTCATCATTTGCGACAGGCTTCAGTTTTCTCATGCGGCTGTTGTCAATCAAGTCTGCCCCATTTATTCTCTGCTGTTAAGATTCATTTGATCTATAGACTTGATATTCTCCATTTAAACATTTAATTTTGAATACAACAGTGGGTTGACCCGCATGCCATCAGTTTTTGTCCATCCAGCATGAACATCGGACTTGTATTCAACATCATTTTTCAGGCTCAAAATCACTCACTGGCATTTACAGTAACACTTTCCCAGCTCTAATAATCTCATATACTTCAAAACTTTCAAAATCACTGTCATCATCGCTATCATCAGCCAGTATATGCTGAATCAAATCATCATCTCGAAATGAACCATGTTTGGAGTCAGCCATTTTGAGTTTTCTAGGTAGTGTCTATCATAAAAATGCATTTATAAAACTTCTTTGATGAATACAAGGTTAAAACTATGAAAAAATGCTTGTTCCAGGGCACAATGTACCAATCAAATTTAGTTTAACAACCATTCATGTCAACCCGAAGTAACGGGATGTGTAAACAGTTGCTTACCGGAAAAATGACTTAAGTCGCAACAAGCAGTATGAGATCTCTAGCGGCGGTGCAACCTAAGTCGCGACTAGCACTTTAAGGGTTAACAAGATGCAAGGAAAAATAGCATCAATACCCTTTAATAAATGAAGGCATTACTCCAAATATTTGGCACTGAAGGAAACTTGGAAGCATGAGTAAGAAAACTACCCTAACCATGGATGTTAAACAAGACATTTTAAGTGCACTCATCTACATTAAATTTCCCTGACTGATGGTAAAAAATTCAGACTTTTCCAACTTTTGACTATATATTCCACGTTTCACGACTTATCATAAAAATCTTCTACTTTTCACTCACTTTCATTAAAAACTTATAATTTCCTGATTTTTCCTAACCAGTGGGAACCCTATTCTTTAAAATCCAAACTTTATCATAACATATTTGTTTGTGTATGTACTAACTGCAAACAGCAAAGACCCACATATGCCAGCACACAACTGTACCATCACACCATTCACATTGGGTCACCTCCCCTTATAGCTCACAGAAAGCCACTGCCACACTAGTTTAGATCTACTAGAAACTTGCAAAAAGCCTCTTTCTCAATTTATTCTGACTTTCAAATGAATTTGCTAAAAGTAATGGATACAATAGAAATTTAATGCTTAAACTAGCAGATATATCACTCTCATCATAAAATTTTTGATCTTTTCATAAAAAATGAATCGAGTAAGAACAGATACAATGTATTAAAAATGAAGGTGGTCTTAGGGTCAAAGGTTTTGTGCAGGCAATGGCACTGATGGTATCTGGGGAGCAGTATGAATGTGCCAGCAGATTAGGGCTGATGCTGTTCATTCTACATATAATTCTATAAGAATAGTGAAGAAACAGATCTGTCCATGCATTTTTTATTTTTTTTATTTATGCAATGGCAGATCTGGGTCTAGAATGTTCACTGATCAGTATGCATTTTACATGGGTAAATATCATACTTAAAATCTAACCTCAACCTCTTCACCCCAGGACCAGACATTTCTGAACCAGAGTGTGGGTAACACATGGATGGTTGCTGCCTCTGGCCCCCTATTGCTAATGGTGTAGCGACACAGAATATCATTTGGACTTCCTTTACAGTACTCAGCCAATACATCGAAGTAACGGTTCTCATCAAAAACTCCTGCAAGTATTCAGAATCTTACATAAAGATGTTTAATTAACCTTTTTGTTTCAAATATCTTTATTTCAATAAATGCATTTATACATAAGATAAATATTTTCCATTTCTTATTTATTAAGTAAACTTCACCATTAAAGAATATGACAAGTTTTCTCTTGCTCAAGTAATCAAAAATTATATTGGCCCAATGGACTGGCTTAGCATACTGGATATTTGTCTGCCTGACCTTAATTTTGCCAGCCACAAGCTCACAACACAATTAATAGGAATAAATACATTTAGTTTGAACGTGTGTTTGTGTGTATGTGTGTGTGTTTGTGTGTAATGTGGCACTTTCCTTGGCATGATATAGCCAATAGTGTTAAAAGTGCCATTAAAAATGAAGCAACCAACATTTACATTGCATTCAAATGTTATAGTCTGTTTCTGTATACAGCATAAAACTGGCCTTATCTGTGAAAAGCTGCTTTATTTTCTGCTTTTGATTTTCAATGAATAAAACTGAAATTGGATTAGATTTGATTTTTACTAATACATGTATCATTTTACTCTCTCCAATCTGCTGGAATGTGAGTTCTGAGTGTTCTTTCAAATCTTAAGATTCCATAATGGGTATCGATATAAACAGACTATAGCATCTGCAAGCCATGAGAATGAATGTTGAATATCTGCCATTGTTCTGACTTGTTCTGCTTATAAGTCCAACTGCAAACAACAGAGACCCTCATCTACCACTGCATAATGTGCCAGCAGATCAGGATCTATGTTCTTTGTTCTACTGATTACTCATAACAAACTGCAGAGATCCATATATACTGGCACTTTATGCAACAACAGATATGGGTCTGTGTAGTCTGCAGTTGGACTCAACTTACAAATGCTTATATACGGTATTTGCACTATTAAACTTATCTATTTAACTCAGTATACCAAATCGGCATTTTTCTAGTTCACAATTATTAAATCAGATGGATTACATATAAAAGTTTGATAATAAATCTACCTGTGTCCATTATTTCATACTCCATGTCATGCATGGTGCGTCTCTGATTTTCTTCCACCAGCTTGGAATAAGGGTAAGTTTGCTGGGGGTATTTGTACAGTGCCTTCATGTATGAGTGGGTTGGGGTGCTGTCCAAATAATAGTACAACTCTTTCACATCTTCCCCATGGTTACCCTAAAGATACAAGTTGGTATCACACCATTAATTACATTTTTAATATTCTTCACGTACAAACTTCAAGATGAACAGAACAATGAACAGCCATAAGGACTGACAATTGTAACCCGGGCACACACAAAGATGAGTATAAAAGTGTGAGAATGCATGCATTCATGTCAATAATGCACAAATATATTAACGTCTATCAGTATGTCTGTCTGTCTGTACTATATACATGTATACTGTATGCATGCATATAACCACTTAAAAGCAAAATATAGCTGATGAGAGTGAAATTACCATATTCAACATAATATATCTACTATGTGCTTAACCCTTTCCCACATACAAGACAGTGCATCTGGATGCCCTTACATCACTTGAATGCAAGCACATTTCGATGTTCTATCGCATTTCAATGTTACAGCATTTGGACATGACTGCCATATTTCTATACAAGTGCTTCAAGAAGGCCTCTGGTAAGCAATTGCCACATGCATAGAAAATTCATAGTGCCACCTGATGAGAAAATCCCCTCAAGTTAAACTGGCTTTCTTGAAGTTTCTATGACAACATGGCACATGCTAGTGTATTAGATGAATTCTAAAAAGTCTGTATGAGATAAAAGGACATCAGAAACTGCCCCAAAATGCAAATGGCTGCTGCTGTCTTTGCAGGGAGAATCATGAAATCCATACTATCAGATTGATTTCTGAAGATTAAATTTACCTAAAGACCTTATCAGTAATCATGAAAAACTGTTTTATAAACAAAAGAAGGAACAAAACAAGCCCAACCAGCTTACACAGCAATGACAATGATCACCAATTTTGAAGCAAAACACGGAATCAATTCTAGGGCACTAAAACTGAGACTGTCTGCTGCTTCATATACAAGAAAGAATGTAGCTGTTTTATCATTTTATATTTTAGAAGAAATAATAAGCACTAATTATTGAATCTGAAAACTTTAAATATGTATATATACATTTATCAAGGTGCATTTTTTCCTAGCCAGCCTTACTGGAATACAACTCAGCTGGCTGCATGCCATTCTATTGACAGCACAATGTACAATGTAGCATGAGACATGTATACTGAGCAATAGTTCAGTGGTAGACGCTATGAGAGAAAGTGTAAAGAAATTGTTATTTCAGTAAAGTCCACAGTGTTTAAGTTCATCATTATAAGTGCATGCTGAATATATAATAAACAATGTCCCTAACATGTGCATGTATATAACTAGCAGAGTTAACTCTCTTTGTCTATGCTGGAAGATTTCCACTCTGGAGATGCACCGTCTCTCCCAATATGGTTGCAATGAATAAAGCACACATGTGAGATTTATTTAACCCTTTAAGTTGATTGGCAATAAAACATGAAACATGCATAATGGTAAGTTCCATTAAAATCATGATGTCCTACATATGTTTAAGCAGCTGCTTCCCTTCCACAAGCATTCCTTAATTGAGAAATATTTGTTCAGGCTGGGAATGTTCTTTCTGCAAGTTTTGACCAAACAAAAGGGGTGCGAGCTTATTTAGGCATGTGTAGGTATTGTGTTGAATAAGGTACATATACTCATATTGGGGCAATTAATGGGTACGAATGAATCCAATACCTGTAATCATACTGGCACATTTCATTTGTAATAATGAATCAAACACCTGTATTCATATTGGAACATTTCATGTGTACTAATGAATCAAACACATGTAATCATATCAGGACATTTAATGTGTACTAATGAATCAAACACATATAATCATATCCAGACATTTAAAGTGTACTAAATGAATCAAACACCTCTAATCATAGCGGACATTTAGCATGTACTAATGAATCAAACACCTCTAATCATATCCGGATATTTAACGTGTACTAATGAATCAAACACATGTAATCATATTGGGACATTTAACGTGACTAATGAATCAAACACATGTAATCATAGTGGGACATTTAACATGCACATGTACTAATGAATCAAACACCTGTAATAATATCATGACATTAAATGTGTACTAATGAATCAAACACTCTCTAAAAAGGAAACTCTTTTGTTAGTATGCGAACAATGAAGTTTATTTTCATGAACTTACTATCCAATGTACCTATATTACCTAAAATAATTCGCTGAAATACCATATATGAAAATATATTGGATTTCACATTGTATTATAGTGTATTCACAACATCAATACACCACAGTGTTCAGTTCTTTGTTTTTATTTTGGATCAAGCCAATTGCACCTCTATAGGGAAAGAGGGTTTGGAACTCAACATGAAAATCATGACTATCATTTGATAGAAACACAAGAGCAGTGAGACCATTCAAAGCACACTTTACTTCAGCACTCCTGGGGTGACTATTTGACTCACTGTCTATATTTATTGCCTGTGCATTGATAGTATGAATACACCACACTTGAAATGAGAACACAATATATTTACATCTTTGAAAATGAAAACATTTTTCAATCCATCAAAAATGTGCTAAAATTACTGAACATGTAACATTCATGAAAAGAGTAATACAGTCAAATAGCACAAGTCTACTCATGTGACTGTTCCCTTTAGCTGGTGTCATAGGAACAATTTTGAAAAGAACAATAAAAATTAAACCTGTTTCTGTGAGAGTGTGGTTTAACTATAAATGAACCATAAAGCCACAGTTTGGATCAAAATAATGAGACTGTATTTGCTGCTATGATCAATGCATTTTTATATCAAACAATAAAAGAGGCACAACAATCTGACAGTTGTAAACTATTTATCCTTTGATATGTCCATGCACCTACCATGTAAATTATCTGAAAAGTGGGAGTGTGCTTATCAAAGAAATAAGCTGTCTGAAATAAATATTTTGGCACAATCTTCTAACAGATGAGATTAAGTTTATCAGTAAACATGGGCTTAAACTGAATGGTATATTTAAGTACCATAATGAATGTAAGTCTTGGAACACCAAAAGTTGGGATACTTTTAATTATTTTCAAAAATACTTGCTTCATATCTATAAAGTTGGGATATGAAATCAAAGTAATTTTTCATGTACAATTAGTTTTGGGACATTCAAGAACTTTTTCCAACTTGCTGAACAGCGTATTCTATCAAACGTAATATTATAGGGACATCTGTTGCTAAGAGATTATTCCCATTACTCAATTTATGGGATTTTTAGAAATAGGTTCATATATTTTGTTTGAGAAATTAATAAAGATATTTAATTTTCATCTGGTTTTGTCTTATTTATATGCTAATATATATAATTTCATTGGACATTTACAAGCATTCAGCATCACCACAATGTTGTACCTAACAAACAATAACCTCTCCATTTTTTACACAAGACTAGTTTACTAAAGTCGATTTACTCACAACTGCATGTACATTAGAACCGTTGTGAGTTACCAGTAATTACGTTTTCTGCACTGATAATTTTAATATCTAACTCATTAAAATGTGGTATCAAAAATACAACAATGAAAATGGCACTGGGTATTCACTGCTTACATTGAGTTACCTTGTTTGCATCATGACATCACCACATGTACATAAAATACTTGCTATGAATGAAGTACTTCTCACTGTTTTGTGCTAATATTGTTTCTAATCGACGGATCAAGTGTGCATACTTTACTTAACTATATGTGATTGCTGAATCTAATGGCGGGGGGTGGGGGGGGCAATTTGAGCACTGCAATCATGAACCACATTTTGTCCCTCTAAAACCCCCTAAGATTTTAACTGGTTTGGAATAATGTCATATAACAAAGGAGGTATTCCACATGACAAAATTCCCTACTCTAGTGCTATTTTCAGGGTGCCTAAAAAAACATTTAATTGGTTTGAATTGTTTTCATAAAACAAAAGATGTATTACTGCCAGATAAATGCAACAATCATAACCAATGTAATGCACCAAAGCAACTAGCTTGTTGAAACAGCTGATTGAATTTGATGCTGAAATTATAATTTGTATAAAGTAAAAAACCAAAACCAAAATGGATCAATAATGAGCTGGTAGGATCTATATTCAGCATTTTAGCATGTATTCTTTAATGAATATATGATGATTATGTGCTTAATATATTTATAATTGATAATTGAGCATTCATGTCTTTCTTCTGAATTACACCAAGTTGTAGGATCGCTTAAGAGGTGAAGAATCAATACAAAACGATATCAACCCTATATAAGTTACTTTAATCCTCAGCAGTCATGAATAGTTATTAGTAATTTGCTTCTTATTCTTTAAACTGAGAATCGATAAAGTATCGTATCATATGCTGTGTATCGTGAATCGTGTCGATATGCGGCAAAGGTGTATCGTTTCACCCCTACCTCCTACCACATGAAACAATCAAAGTTAATAAAACAGCATTGGAAATATGGCTAAGATACGATCTGGAAGAAAGAAATATGGTAAAAAAATTAGCAACTTAAAATCTACTAAAAATATTGTAAGAATAAACAAGGCTTTAAGTGATGCTAATGCCGACATGCAATGAGTAAGTACAGTAAGTTAATGTAAGTCTCAAGTTACTATGCAGCCTATGGACTAGACAGTCTTGAATTACATTTATTTTAATCTTCATGTTAGAAAAACAAGAAAATATGTACACACAAATAAGACAATATAAAAGTTATAATAGAACATGTATAACAATTTACCAACTTGGTAACTGAAAAAGAGCTGGTCACTACTGGTGAAACATGTGTGGATTTCGCCCATTATGTCTCAAATTTTTTTGTAAGTGTTGGGATGCTGAAAAGGTTATATTTTTATTACATGCATACAAGTCTTCAGACATGAAACTAATTATTATTTTTTCCTGTCCTAAGATGTATGTCCACTACAGTATGGGCATCAATGATTTAATGTCACTATACCTGGTGACCTGTAAGGCCAAACAGACGTTCTTTTAATATGGAATCTTTTGTATTCCATAGTGCAAGCGCTAGACATAATCGGCATTCCCTGTCTGTGATTCCAAACAAGCCATCCTCACCCCACCTATATGCACGAGATCTGGCATGGTCATGTGGAAAGTAATCCCAACTGAAACGAGACAAAAAAAACCCAAAACAAAACAATAATAAAGAAAACAACAACAACAAAAAAAACAGATAGTGAGGAAGGAATTTTAAGCTGTATTTAGCTTACATTGAATGTATGATGATGCATCTTGCAGAGCTCAAAATTAATGCTAATCTGCTATCCTGCGGTTAGTGATTTTTCTGGTGGACAACTAAAACCCATCACTCATCTGTTGGAGCGGTGAAAATTATTGCTGGTTGCTAACATAACAGTTAAGAAGTGGTTGTGAGTCACCATTCCCTCTGTAGTTAATTGATCTGTTTAATGTGCTTACCGACTACCTACCAATATCCTGCACTTGATGAGGTACAATAAAATGATCACAGCAGAAATGGACAAGTGTTAAACCGCTCATCCACTAATCAAGTAAAGTAGTGTGATTTTTGTCTAACCCCTTCACTCACATGGAATTAGCCTGGTGTAATGCCCCCAAGCACTGATTTCATTACCGATGATAACAAAATGTGTAGGGTATCAGGCTAGTATTGATCAATCGGAAAAGACCACATTCACTGAGTCAACAAATAATCCAGAATTATATAGAACAATGTGCACAGCCACTACCTAAATGGCAGAAATTAGATGAGTGCGCGATTGCAAATATGATTAAGCAAAGAGACTAACAAAGTAACAGAAATGCTGGTAAAATGAACACAAATGGCTGAAGTATGACCAGGACAGGCTGTGATGTTGTGCACTTTCTTCACCAAGTCTTCAGAGAAATACTAAAGTGTGCGGGGTACTTCATTTTTGAGTCTTGTTGGTGAAATACAGTTCTTATTGTTTGGAGTTGATGTTGATGAATAATAAATGTTGAATTAGAAACTGAACTGGCTTCTGTCTGATTTTACCATGATCACCAAATTTAGGCAGGATCAGTAAAAGTTTTATTTTTGTGATCCTGTGGGTTAGCGAGAAAAAAAATCTCAATTTCGAGCCCTGCATCTTGTCAATGAACTTTCTCTTCTAATCATTAGCAGGATCAGAAATGAACACTAGCAAATGAGGAATTTTGCTGCTGAAATTTATAGGTCATCTGCTTTTCCTTTTTTGCTTAATTGCCTGAAGGTCACATGAGCTTATGGTATGGCTCTGCATCCATCGATCATCATGCATTGTCTGTTCACATTTACATTGTTTACATCTCCAAAACTTCTTTGTCAATTTTGATCTAAATTTGTGGGATTGGTTTTTATGATCTGTTTGGCCAATGTTGTATTTTTTGTAACTTTCCTAGTGACAGTTTGGCTTCCACGACAACCAATGGAAGATGTATTTTTGACATTTCCTTTATAACTCTATGTTGCCATTAGTGGTAGCCAACACAGCAATTGGCTAATATATTTCCCAGATAGCCACTAAATTTATGAAAGAACCCATTTTGGGTACTGCTTTTCCTTCTTGGTCCAGTGTACAAGATTCTTACTATTGATGCACATTTTGGCTATAACTGTAATTTTTTAGTGCGAAACTAAATAACTACTTAGCCCAGTTTGATCAAAATTTGTAGGAATGTCTCTCTGAGCATGCACTAACAGTGTGTGGGTTTTTGTTGCTTCCTTAGCAACCATGTGGTTTCCATACCAGCTAGAAAATGTATTGCTGACATCCTCTCCAAAACCACTGGATTAGTTTAAATATAACTTTGTGGGAATGTTTCTTAGCATATTTCCAACCAAAACTGTATGCATGTATTTGGTGACTTGCTAGTAACTATATAGCTTCTATTTCAACCAGGTAGAAAATATGATTCTGTCATCTTCAATTTTCCCTCACATTCTTCTTGGCCAATATGAACAAAACTTTCTTGGAATAAATAATTTGACATTTTCTTCCCAAGTTTTACCCAGGCTGAGCTTTTAGGGCCTTGCTACCAACTTTTTGGCTTCCATAGCAACTAGATAAAAAATGATTTTCAACCAAAATTACCTGACCAATTGCTGCCATATCAGTACAGGGAAACCGTGTCATAACATAATGGTTGTGGTCCATGAAATGAAATTGTTATATACACAGAATCAATTTTATAACATGATGCTGCTAACGAAAGATGGAATGTTGTGATTTACCGGTGGGGAGTACATGTAGCTATCTTCTTGACCAAATTTGTGTTGCATTTTTAGCACACAATACATTGTAAAAGTGATGTTTCAAGAAACAAATCTGACCAACAGCAGATATTAAATGAATTAATTTTCTTTTTCCTTTGTTAGCGATCCAAAGCAATACAAACTGATTGCCAATGTGGCACATGGTCAGACTGCAAGAATCGCAACTAGTCGTAATGACCAGTAGATCCAGGCATGTTGTGAAACATAGGTTGCTACTGAAACCTTACTTAAGCTTCCAGCATGAGCATCTATGGACACATAATAATTGAAAATCCATTTTGTTTTGTTGTCAGTTGACTGTAAAAGTGCCCAGCAATAGAGGCAAGCTCGTTGTTCTCAATGAACATTGAATCAATGTTATGGTACATTGACACCAAATGTTGCATTTTTGTTTAGTGATAAATGCCAGTTAAAATGGCATCACTTTTTTTTTGGCAGACAGACACATATTGTGACTAAATATACACCATTAAAACTTGAAAATAAGCCATGGTTTATATTATTCATTAGTTAATTTTTGCTCTGCTTATTGTCAAGAATTGCTTACTTGCAAGGTAGGTGTATTTTCAAGTAAATATATTTGCAGACAATAGCACTGTGAATGGTACATTATATGCCTATACCATGTTTAATAGTCCTTTTACAAAGAACTGATCTCTTTATGCAGAAACCATTTTTCTTTTTTCAGTCACAGTCACCTTCACATCTGAACCCAAAATAGATAGGCTTCTTCCTTACCTAAGTGCAAGCCATCCACAAAGTTTGGTCCAGGTCAGTGATACAGAACTAATGTTATTATGCAGAGACCATTTTTCTTCTTTCAGTAAGTGACTATGACCTTTGATCTTTTCACCCCCAAATCAATAGGCCTCTTCCTTACACCAAGTGCCATCAACAAAGTTTGTTTGAGGTATATGATGTGGAAATTATGTTGCTGTGTGGAAACCATATTTATTCTTTCAGTCACACTCACAGTTGCCTTCTCCTTTGACCTTTGGACTTCCAAAATCAATAGGGCTCTTCCCCACCCCAAGTGCAATAACTACACAAAGTTTGGTAACTGTAGATGATGTAGAACTCAGATTAATGTGCAGAAACAATTTTTCTTATTTCAGTCAGACTGACCTTGATGCTTCTAGTCTAAAATCGACAGGGCTCTTCCTTAACCAAAGTGCAAGTCATTGACAAAGGTAGGTAACTGCAGATGATGGAGAAATCAAGTTATCATGCAGAAACCATGTCTTCTTTCAGTCACAATGACCTTGACCTTTGAGCCCAAAACCATTAGGGTTCTTCCTTACCCCAAAGGGGCCTCAGGTGACCAAGTGGTCTATGGCGCTCACCTTTATAGATCACTCACATCTCACCTCTGTCCGCGTGGGTCCGAATCTCAGCTCAGCCAACATGGGTACATGAAAAAGCATGCCAGTAGCTTCCCATGCATCGGTGGTTCTTCCAGAGTTCTTCTGCCACCAAATATACTGGCTGCCATGTATAGCCTATCATGTGTTGAAGAATGGAGTTAAAACCACAAAACAAAAAACATCCTTACCCAAATCCATGCTATCCAAAGTTTGGTAACTGTAGATGGTGGAATGCTCAAGTTATTGCGCAGAAACCATTTTTCTTCCTTCAGTCACACTGACCTTGAACTTTAAGCTTAGAGTCCAAAATCATTCGGGGTCTTCCTTGCCCCTAGTGCAAGCTATACATAAAGTTTGATAACTTTAGATGGATGAAAACTCAAGGAATTGTGTGGTAACCTACATAGTAACAGGCAGATGGACAACACCATAACATGCTCCGACTTACGGCTAGTGTATATAAATGGAAAAATGGTTTCTCTGAATGCAATATTACAAATACAAGAATTTAAAGAATTTTAAATCCACACATTCTATTGCAGCAATGAACATGTTAAATCCATGTTAATTGATAGATGACTTTACAAGTGAATTTTGACATAATTTTTCAATATCCATGTTTCATCCATAAAGACAGTTTCTCTCTCTCTTCACTCTCTGCATGTTATTAAACTTATATGCATATACGACATGCACTTAACATATTAGGTGGCTTATTTTTTGAGACAGTTAACTTTGAAAAAGAAAAATATTGTATGAATCAGATGGCTTGTTTTTGATACAGGCTGGCTTACTTTCAATGTCAGCTTAATTGAGAATTTTTGGGGTATTTTCATGGCTGACTTGAGACTCTAAGACTTTTACACCTCAAAATCGTTGCTAAAATGAACTAAGTGGGCATAATTTTGTGGAGTAATAATTAAACGTAACAACTGATTGGTCACTGTCTCAGTAACACTACATGCCATTATGGACAAAGTTATGGTCTGGACAGCAAACCCAGTCTATCTCAAACAATTGTATTGCTTGAGGAATTAAGATGGTTTGTTAAAGATTCATATTAAAGTTTTCATTGTTCCATAAAGTGAATTGATTCAAAGACCTTTTAATTGCTCTCCCAATGTAAGTCAAGATAATTTAGCATTGTCTGTGATCTGTTTTACTTAAAGAGGCATTTAAGTTGTATTTTTAAATTTTACTCTAGTGAAGCTTCTTATCATTGCCTTAATTTCTTAAATTCTGAAGGCTGATCGCATACCAAAGTTACACGAAATTTTGACTGGATAAAAATAGGGAGATTGTTTTTTTTTTCCTTTATGTTTGCATTAATTTGTATTTGCCCCTTATTTACAGATAACCAGAAAAACATGAAGACAGACGTCAACCAGAATGACCTGTCTTTTTGATTTTCTAGAAGTATGTTCATAATGGGACCAGGTCCACTTAATATTGAGTACATGCATCATGCATGCACAGTATGGCAGAATTATCTCCCTTGCATAAAACAATGCACAGTTATACCTACAAGAATCTACCAGTTGTATCAAAACAGAGAGGTCATATAGGTCAACTTATAATATCACACTGAGAAAAACTATGTGCTGCTAGAAATCCTAACTTAAGCAAATATATATTTCTATCCAATTTATGACAGACATTTTACAGTCTTCATTGCTATTATCATTTTGATGTATTAAAACTAATGTGTAAACAAAAGCATGTGATAATGCAAACGAGTAAACACTTGCAAGTCGAGCCACTTCACTGGAATGTTCAGCCACCAATCTTCTATTTCTGAGCATTCCAGCAACCCAATTTTCTGAATTCTTTGATATGTTCCTAGCTGTTTCACTCTTTTCTCTCAAAAGGTACATATTATCAGGTCTAACCATCACTCAGTAGTCTTGTGGACCAATAGCAGAAATGCCTAATATGTGAATGCAGAATGGTGTCCTTAGAAAAGGGAGTGGAGCAAAGTAATAATTTTACCACCCACATAAATCTGTTTAAAAATTTTCATCCACTTCTTTCTTATAAAATATCAACAAAAAATTTCTTCTAAAAGTATGAAAAGTTCATAACTTTTTGTAAGCAACTAAATGATACAATTTAAAATTTTCTTTTGTGGTACCAAAATGTGCACCAAATGACTCTTTATAATTGATACATAGGAACTGAGCCATTTTTTGTTTAAAGCCACATTGGTAATTTACTACCTGCAATATAATTTGGGATCAAAATAGCCAAAGAATTGTATTCTGCAAGGTTTCTTACACTATACTAAATTGTCATCTGTAAGCATTACAGATGTTTTTAGTAGTAGCGAAACTAGGTTTTTAATGAGAAACAAAGAGAGGATAGTAATGTCGTGATCATGTTATATCCAAATTCATGTCATAACAAAGCATTTTTAAATAGTGGGCTTCACCTGTATTTTGCTTGTTATATGTAGTAAAAGAATGGTGAGCAATCTCATACCTCTTGGATCTCTTGTCAGCATTCTTCTGACTGTAGAAGTTATCTTACGAACATTAAACATTCTCATCTCCACCTTTGCAAGATGAAGGGACAGAAAAATTGAGTTAAATTGGGGTATGAACCACATGCCTTTAAGTCTGAAATGTTTCTGTCAGACTATAAAAGACAAAATTGTATTAAATAGAACCTGTTTTAATCCTTTAAGTTATTGCCAATCTCCACCACAAACCCACCCATCTTCAGCAAAACAGCACATGATGTACATTGTTTTTTCTTTTACTAGAGCCTTGGCCTTTATCATGTATACCATTGCTCAAAAATATTGATAACATCTTGGGGTGAAAAACAAGGCATCACAAAACCTGTTCCTAAAACAAGACCAAAAAGTGGTGTCGACATGCAGGCAAAAAATTGGCTCAAGTGACTACCCTTGGTATAAAGATGTAGTGCTCACAAAGAGGTATCACTTTACAACATTTCATGATTCTACTGTAAACAGCAGCTGAAAAATTAACCTAAACACATCAAGAGGCACAAATGGGACAAGATTGCTTACCTGGACAACATCTGCATAACACAGTTAAATCTAAGAACAGTTGGTCAAGAAATCTGGGTTATTAGGATGCTTATTATCACAATGTATTCAATATGAGTACTGTAGATGGTATATTAAACACATGACATATGGTAAATATTATTATACTTCTCTTGTTCAAAAGCCTATTTCATTGGTTGGATACTCAGGTACAACAAAGATGTAGTACCTATTTAACTTCTGTACTATGTCATTGTTGCTAAGCGATGTTGCCTAGCAATACTACATTATAAGCTCCACCTTATCAAATGGTGTCTTCCTTGTTTCAAATTTAAGCCATTCACAAAACCAACAGCTGTAGTCATGATAAATGACACAGAACTCAAATTATTTTGTAGAGCCCATTTTTCTTCATTTAGTTGTCATGACCTTGACCTTTGACCTATTAACCACAAAATATATACCAGTAGGTACCTTTCTTGTCTGAGATGCAACTCATCCACAGACTTTGGTCATGGTTTGTGGCATAGGACTTCAGTCATTTTGTGAAAACTATTTTCCTTCTTGGAGTTCCTCTGACCTTGACTTTTGACCTTTTAATCCCAAAATCAATATGTACCTTCTTTGTCTCAATGCAAACCATCTACAAAGTTTAGTCGGCACAGAACCGAAGTAGTTTTGTGGAAATCACTTTCCTTCTTTCAGTACATGTGAACTTGGACATTAACCTTTTCCCCAAAATAAATGTCTTCCTTGTCTCAAATGCAATCCATTCTCAAAGTTCAGTCAAAAGTAGGTGATAAAGATCTACAGATATCATGCTGAAACTTGACCTTCAGCCTTTTGACCCCAAAATCAATTGGTGTCTTTCTTATGTCAAATGAAAGTGATTTACAAAGTTTAGTCGAAGTCTCCGATATACAAACCAAATTACTGTGTGGAAACAGTTTTCATTCTTTCAATCTGTGTTGACCATTTGAACCTGAAATTGAAAGATTTCTTCCTTGGTTATGGTAGATGGTGGAACACCGAGTTAATGTGCATAAACAACAATAGAATAGATGGATCATCAACAGACAACATCAGAACATGATACACTCTTCCTTATGCCAGGCATATAAAAACTGTTGATAGATATGAAAAAAGTTGTCTGGAGGTTCTCCATCCATGATTTGCATGAAATGTGTTTATGTTCTGTTAATCAGTCTTTTGAAGAAAAAGAAGACATTTTTTTTTTTAATTATATTTTTAGTAGTGCTTTTTTGTCAGGATTTTGTCAAATTCTGTTAAGTGGTTTCTGAGATGAAGTCATTTAAAGGACCTTCTATCATTGTGAATCATAGTCGTATGTAATTTTGTCTGTAGGCAATGCCGGTACCCCTTTGTTTTACAACATTAATCCTTTTATCGCCCTTTACTACACAATATTAGCATGATTACCTTAGTTGAGTAAACATGTACTTATTTAAGGCTGCATTCATCAAAGCAAACTACCACTGCATTATTATTGCAATTATTTTCAAAGCATTATTGAGACCTCTTTATCATATTTTTCAGACACTATTGAAGTCTAGTGCAGTGGTGCCTATGATTTGAAACCAGGAGATGTACTTCATTGACAGTGCAAGTTAAAATCTTCAATGTACATGTGGTGATGCCATGATGTAAACAAGGTCAATGCAAGTGATTATCCAAACAGTAATTTCATTGTTTAAATACTGGCACCTCATTTTAATGAGTTAGGTATTTACATTTTCAAGACAGAAAATGTAATTACTGGTGAGTTTTGACAATTTGAATGCAATAATGCATAAACTGACAACAGTAAACTAGAGCAAAAGCAGGAGAAGTTACTTTTAATATGGTTCCAACATTGTGCTGATGTTCAATATTTGTCATCGTCCGATGAAATTATACATATTTGAAATAGGTAGAAATGATAAGAAAATAGAGGAAAATTAACTATATTTTTTGATTTTTCAAACAGATTATATTTATATATTTATAACATTTCTATCTAATAATTCATAATGATAGTCCCTTAACAACCACAAAGTCAATTTTTAAAAAAATAAATAACATTACAATTGATAAAATACACAGTGATCAGTAGAAAAAAAATGTCTAAGGTCTTCCAAGACTTATATAGTACATGAAAAAATTATTTTGAAAATAATTAAGGGTGTCCCAAGACTTTGAGTGTCCCAAGACTTACCATCATTACAGCATAACTTGTCCATAGCATTTGGTGCATCCTTGGATTTTGGCCTTTTTATAATTCCTTTCAATGGTCCACTTGAGTTTACAGTGATAAATTACATGAATGTTATTAAATGATAAACCTGACAACTATCAAAACCTGTCAGAAACTACTGGCTAAGATTATCTGGCAGGCTCAGATTCAATATATAGCCATTTTGCATGAATGACACTGCACTGGGCACTAATTGTCAAAACATCATACTGGACAAATTGTAAAGTAAACTTCTCATTAGACATTTACCTGTGAGTCAAGTTTTACTTAACAGGCCTTTGGGTCCAGTGGCGTACTAAGGGTAAATGGTGCCAGGGGCAATGATGATGGCACAAAGGGCCAGAATACGAGGCCTGAATTTTTATCCATCAGCTGTTTTGGCACCCTAAGACCTCTGGCACCTGCCCCCCCCCCCCCCGTTTGTACGTTACTGTTTCGGTCAAGTGTTACTTTATAGGTTTTAGCAAACCTTTTGTTTAATTAGGCCAACAAAAAAAAAGTGCGTTTCCTATTGCACTGGTTTTAAAATTAGGGTAGGCAGGTAGGGTTTTCTTTTTTGTAAACATTATACCTTCTATGCTCGCGTATAAGCCGACCCCCCAAACTGAATAGGTAAAAACATTAAAAAGTGCATGACCCGCAGATAAGTCGACCCATAAAACAGCATCCGTTTTTGTCTAACCTGAATCCCCAGGTCCTCCTGTACTAAGGTTTCCTGGCTAATGGCTTCAGTCTAACAGTAAAAACAATAAAAAGTGCATGACCCGCAAATAAGCCGACCCATAAAACAGCATCCGTTTTTGTTTAACCTGAAGCCCCAGACCCTCCTGTACCAAGGCTTCCTGGCTAACAGCAATATATACCAGTAGTCAACAAGAAAGCATAAAAATTCTGAAGTATAGACTTTGTCCCAGGGAAAAGCTGACCCCCCATTGTTCCAGGCTTTTATTTTTTCCTAAATTATTCAGCTTATATGCAAGTATATACGGTATATAAATCAAATAATATTTAAAACACTTCAAAGTAATGGGCAAAATCGTCTCAATTAGATGCACAAATCAATTCTGCCAATGTGATTTTTTTTTTTTTACCATTGGGGAAAAAGTGCTAGGGTCAGCAATGAGAAACAGGGATGGTCAGCTGACCGGAAACACATATTTTTTTGTTTGGCCTTATAAGGTTGATGGAAGCATCCTAATTAATAGGACTCCAGCAGTTGTAAACAATGGAGAACTGAAGAGGGGGCACTAAAAGTTGGCAGAGGAGCAGCATAATGCTGAGTAAAATAAAAAAAACATCAGGGCATAGTAGTGAAAAGGGGCATCATAACACACAAGAACAATGGCATGCTGCAGTGCCATCCTGAAACACTAAAAGCCTAACAATGTAAATCACACAGGCATTCTCTTGTGTTGGAGATGTAAAACTCACTGAGATTCATCCAGTTACCAAATTTCATGTCTCTACTATAAACAGGGGCTGAGAAAAACCTAAACTCAAATACTTAACAAAAGTTCGTGAAGTGGGAAATATTGATTACAGCAATCTATGTTTGCAACAAGTGTATTAACAGAGATACCTCCCTTAAGCAAGTCACATGGCTCACATTAGAATATGATGCACATACTGTGAAAATACAAGCAATGTAACCATAAGATAAACTTAACCAAGAATGAACTCTTGTGATGCTAGCTCCTTTGGCCCCTCCCAAAGGGGTAGATCTCCTCAAACAACGAACTTGAAGTTCAGAACCTAAGCAGTGTTCATTCCTGAAGTGGTCTTGGGCCCCAACCAGGTCAAAAAATGGGCTCTGCAAATGGCACACGATATACCAATGTTGTGACCATTTTTCTACATATGACTTTGATCTTGGAGCAATAGACTTGACTACTGTAAGATAAGGTGTGCATCTGGGTAAAATTTCATCAAATATTTGCAGGTATTAGAAAGTAACAGCCTAGATAAAGAAACAGGCCACTAACTCCATTACCCCTTGTTGTGACCTAGACTGTGAGGTATGACTGACTGCACCAGACACTGTTAAATCAATAACTATAAGAGTCTAGAGTTTCATTACAATATCTTCAGTGGTTCAAAAGTTATACCCTTAATATGGATAGCAGTCACTGACTTATAGTTTTCCTTGCTGTAACCTTGAACTTTAGGCAGGGGGCATGGTTATGGTACACTAAACACTGTCTAGTCTTGATATATACTGGGGCAAAAGTTTCATTAAAATATCTTCAATTGGTTCAAAAATTTAACTCTGGACAAGGATAAAAGTCACAGAATTACATTTTCCCTTGGCATGACCATGTCCTGGAGCCAGGGAGAGAGGCTATAGAATATGGCACACCAGTTAGGCATGATATATACTTGAGCAAAGTTTCAGGAAAATCGCTCAAACTATTAAGAACTTTATGGGGCGGATGAGCAAATATAAACTGATGGAGAACACCATACACCAGCCTTGAGATGAGCATATAAAAAAACAGGAGTTGCAAATATCCATACCTGTTCTTGGTTATAAAAGTTTATTCAAGAAAATTCAAACACATTTCATTTTTTGCCTGCTATGCTGCAAGCTTTCCTTAAATTAATGTAAAATTCCTCCATCTTGACCAACCATCCCACTCAAGAATTTTATTTTAGACATTTGAGTCAACATCTTTTTCTCCCTGTACGAAAGAAAACTGCATGGATTTGGTTGAAGATTTAAACTTTTCTTTGTTAAGTTATCTATCCATTATCATTGACCATGTGCTCTCAGTTGGTGCCCAAAACTAATTAAAATTAGTAAAACATTTTTGTCAGCTAATAAAATTAATGGTCTTGTGCTTACTCTGCAAGGAGTTCACTCCATTCAGCAAGCCAACTTTGGGTGCATTCCATTCAGTCAGTCCAAAGTCAAGCATAATCATTTTTATCTGTATTTTCTAAAGGGTACATGAAAGAGACCACAAATTACCGTATATATTTTCATTAATAAGGGCTAATGTACGGCTGGGATGGCTTGTCCGTCATTGTGAACATGAACAATAATGCTGATGGTAGAAGAAAAACTCTCCTTATTTATAAAGGTTAAATTCATTGATAGCTAATAAAAGTCACAAAGTGAAAGTAGTATGCCAAAATTACTGACATTTTAAAAATTAAATAAGACAACATCACTATGTCCATGCCCACATATGAAAAAAAAGCCAACATACATTTAAAAAATATATCAGAAATGTGTAACTTGAAAATCCTGCAAAGGTGCATTTTTTAAAAAATTAAAAATCCCAATGCATTTTATTTTAATTAAAAGAAAGAGTAAAACAATAATTCCAAGATGAACAAATAAATCTAAAATCCCCTCACAACTTATCATGACCTGTGCATGCTTATAACTATGTCCAAGATTGTAGTAGTTCTTCCAAAAGAGAAGATAAAGTATTGATGGACAGACGATTGATTCAAAGAAAGACAGACAAATGGAAAGTATCATAATTTTCCCAACAGCAAATACAGGTGAGTATACGAATTACTTCAAATCTTTGAGAAAAGAAAATTGGAACCAAAGGTTCGGCTTAAAGTATAGCCATGGGGAAATCCCTGGCCCAGGATCCTAAAGTAATATTACCTTGACCTGTAGCTGTCTGCATCAGAGTTCATGCAGCAGCTTGGGTCAAGGTGATGTACAATGTTCTCCCAGGGTAATACATTAGACATGAGGTTATTGGTGTGCATCACTGATGCACAAACAACACCTGGTTAGCTGGGCTAAGCCCGCTTTATAGTATTTTTCCAAATACTGTACACACAATACGGTACATTTTTTTCCCAAGATAAGGTGGCCGCCCTTGTTCATTCATTGAAAAGTAGATGGTGAGCTTATCATAAGTAAAGGCTTTGTTATATGAAAATTTGCCTATACTTTGTAGAAGGAACAATGTGCATACAACCAAGCACCGCTTCTCTTGAGAGAATAAAAGTACTTGATTTGTAATATGAATTTACATGTAAAATGTCAACTTACGGTAGGCAGATTTTTTTTTTTCTCACTTTTTTGTCAGAAGCATCATGCAGGATGCATGGCACAGCATACGTAATAAAACATGGGTAAAATATGCACCAAGCACCCACATCTACAATACAAAAGTAAAACAAATACGCTAAAACAAAAAGATGAAGTACAAAGACAAAGTGAGAATACATGTGTAAAACGGACTTTTAAAATCAACTACACAAATGCACGAAATATATTTACATACTGTTGAGGAAACACCTATAATTCACAACAAACATCTTCGTTTCGGGCCAATTATGCGCAGGGAGTAACAACAAAATCAAGTTAAATGATATTTTGTGATAAACTGTGATCGCACGACTGTCGACTTACCAGTTTCCGTCAGCAGAATAATCTTCCCTTACGGTGCCCCACTGTCTCTCTGAAAGATAGGGTCCCCATCGCTTCCAATTCTTTAATCTCAGTTTGTCTTCTTTCAGCCGTTTCTTCTCTATTGCTGCCATACCAGTGATAATATGAATTCCTTAGCGCACATGTATGATGTGTTGTTGTTCATGTAAGAATGACGTTACATATTTCTGACAGCCAAGAAAACTCTTGTTTTAGCACATGTTGATCACGTGGTACAAATAAGTTATGGATAAGACCATTGTTTACGAGGGGTGGCACGTTTTGGCGTAAATGAATATAAACCACAAAGAGATTATTTTCCGGTACATTAAGAATTCAGATTTGTCATTACAATGCTGTATGTAACATTTAAGACAATTTATGTCAATTTCTTACGATTTCTTTAATTTGAACGGAGATTGTTTAGAGCTAACCTAATTTTGATTAACTTGCCTGCACTGACCGCAAATGGCGAATTCCACGAACTCCACAACGGTAAATGACCCGGTACAATGTAGCTCGCAGAAAATGTGCTTAGTTTCATGTAAGAAGGGGCCATCCATACATGACATCGAGCAATTTTGGCGGATTTTTTAGACCCCACCCCTACCCCTCTCGTCACAAAAACTCAGACCCCTCATATATGACGTCACAACGCTTTCAACCCTCCAGTAATTTTTTTTTTTTTTAAATTGGTTTTAAATCATTTTGTATTAGAAAAAAACACACAATACAACACTGCGTTCTGAATTATTAAATGCTTTTTTTTTTTAAAATTGTGATGTCACATTTTTCAAAACCCCTACCCCTGTCATCACACAAGTCGGACCCCTCTCCCCCCCCCCCCCCCCCGTGAGTGACGTCATATTTTGGACGGCCCCTGATGGAAATATCAGAGGCTAAATTATTTCAAATCTTACAAAGGAGTTCACATAGGTCAAGCGACCGTTTTTTGCTCAGGAAAATATCAAATTGTATTTCAACATTAACTCGTCTTCCTCTCAACTTTGGGGCCCCGGGTGGCCGAGTGGTATGTGCTGAAAAATGGCGTTAAACCCATAACAACCAACCAAATCCTCTCAACTTTATCAATCAAAAGCCAATGGCTTAATAGGCAAAGGAAGATAGTAATCCGAGGATTGATATAAATCTTGAATTAACTTCCACTTAAGTAAGCAATTCAATTGTTTGTTTTTTGTTGTTTTTTTTTTAGTTTCTAAAACTCGACAAGAAAATGAGTCGAAAACATTTCAAACCAATTTTGACACAACTCCTATATATGTACAATGGGATACATACACAGGTGTCTCCACGCCATAATAATGTTCATCTACCTAAATCACAGTGGTCACTGGTGTTATGGATGAGTAACCTCAACTTTACAACAACATATTCAGGGGTTAATTCAAAGAAAAATTCGGATCTTTAGACTTGGTTAAGTTTTGGTTAAATTTGAAAACTGAAAAAATATTTGAACAAATTGCTTGTTCTGATGACAGTTGATTAACTATTTATATAAATTTGTAATTAAAACAATGTAATTTAGGTAAACCTATCAGTTAGAAATAATTACAATGTATAGTTTCTTCTCAACTCATTGGAATTCATATTTCCAAACTGCATGGTGTATTGACCAAGAATGGCACATAAGCTTTAATTTGCTTGTGCTGGCGTGCAGCTCATCTATTTTTATTGAATTGATGATTTTTGTTTACTTTTTTTAAAATTACTTTTGTAAAAAAAAAAAAAAAAAAGAAGAAGAAGAAATGAGAGGAGATACTAGTTTCCATAACAATTAAATTACTCTACGGTAATATTCATGTATGTATGTATGTTGCTTTTCACGGTACCTCAGCACAATAGTGACTATATGGTGGCAACTAAAGGTAAAGTTCGAAAATATAAAAATGAAGAATTGCACAGAAACATTAGGAAGATAAATCCTTCCAAATAAATGTATAAATGAAATACAACAAGATTAAATGTAAGAGTAAAAATGTTAAAATTCTGTAAAAGGTATATAAAATAAAATATAAAAAGTAACACATGTAATGGAATAAACGGAAGAAGAAGAAATGTGACATGTTTTGCACGAAAGATAAGAATTTCCACAAAAACGTCTGGTTTCCTGTATGTCTTTTAGCAAAGCACTTTGCTTCCATTGCCTCGGCATGATATAGCTTTTCATGTGTTGACGTGCGCTAAGCACGAAATAACTCAACAAACAAATAAACAATAACTGTCGTTTCTGTTGTTTTTGAAAACTTGGAAGATTTGACAGCCATTCAGTACAGAGATTCAAATTAACACTGACCGATTTCGCACATAAGTGGGTCAGTTATCCCAAAATGGGTCATTTTGCCACAAATTGGTCGATCAGCAGGGTTTTTCATCGTCGCATGTAGGTTTCTAGTAAATAAGGGCAGGCTGAATTTACATACACACACACACACACACACACACACACACACACACATATATATATATATATATATATATATATATATATATATATATATATATATATATATATATATATATAACATACAAAGAGGAGATTTAAGGACCGAAAAGGAGGACATGTCCGTGAAAAAGAGGATGTATGGTAGCCCTAGTTGAATCACGTGTAAAATTTTCCAAATGTGTTGTGATAGGTATGTTAGGAAAAGGAAAGTCTAGGCTACTGGAGAAAAGAAAAAAAAGGCTTAATCAATGGCATGTTGCAAGTACATAACTTCAGAGACTTCCACAGATCTAGCCATATACTGTATTTTATTTTCATATCAATGACACTGTTTTCATTCAGGCATAAAATTATACATTTAAAAGATTAAAACGTAATTATTTCTATTTTTTAACATAAACACACGCAAGATTACTTAATTTACTACCTGTATTCGAACTGTAAATCAGGCTAGCAAAAGCGAAAATTTTCAGGATTAAAACAGCATTTTCAGTACTCATTTCCAAATTTTGAAGACAAACTTCATGTTTGTTGTCAGTTTTCTCCTATACATTTTGTGTCCTTTTGGGCATTTTGAAAGTATCAATGCGCTTCATGTTTCAAATATGATTGGTACACGGGACGTAACTCTTGTAAGCTTGTGCTACTGCAGAGCTAAGTAATATCCAGTTCTAAAGAAGCTGCATTTAAATAAGTCATGCGAGATTAAGAAAAAAAAAAAAAAAAAAAAGAAAGAAAGAAAGGAAAAGAAAATATTACTTTCTTCTCTTTCTCTTTTTTAACGTCGAGTCCAAAACAATGTTCAATACTTCATACGAAAACGTTCTCTGTGGTTCTTAAGTAGTTGGATGATGATTCCTAACCAAATTAGTAAATTTCTGGAAAACCAACACAAAAAAGTGGGCTCATAAAAAAGAAAAGCAAGAGATATTAGTAAATTGAAAATTACTTACAGCCAATTCAATTCAACTTCAACTATTTAAAAAATTAACCCGCCAACTATAAAGGATAAATAAAATATGTAGAAAAGACGGCGAAAATGGAAAAACGTGACACAATTACAACCGATGTAAGGATTGCGCATATTACCTATTATCTGATGGCTGATTCACTATTCTCTACGGCATCCTATCACAAAGCAGAAATCATCGACAATGATTTATTTAAATGTAAATGCGAAAGTGCAATTGAAATTTATAGCAATTTTTTCCCATTTTCAACAAAAATACACCAAAATTGAATGGAAGAAAACTCAGAAGGTATAAAAAAAAGGAAATTGAGAATCACAAGAATAAATCTATAAAATTGGAAAGACGCTAAAGAGGAACTACGTAAGATGGTTAGAAGAGGAAATTAAAGAAGCAAACAAACAATGGAACTAAAACAAGAGAGTAAATGTCTTTATAGTTTATGATTTAGTTGCTAAAGTATGAATGTTTGTAACAATTAAATAATCGACATGTGCTTTATTTTTAAATTAACAGGCGGTGCACCTTATCCTTGTACTGCAACTCTGTTTAATGCTCTACTTAAGCGAGATGCTGCACAAAAATGTAAAGAGTCAACAAGTTACTACACAAAAACAAATTATTTCACAAACATGCCGCTGAATATTTTTGACAACTATACTTTACAATTTGACAGTGATGACTCTGTTAACATATATAGAACATAGTGTGATATGAAGTTCTGGCAACTTAATTCGGGCTATGGATTACAATAGCAAGATATTGAATATCTTATTGACATGCAACAGATCAATTTGTACTAGAGTTAGTAAAATCAGTTAGCTTTTATGTCTATTTTTCAAATGCGAAAACAATGTTGTCTAAATGTGCAGTACCCTTAATATATCAACAAGCTTTCAATGCAACCAAACACATATAGATCTAAAGCAATTTAACACAATCTGCAATAACTTGAACATTCCCCTAGGCTATGACTGATGAAACTATCGCAATAAGATTTCAGCAGTATGTTTGTGATCACAAGTTAGACCAGAGTAGGCTGTTGTAGTGATTGTATGTACTTATTACTGAACGATATGGTGTTGAAAACGGGTTGCATTCTTGGCTACAACAATAACTTGAAAAAGTCATCTGATAGCTTTAAACTAGTACTGAATACTGCTACAAATATCGAAGTGGTGAAAAATTTGATTCCAGCCGCAGATAAGAAGTAGCCTAACAATTCGTCAAAGATAGACAGCGAAAGAAAAGAAGATAATGTGGATAAAAGATGCGTGGACAAAAAGGACAAAATGGTACAAGTCTTGTAATTGCAACTGCACATGATTTTAAAGAAAAAGATCATGAAAGAAACAAATAATCATTTATAATAATACAAATGGTTGCACGAAGTGTATTCATCTTAATTTACTTCTTGAAGTAGATTATTTGCTGATTATCCTTTACGATATTGAATTTTCACCCCTGATCAAAATTACAAACAACAATCAAAGCAATGCTAGAACAAAATAAAACGACATGATTAGCCAAGAAAACAAACACCATGTCCAGTTGTTTTTAAAGCCAGCTCATTACACTGCCAGTAATACCAAGCAAAGCTGCTACTATCTTTTTGCATAGTTCGAACTCATACTTGGCAATACTTGTCATGCCTTGTCTGACTTTGTGCTACCGTTTCTGATATCACTACCACCAGCACTTCTTCCTCCAGCACAATAACTCCCGTTAAACCGTTTACCAAATTTGCTATATACAGACCAAGAGTTGCTACAATCATTCTTATAGCTGTAATAATCGTGGCAATTGTTACACCTTTCTCTGTACACAGTTATTTTAGACTTTCATCTAATAGTAACTTTTCTTTATCTTTTGATTTTGTTTTCCATGTTGTCTCTAAAATTACGCTAGAGATCTGTTAAACGTCCAACCATCTTCGCTCTTTTACATACAGTACTTTGCAACAGTTCTTTCTATTGAACATTTTTGGCTGCATCTGTTTATTTGCTGATATCTTTCTTTATGTTCCTATCTGGTTGTTATATTATTTTTATGTCTGATTCAATATGTTCTATCAACGATTCAGTAACTGTTACAGCATCTATATCACCTCTTAATTCCGTTCTTCTTGTAGAGTAAATATAATTTTCGCTAAGTAGGTCCGGGTTCTCCAATAAATTTTCTTGCTTATAATATATAACAGTCTCTGCTTCTCATAGTTGCTGGTCAAATGGTTCAAATATGTTAATTGTTTGCATCTCTATATCTGAAAGAACGCTCGTTGGCTGCTTTTTGTAAAACACTATGTTATAAAAAGTTTTATAAATATCCGCCTAGACATTTACTGTTTGGTGGAATCCATTGTTTCCTTCTTTTGTCAAGCGAAAATACTCAAGGAAGTCACTTCCAAATTGAGTTGTTGTCCAGTTAGGTGCATCTTAATTTGACTACCCTTTTTAGAAATTTGTATTTGTTTGTGCCAGCTTCATTATAATAAGACGTTTTTCCCTTAGTGTTTTTAATGAGGCTTAATTAATTAATATAGTGTATCCTCTACTTTAAATATTCTATAACATATTATTCATATTTAACCACTAAAGCTGCAGATCCATGAGTTTGTTCACGAGCTTAAATCACTCATTTGATAGCAGTGAAATCATCTTCAGTTGTTTCATCCGTAATTTGTTCCTCGTAACTATGTTCATCGTAAATAGGATTTTAAAATTTATTATCAAAATTGTCTGCACCATATTCTACAATTTCACGATATTTAAATGGATCAAAAGCAACTTTAAAAAGAATTGGGTTTCACGGAAAATAAAATTACCAGTTGCTTTATTTCACCCAAATCTGAAGAGTAGAAGCAAGAGTTGAAAATAAGTATAACAAAAGGAACATACAATAAACGTTCATTGACAAGGCGTTGGCAAATATGGACAAAAAACAAATCAAGAAAACATATAAGCTTTTCGCAAGTCTAAGATCAGCTAAAATATAGAAGTCATTGTTATATGTCGTCTTCCTACCAGTGATATCTTTAATGAGTAAATTTCTACCCATTGATCGTTTAAGTGAACATCCACAAAACCCCCCAAAATTCTGTAATAAATACCAAATCTAAGCTGCCTTTTTCATGCATATAACGGGAGAGAAAAAACAACAGCACAACCTTTGGATCCTATAATGCAGACAAATAGTGGTGATAGAGGTGATCATAGGTACTGTTTAAGGTATGATAAGTGTAGCAGATGCTTTTTCATAATTTTGGCTTTGAGAATGTATGATGCAGCTATAGACGGGTTTGTTTGAAAAAGCGTTGAAATAAAAGTTGATACATACCAAAGTAGTACAGCCAGATGAGTTAGTGGTCTCTACCATTAGTAACCTGAATAGTATTGATGATGTGTTGAGTAGGGCCATAAGCGATACTGAAATTAGTCACGAGGAATTGAGTACTCTATATACAAGGATATACTGAATATAAATAGTAAGTAAATAATCTATACAAAATGACAAAATACTGTGGAGTTAAAATGAGATCTTTTAGGAGTGGGAAAGAAATTAAGGACAAAGAAGGTTTGGAGAAGCTTACAGCACACACCACATCTATTTCGATAACGGAAGTAACGAATAAAACGTAAATGGAAAACCTATAACTTTAGTTGTTTGAATTTTAGTCGTTTTCATTTACGCTTCATAAACGGAAAGCTATCTTACGAAACAAGGATCACCTGAAACAAATACGTTATTGACCCAAATGATAACAGAAGTGGTAAACTAGCTATTTCATTTCGGAGAATAGATTTTCCTGTTGATCATTAAAATGTTTCTCATGAACACGAAACAACTTACTCATTTACATCAACAACAGGAATGAAACAAGTACAATTGTACACTTCAATAGCTTTTTTAAAAGTATTCTGTATGCAACGATAGGAACTGAGCGTAAAGTCGCGTGGTAAATTGAATTGATGATGTTTTTTGTTTTTCTCGACATATTATTTATGTAGCGACAATTGTAGTCAACTGGACTTCAAGTTCTTAAAAGTACATGAACTATAAATAGTCAATTGTGAACTGACTGAAAAGGGAATGGCCAGCTTTACAATTTCTCTAGTGTTCAATGTTGATGCTGGATGTATTGACATTTTTAATTTTTTTTTTAAGAGCATGCTGTATGCAACTGTTGGAACAGATTTAAGTGCCGCCTGGTAAATTGTGTTCTAGCTGTATCTTTGTTTCGCTTGACATTATTTATCTAGCGTAAAAAATTACCCAACTGGAGGACAGACTTAATGCCACTCTGGTATTGTCTTGGACGATACTGTAATGGTTGGATTTTCCTTTGTGCTTTGGTTGATTGTTTATTGCTATTTTCAATATCTTTTACCAATGTATCTTGATGACTCTGTGAAGAAACAACTTTACTTTTTGACCAAACAAACAAGTTTTCCCCAATAAGCTCTCAAATAATAGAATATATTGTATGAGCTCGTTTCATTTCTTTCGTGTTGTTCTATTTTACGTACACTATCATCGTATTCCTTCTTCAAACGTTCTGATTTTGCTACTTTTAATGCATGTGAAAGTTTCCCAAGTCGCCTACCAAGTTCAACTCTTCGTATATCTTTTCTTCTTTGCGAAGTTACCTTTTGTCTTCGCTATCTTCCATTTATTTGGCAAGACAACTGGGAAAATGGATTAACACGATTTAAAGAGGAAAACAAAAAAGTAACAGCAAAAAAGCCTACAATGTACCTACGGGTAGTGAAAATCCTTTAAAATATAATTGTCAAAAAAGGGATGGATTCCAAAACATATCTTATGTGTGGAGAAGTTAAATACAAATTCACCAATTTTTACAGAACCAGCTGTTATTGTAAGCCTTGTCATAGTGAGTACTGCAGACACCAATCTTAAAAATGGAGAGGAGAAAGCACGGATCACTGTAAAAGTAATTTTCTTTTTTACATGAAACAGAAGTACCACAATGATAAAAACCACATGATTTCATCATCAACAAAACGTCGAATTTTGCAATGTCACAAATATCAAATCAGATACAGAGCTGAAAATACTAGGGGCCGCGAATTAAATTTTAACGCAGTAGCTAACCTTTGCAAAGCCTGAAGGTGTAAGTAGTGATGAATTAAACATAGAACATGCCATTCCGTGTGCCTCGTTTAACTTTCCGATTATGAACAGCAGAGAAAATACGTCAACTAGACGAATACGAGATACACGAGGACAAGTGAAAACAGAAGAAAACAACATAAAATGCCATCCATTGGAGAGATAAAAGACCACCAAAATAGGTTGAGTCATTTAATATGACCAATTTATTATTGATTAGATTTTGAGCAGTGTTATCAGTACCTACTCCTCTAATATCAATTATTGTAGGTAGCGAGTGTGGTTAAAGGTACAATTCAGTCAACAACAAGTAACTGGTATTCATTTCATATCTGAATAATTTTTATTAGCAACTTCTATTTACCAATTGCACTCGGTTGTCCTATTGAAATTTACATGCTTAAACTTTATCAAACTAGCACATTACGCTGACAGAGGAAAGACTAGCTTGAATGAAAAAAATCCAATGAAATATCTAATTCCATTGGATTTCATGTGACCATCTTACAATTTAGTTTGTAAATTGTCAGTGTTGTCCGTTGTAAGAACTTTGCTGATCAGTGATATCACATTGTAAATTACAACACTTTAAAATGCTTAGGTGGTTTTGTCAGTTCTGACATTAACAATAATTTCATATATCTTTTGACTTGTTTATTATCCGTGTTTTCCAACTATTTGCAGTCAAGTTTTTACCGGTTATCTCTTTTCATGTTCCATACGATAGTCATACGTTCAATTCCTGCCTTTACTCTTTAAAGTTTGGTACTGCTCCAGGTCCTTTTTCCAGATAAATGGATATATCTTTGTCTTCGATAAATCGCTAAGAGGCGAGCCAGGTCCCGTAATAACAATGTCCCTTAAGGAGAATCCTAATTTTTTCCAACTGTGACTTATACATTTTCTTCACTATTTAAAGTACCAAAACATGGTTAAAGTTGGTGATGATTTTTAACTGATACGCAAATTCAAACAGGAATTTATGGCACTGTGCAACTATTTCCTCTTCCTTAGGTTCTTCTCAAACAAGAGGCTCGTCTTATGGAACAAGTTCAGATAAATATTTGTGTTCCATAGCTTCGTAAAGCTACTTATTCTCATCTTTAACCTTACTGATATAATGATCAACCCACCATCTTAAATCAGGCCTAAGAGTCTTTAACTCTTTGTAAGCTCTGGCCCATTAAAAAAGTAGCCACTAGAAATACTAGCAAAATAAATAAACCTAATTCTAAATTTTCTACCCATTTCTTTAATAAAGTATTGCTCTCTGTAAGGAAAGGTAGTCTGTGTGATCTTTTCCAGTACTTAAAAACTCCCTAGAGTCTCTCGACTAACGTTTTTTGTCATTAAGATCAGGATCAGGAATGCGCTTTGGAATTTCTCCTTTCTTTTCTTCCTCATGCTGTGGCTGCGACTTTTATACTTCAGGTTGTGGTTGCGGCTTCTCTGCTTCAGGTTGCGGCTTTTTTATGCAAATGAGATCGAGCAGAGTTAGATTCACTTGTAAACATTTCGTGAAATAGTCACTGTCAAATTCTCTGTCTTCTAATGTTTTTCTCGATTGGGCGCCAATTTCTGGTTAATTTACAAAGTAGACGTTTTCTGGCAACTCGGTAAATATTCCATCTAACGAATGAAATTTCACATATTTAATGGCTGCAGCGAGCGAATTAAGGTCAACATCCAGTCGCAGCAAACATTTTGTGATCAAATAATGTTTCGGCCATATTTGCTCTTCTTACCAGCTGAAGATTGTCATTATGTGGCGCTCGAGAAATTTTGTCAAGTATCGCATTGTACAACTCCTTTCTTTCAGCTTCTTTTAATTCTTTATGAATAATCCGTGATATAGCAGTATTACGCTAAAGAAATATCTCCTTTTTTCATGTTGCTAGCCTCTGGTGAATTTACAAAGTTGCCCTCGGGAAATTCAGAAAGACTATGTATCCAAACAACATGTAAGCCAAATCCTGGAAGTGTTAGGAGGTAGTCTATTACAGAGTAAAGTACATTTGCATCATAGTCGTGGTTTGCATGATCTTTCATAAGAAGGTAATACGCTTCTATAATCATTGTATCTATTTCTCATACTTCATCTTGCAATGGCTTTTCCGCTTCAGGCTGTGGCTTCGGTTTTTCTGCTTCAGGTTGTGGTTGCGGCTCTGGTTCTGGTAGTGTTTTTCTGCTTCAGGTTTAGGTTGTGGCTGCGGATCATTATGAAGATCTTTTAATTCAGGTAGCGCTATCACCGACAGAATCGTTCCTACGTCGTCATAATCCAAACCAAACTCTTTGTTAAAATATTCCTTGTATACTTGATCTTGAAATCATTTATGGTTTTTAAAGTTGTTTTGCCAGACTAGATTGTATATGCATGCGTAGTCAGCATCTAGATCTTTTCTTTCTTTTTCGTTTACTTTTTTTTTTTTTTTTTTTTTTTTTTTAATTAGGTTCACTAGTTGTAAATTACCAACACTCAACTCGTTTAGCATGTTTTTAAAGAGTACTTCTATGTTTCTAGCAGCGTTGGCCGATTTCTTGTCATTGCAAAACATATTTAGCTTGACATATTTGTTTAGCTCGTGTTATGAATATTGAATTTATAATATGTGTCCATGAGGTAAGTTGTACTTTAGTGGTCATTTTGTAAGCAACATATTTACTGCATTTGAGTTCAAAGTCAGTCTTGTTTACATAGCATTTAACAATTAGATTGGAATTTACCATATCCTGATGTGAGAAAAGTCAGGTACGCACAGGGAATTTCATTAGAGTTACTCATATTCTAGAATATTCTGTCAGGTGACTTATCCTTATATTTATACAGGTTGGGTTAACAAGATTTCATTCCTGAACTAAACTTCATATTAATAAGATCGGTCTATTAAGGAATTTATTTTAGTAATCAGGTGTTACAGTTGTGAAAATCATAGTAAATTCAGACAGAAGAATTATTTATCTGAAATATTCATTGGAATTACTAAAAGTGCTCATTCTCATTTTGGATTAATACTTGACTTCGGGATTTATGTGAATCGATTCAAAGATATTCTGGATTACATCATTCAGGCATATCAGTACATTCAAGACTACTAGCACATCAGGCCATTCAAGGTTACTAGAATTCATTCGGAACATTCTATATTTAGGTCTTATGATTAGGACACTTAGGATTATTTGATTAAATTGGACTCTAATACACGTTACTGTAAGTGTCTTTTGAATTTTCACTTTAATTGTCTAGAAATAAATTGCTTGTTGATTTTGCTTACATTGTTGGTTTCACTTTCTTTCTGTTACATTATTTTAAGACCTAGAGTCGTAAAACTTGTTCCGCAACTGTGACGCTTTTATTTGAGTTACTGAAAAAGATTGAGTATGTGATCATCTATTTTTGCGCCTTCTGGATCCACCAAAAACTTTATATGCAGTTGTTTGTTTTCACAAATTTTGTCATAATGCGTCTTAGTTCTCACGTCATCAAAAACCAGGTCCTCGTGTTTGCCTTCAAACAATACCGTGCTAAATTCGGGTGCAATTCTCAGGAATTCTGACATTTTATATATGTTGTTTACATAAGATCGTCTAGCGTAAACATCTGAAAATAAGTCAGACCGGGATTGATTGGCATCCCAGAAATGCAATACAATCTGTAGAGGCGATATTTTGTCATGCCAGGGCTTGCAATGTCAAACGTAGCCAGAGCTGACCCAAATGTATCCGTACTTGTGTAAAGCGTGGTCCAGTTAGCGCTGTCATTAGACGCTTCTAGATGCCATTTGTTGATGTATTCAGTTGCAGCTTATCTGCCTCTAAGTTGAAAGTGCCAAATAGTAACCACCACAGGGCAATCTATTCTGATCCAAAAGTTATTATAAACGTCTGCTGTAGCCCATTCGCTAGTATATATTTGGTCACCAAAAGCCAAATGCGCTCTAAAGGCTGCTGAATATTCCGACGATGCAGAGGCTACAAATCCGTTGCGATTATCAGAATTAGAAGATAGCGATGGAATATGCCCAATCGTATTTTGTATTCGCTTGGAATCTTCACACAATTTTGTGGTAGCATCTGAATTATCTGTAGAAAGACCTAGATTTTTATTTTGTGCTGAAGTTACATCTACTCCAGCGCCAGTAACTTCAAACATAACTGAGTTGACATGGTTGGAAATTTTAAAACTTTCTGGCGCATAAATAATTATAGGACTACAAGATACCTCAGATGATCTTTGAACAAAAATCAGCCTTATCTGCGAACCAAAAACGACGCACAGTGATTTGCCCATAGGGGTATTTGAAATCATTCCAATGTTTCTATTGACGACGGACGTTGGAGCGTTAAGCAAAATGTCACCATCTGCGCTAGGTTTTGTATCTGCATCCTTTTTGGCGGCTGCATCTGCTTCAACAAGTGGCGCGGCTAAGTTTGTCATTATTGTAGAATTCATGTCGATGTCGCCAATCATAGTTCCACCAGCTAGCGCCAAAACATAGGGCGCTGACAGTAACATTTCATTGCCAGTGATTACCGACGCCAAGTTTTGTCCTACTGAAAGCGTCCTCGATGAAAATTTGTATTGGCATCTGTTAACAACACTTTGGTATTTGCGTACGTATCTGCGTATTGTTTATTGGCCGCATCTGCATTATAAGCTGGTGTAGCCACATTTGTAATCTTTTGCGAAGTCAATGTTTAGCTGTCCAGACATAGTATCACCAGTGTTAAGAAGGCGTTTGTTGAGTTCTGCATTAGAAATAGTTGCAGTTGCGCTTGATTCAGCACCGCCAATAACTGTGCCAAAAGCTGTAAATGACTCATTATATATACTCTGATTATACAAATGCGTATCATTAACTTTGATTCAGAAGATGCAAAGAAATCCAGACATAATTTCTTGTTTCCAGATTGCCACTATATGATCGTTAGTCCAACGGGCCGTGGCAAAACAAACTTGCTTGTAAACATGCTGCTAAATAAAGGACTTAACTACGACAAGGTAATAACCTATACGCTTAATCCTGTCCAAGATAAGTACAAAACACTTAGCGACTTTGATGAAGTCATTAGCAGTTCTGATACCGCGCAAAAAACTGTTACAAAATATTAGAGCCAGAAGAAATAATGCCCGTTGAACAGATTGATGGCGACAAAGAATTTGTAATAGAATTTGATGACACCAAGATAGATAGCGACAACATGAACAAGATCAAAGAATACTTTTCTCTGCCAGGAAACAAGCGAAGCAATTCTATTTACCTGGCGCAATCTTACTACGACGTGCCAAATTATATCCTTTGCAACAGCGGCTGCTTTGTTTTGATTTCTGGCCTGGACAACCGCAACATAGATTCGATTGCACGCGATCATTGTCGTGGCATAGACGCCGCTAACTTTAAGCAATGTTATCATGAAGCTATAGGTATACGATGCCATTTGTACGAGTAGAAGAGCCAAAAAGACAAAGCTGAGGTCATGCACAAGTAAGTAGAGCAGCAGCAATAGCTAAATAGTCGTTTTCTTGCAGGAAAGATTGGTGAACAGGAAAATCAGCGAGACGTAGCAGAAAAACTATTTCAGCCTGTCACTAAAAAATTAGAACAGGCTGCAACAGCGCGTGATATTAGACAAGATACACTTATCAAAGCGCTAAGTGAGCAACAAGAAAAAATACTTAGGGATCAGGAAGATTGTTAGAAAATATCGCTCCAACTCTTGCTGGACTAGAAGAAACGCTTGATGAAAACAAAAGAACGTATTTGATTATAAAACAAGAAGTTGACTTATTACTAGATGAGTATGAGTATCTCCTAGGAACAAGGGAACCATCTCATGTTGTTAGAGAGATAGAAAAAGCAAGAAAAGAGCTAACTGAGTTTAATAGAAACTAGGGCAGACGAAAAACAAATATTCCTGAGCTTGAACTCGAGCTGCAAAAAAAAAAAAAAAAAGATCTGAACCAATAGTTGCGGACGCGTTCAAGAATAGCAGGACAAATGGAGAGACTGCAATTTAGAGAACAACCTATAGAAGAGATAATAAGTACACCTACTGAGGAGCTGCAGCAATCAGAATTATTAGCTCAAGCAGCAGTATTGGAGCCACCTGCTAAAGAGGAAAAAGCGTCAAGTGATCGGGTCAAAGGTATGAAAGCGGTAGAGTGCTAAGATTTTATTGAGGAGGTTAGCAGTGTACACGAAAAAGTCGAAACAGGCGCTCCATATAAAAAAGATTATTAGGAATTATTATCTATAAAAAAGATCTCGCAAACGCAAATGAAACATTTTGCAGACTAGCAGGTTCTTACGATGAAGCACTAAGAACACTTGTCTCATTGGGAAAACTACTTAAGTTAAATTTTGATAATCTCGTTAAAAGAATTTAAGGCACTGGTATAACATATTACAAGGCACCATCTGAACTTGTAACGCGAATGAAGCTTTTGGCCGCTAGCAAGCAAGCTGGTAACGCTGGTGCAGATGTTGATAACGAAATTACTGAAATACTAGACCATCTGCTTCGTAAAAGTTTACTTAGTCACGACGATTGTAAAGTTTTGCACAATGATTTGATATAACCAAGTCGCAAACTCTTCTCTTTGATTCCATGTTGGCTCAAGGAAGCAGCAGTAATATTACTGTCAGATATAGCACGCCAATAAGAGTTATCGCAGGATACGCGATATGAGATCGCAGTAATTTCTGCAGAAATATGGAACTCGTTTCATAATGTTACCGCGATCAATAACAAGTTCAGATATATTACTTCTGCTACTGATGCATTCCTGGCGCCTACAACGTTGTTGACATCGCTGATGAAATAAATGATTGGTAAAAAGGTCATACTGGCAATAACATAATCATGGAGCCAAATTACTCTACGCTTAAAAAATGACTGATACTTAAGGGCGACTACCGAGTTGAGTTTACAATTGACAACAGCTTAAGAAACTTACTAGGTTTTAGTTCGCAAATTCTGCAAGAAAATTATGTTTATGATGGCGACTTTCCCGTAAGCATTAGCGACGTAAAGAGCTTACTCATAAACTGTTCCATAACTGAAGGATCATTTGATGCGCGAGGAGGCCATAGCCACGTTATCTATAGCTTGAGTCCTAATGCGCCGCCCGGATTATTGATGATCATAAACCCTTCGCCGCTAATTTATTATTCCATCAACAATATTTACAGCATACCAGAATTCGCAATGTTAATCACGAACCAATCAGGAAACAATATTAACCTTAACAATGAGCGAGTAACATTTCATCTGCATCTGCGAATGCAAAACTAAAACTGTGTAACGGTGTTGTATAAATGAAGCCAATATAAATTAAGCGCAGGAAGATCATAGGAGGATTTTTATCAACTCTGTTTTCAAAACTTTCTTGAGCAGTCCCAGGTATAGTCAGACGAATTGCTATACTTGTCAGTAGCGCTTCAGAAAGTGCCGCTTCATCAATAGGATCAGTAGCTGGACAGAAAATTGCGTCTAAGATTATTGGAACGCCAGTGCCACAGCCTCATGTGGCAGTGGAGCCAATTAGGGATCTCATTAAAGATATCGCGCGAACATAAGAAACTGAGTGCGTGATGACTAGTACAGCAACAAAAATAAATATTGTCCAAGCCCGGCCAAGAAATTATGAATGTACTAGATATGCGATTTATGCCAACATCACTGCCTAACTTGTCAAATGTTATGGCATGATCTGGTCTCAAGAGAATTTTTGTGTAACGAGGATTTATAAACATGCTGTCCAGATTTATCCCAGAGTATTTTAAGCTTTTTGATGAAGCGCCAATTGACGAATCAACAATTGAGTATGGATATGTCGAATACTTCGACAATACATGAAACGAACAAACCTGGAACAAGAATTATTGACACGCGAGATGAACACATTTACTTCTTACCTCATAAAACTTTTCTTGAAGTCAGAGGTTATTTGCAGACAACTGCTGCTCCATCTGCCAATTGTCCAGCTAACACAAACGTGGCGCTTGTCAACAATGTTTGGAGCTCTTTAAGACGGCGCGATATCAACTGAATGATCAGACAGTTGAGGACATTAGCAACTATCTGCCTGCTGCCAGCACCATCAGGAATTTGATTCCGATGAGTGATGACCACAGCAGAAGCTCAGCAACAAACATGTCCTGGTACAAGGATACTAGCAATCAAGCAGTTACCATTAAGTACAAACAAGTGCTGAAGTTTTTCCTGATGCTGTTTCTGCTATGTCTGGGTCAACTGAGGCTCATATTCGTACAGCCATTCGTAATGCTTTTCTGGATGCAGAAAACGGAAATTATAATGCTGGTTTTGCAATGAGGCCTGCTTTCACTGATGGTAACAATGAAATTTGCATGATGTTGCCAGTAAGTTCCATGTTTGGTTTTTGTCGCGACATTGATACAGTTCTTTGAGGCGTTAAGCACACGCTGGTTTTGGAAAGATCTGATCCTAACACGTACATGCATCGTCCAGCTGGTGTTGATGATGGACAATTTGTTTTTACAAAACTATCACTTTGGATGCCAAAGATAACGCCTTCTATTTATCACGCGCTAGAATTGGGTAACCATTTGTCCAGGTTTAGCAAGAAACTTTATTCTGAACAAATGCACGTCTACAAAAGTGTTGTATATTTACCAGCGCAATTATTTGCGAACTGGATAACAGCTACATTGCAGGCAGTGAACTATCTAGATACATATTTATAACTTTTCAAATTGCAGCACGAGATGCTGACCAATAGACAAGCAGCCAGGTATTTGACAACTTGGGATTGATTCTCATTGCTGTCAGAGTCAATAGCAGACAATATCCGAACGTGAACTTGAGTGCAATTTTGCACTATTTCGTAAAGATTATTTGCGAGCGTATCTTATGATTCAGGAGACTATGCAAAACTATCAGGATATTAATACAGGAACACAAATATCTCTAGATGAGTTTGCAAGGCTGTATACTATTTATCACTTTGATGTTTCTAAGCATATGGAACGCACAAAAGATTCCATGGCAGATGTTGAAGTCAAGTGGACTCTTCAACCTACAGCACCAGCAGTAGCCGTAACTCTCATGTTTATGCAGTAATTACCGCCGACAGATTTTTGACATTATATGTTCTTATCGGCAAGATGACTGTAATCGTCTAGAAGAAACTTGTCTCAGATATTTTGTCTAAGGATATCATATAAATGAGCTACTACTCAACAAAAGTAATTTTGACGCTGTCGCAACATCAAGCAATTGCAGCTGCTCAAGGAGAGCGTGCTATCGTCTGAATCAAACTTGGAAACAACCAACTACATCAAGGACAACATGTTCTTGCGCTTACAAAAGAACAGAATCTAAAGTTTATTACTGCAAAGCATAATGGCAAGGGCTTAACTTGAAAATTATCTGCTAAGCAGTTGTCTAGCATGGGAGGCGTTGTACCAGCGATCTTACATCTTCTTACAGCATACGGACCAACAATAGTATCTGTACTTGGCTCGCTAGGAATGGCAGCGGCCACAGGAGCAATATCTGGAGCTACGCGAAAGGCAACAAGCGGCAGCGGACTCAGACGCAGAATAAAACAGAAAAGCATTTGCTTAAGTTGCAGACAAATGTTGCTGACAAAATGTTTATTTAACTTGAGAAAAAATTGTTTTACTTAACTTGCTGACACTTAAACAACTGCTTGGCCTTTGGAAAGAGTTTTGTCTAATCATCTTAAATAGAAAATGTCGTTTCAGCAAGTTAGTTTATCGCCGTCTAAGGCTGAAAAAAAAATTTTGCAGCTGCCGTTTCAATAGGCACTCCATTATCAATAAGATTATCAGCAAAGCAGTTGTCATCTGGCAAAGACAAGCTTATGCTAACAAAGATCCAACATGAAAAAATTAGAAAACAGAACGCAACAGGACAACTTGATTTGTCCTCATTGCAGCTTAAGAAACAAGGTGGAATCTTATTTCTGCTGCCCATATTTGCCGCTGATACTGCTGACATGTTTCTACCTAAACTTCTTATCGGTCTCTTTGGCAGATGTGTTGGTTGTAAAACAAAAATAGAGCGCAAGGGTTGCAATACACTGGAACACGGCGCCGCTCAACAATAATGACATTGAGAAAGCGCTTAAAGACATAAAATCATTTCGATGTGTCTTTTCTAAAGATCGGATGCCAGAAAAAAATCAAAGCCAAGGAAAACTGCGTTATAAACATAGATAATTTTTTATTGGATCTGGAATACACTGGTTTGCCGTTGTATACATGCAAGATAGTAACGACGTAGAATATTTTGACTCGTTAGATCGGCCACCATAAGAAGCTGTCAAAAATATGTTTCTGGCGCTAATAAAGGTTGCGTCTATAACTCAAGACAAATTCAGCATATGAATAGTTCAGCTTGTGATCTTTACTGTATTCATTTTATCATATCACGTTGCCAGGGAAAATCCGCATTAGATATCTTGCTGGAATTTAACCAGCTGCCAACTTTGAATAATGACAAGTTAGTTTTAAGTAAGTTTAATAAGATGAAATGACAAGTTAGCTGAAATGGCAAGTTAATTTTAAGTAAGTTTAATCAGCAGAAATAAGTTTGTTTTCTCAAGTGAATCAGATATGTTTTTCCAACTGTGTTTTGTGTAAATGCCAGATATAATGACAGCTTAGTGGTGCTTATCATGCTGAAAGAATACGCACAGTCTTCAAGAAACTTCATCTCAGACTAAAAATGGTCGTTCTGTAGTGAAATCAATATGTGCTGAATGCAGCAAAAGAAAATCCAGGTTTGTTAAAGCAATTTCTGGTGGTTGTGCCGACGCCGAGACCAGATTTTATAAACATGACACATACCTTTATGGTTACTCGTTATATATGCATGCCTGCGTTGACAATATTTGTATTCAAGGCAATGCAATTGTTGGACACTGTTCTGTTTGTAAGCGTCGTAAAATATATGGCAGCGCTCTTGATCTTCATGCGCTCATTGGAAAACTTCCTAGGCCAAAAGGCGGCTGGACTCTGCCAGGACATAAGTATACTGGTCTGTGGAATCGTCTGGATAAGCTACTGGATTCTAATGATAAACCATTTCCTGGTCAATAACCCTATATCAAAGTAGATGCCACAGCAATGCGGCATGACATTTGCTACATAGATCATCCAGAAGAAAAAACCGCTGTGACAAAATTATGCTTGATTAGTTGCAGCGATAAAACCATCAGGAATGCCAGAGCGTATTGACAGAGCTTTTGTTAGAAGCACCACTGGACTCAAATATTAGCTTGGCGTTGGCACCAAATCCAGAGGCTAAAAGTCATCAAACAAAAGCCAGCAAACCAGAGACTAAAAAAAGCCAGCCAATATGAGATAATAGCAGAAGAATTACACAAGCCAGCAAGAAAACGTTTTCCTAGGCGCAGAGTTGTTGCTAATGGTGTCGATGACATCTAGTCTGCTAATATTGTAGACATGCACGAATATTCCAGAAAAAACGAAGGTGTCAAATACTTGTTAAATGTCACTGATGATCTGATCAAGTATGCATGGAGCTTGCATCTATGACAGCGTCATCAGACAACCGCAAACCAGCAAAACTCTGGGTGGACCATGGGAGGCAAATTTTACCATAGTACGTTTGAGAACTGGCTTGAAGAAAATAAACTTCATAACTACTCTACGTTTAATGAAAACAAAGCTATTGCCGTTGAAAGATTCAATCGTACGCTAAAAAGTGCGATGTGGAAACACTTTACAAAAAATAAAAGGAATAAATATGTAAATGTGCTATAGTCGCTAGTAGACAAGTAGAACAAGACGAAATATAGAATTATTGGAATGACACCAACACAAGCTAGCGACAAGCAAAACCAAGACAGCGAGGCAAACAGGCTATTTGTTAGACAAAAGTTTAATGTAGGTGACCGAGTCAGGATATCCAGAATTTAAAAAAATGTTTGAAAAAGGTCTTACAGCAAACTGGACCAAAGAAGTGTTTGCCGTGACAGAAGTTTTAAAAACAATTCCTGTAACGTACAAGATCACAGACCTTAATGGCGAACCTGTTTCAGGAGTCTTCTGTGAGCAGGAGTTACAAAAAAAAAACAGCAAAATGTTTTTTGTTTTTTTTTGCGAGCAACAGGCTTGCACTTGGCCGCCTTGCCTGACAGACCTAGCAGCAGAAATATTTTTTGGAAGACATAATCAACTTGATAAAATTTCTCTCTTCCTGACAAGCTTAGCGTGATAACCTGTCAAAGATCTCGTTCAATTGCGCTGTTTCTTCGCTTGACAAATTAAATCGTGCCAACTTGTTTCTGATGTGATATTTTCTGCTATATCTTTGCGGTCTTGTGTTGTAATGCAGATAAGCATTTTCATCATAGTTGTACTCATCGTAGTCGCAAACAATGGCATCTTTGTTTTCATCTGATTTTATACATTTTTATTAAACAGCGTTATATATCATGACAGACACAATCGTTTATATCACAGACGTTTTACACGGAGCATCCAGAATTGCTTTTTGATGCTGTCAAATCGCTGTATGAAAATCCTGAATCATATATTTATTTGGACCTCAATGTGATATCAGAAAATGCTGCTTCTGGAGCAGACAAAAATTTGTGTAAAATACGGGCTTTGCTCACGGACGAGCAGAGACAACTACTCTAAAAAACATGTTATAATCAACATTTGCTATGACAACGACTTGCTGATGCGTCATAGCGTATCATGCTTCAGCCGAGGTACCCTTTTAAAGAAGTTAAAGATTAGCAATTAGAGATATAAACTACCCGTATATATATATATATATATATATATATATATATATATATATATATATATATATATATATATATATATATATATAATATATATATATACAACGAGCACACAGATGAGTTTTAGTGAAAATCGCCAGGCCTTTGCCAGCTACAACAAAACGTTTGCTTAAAAAATTTCAGGTTGATGGCGCTTGATGTTTTAACAAAGACTGTTGAACCTAGCAAAAAAGAGTTTTTTCCAAGGAGCTGCAGCTGCATCGCGTCATAAAATTGTATGTTGGCATTAGCGTACTATTCTTGCAGCAAGCAGAAGATACTGAAACTGAAGCGCATTTCATTTCAAAGACAGTTCGAACATTTCATCATAGTTTTGACGTCAGAAGCGTTTTTGAAGCTCTTCAAAATAGCATTGATAACTTTCATAGGGAAGACTCTGGATGGACTTTAGAAGGTGTCACAGCATGTATCTTTAACACTCCCAAATACAATCCGCTACGAGGCAAATCGTATTTGGAGCTGCCAGCTAAAATAAAAGAGTCAAAGTTGAGTTAACGTGCAAAATAAGGATAATATGTGTTTTATGTGGTCTGTATTATCTGCGCTGTATTCTGCCTCAACGAATCCTAATCGAGTTAGTAATTATAAACCGTATCAGGACATCCTAAATTTTGCTTGCATCAAGTTTCATGTTCAGAACGCTGACGTTCCAAAATATGAGCGACAAAATAATATATCTGTCAATGTCTTTGGCGTAGGTGCCAGGTCAGCAATTTATCCACTGCATATTTCATCGTTTACTTGTGATGTTGCTAACATTGATCTGCTTTACATTCACGATGATACCAACGATGGCTACTACTGTTGGATAAAACGTTTTTCTGCAATAATGTACGGCCAGTACGGCAAGTTCAAAGGTAAATTATATTTTTGCAGAACATGTCTTCATGGCTACACCACGGAAAAATTACTTGCTGCTCATGTACTAGATTGTGTTGACGTTGGACAAACTATCATGCCAGACAAGAAACATTATATGGTATCATTTTACAACTTCTGTAACATTGCCAGGGTTCCTTTCATAATTTATGCTGATTTCGAATCATTGCTGTTTCCTAGGGCAAAATTATGGTGGATCTGTAATCGGAATCTTGGCAACGACAGAGTTTGAGATCATTGTCATTTTACTGGCAGATATCGTGGTGCTACTCATAACAAGTGCAATATGAAATTAAGACGATATGAGTTCACTCCGGTAGTATTTCATAATCTGCGAGGCTGTGATTCGTATCTCATTGTAAAGTACTTTAACGAGTTCAAGAAAAGGATTGCTTGCCTTCCAAATAACATGGAAAAGAATCTGTCATTTTCTATTGGCAACCTGCGCTTTATTGACAGCTTCCAGTTCGTGACCGAGTCGCTAGATGAACTTGTTAATAACATCAGAAAATCGGCCGACGATAATTTAGCTGGCTTTTTCAAATACTCTGCAGATGCGTTTAATAGTGACATACTTGACCTTGTAACTGTCAAAGGATTTTATCCCTACGAGTACATGACATCTTTGGGAAAAATCCGATGAAACTTCGCAGCCAACAAAATAAGATTTCTACAGCCATTTGAGCGGCAATAATGTTCCTGATGCTGATTACCAGCACGCCAAAAATGTTTGGAATAAATTCAATGGGCGACTATTATGACCTGTACCTGAAGACCGATGTGCTGCTGTTTATAGACGTATTCGAAAGCTTTAGAGACCTCTGCTTGTCATATTAGAAACCAAATCCTGCCGCATACTACTCTTGCCCTGGTTTTCCTTTAATCTGGAGCTGCTGACAGATGTTGATATGCATAATTTCTTTGAGAAGGGAATCTGAGGTGCTATCTAACTAATTTACGCACAGGCATTCTGTAGCTAATAACAAATATTTACCTACGATCCAGAAAAAGAAACAAAATATATTACTGATCTTTACCCCAATAATCTTTATGAATATGCCACGAAGCAGATTCTTCCTGTTGGTGAGTTCAAATGGATGACCCCAGAAAAATGTACAGATAAATTATTACGCAGCGATGATGACACAGGTTACGTTCTTGAGGCTGATCTCGAGTACCCTGTTAAATTATATGATAAACATAATGATTACCCCTTGGCGCTAGAGAGCATGCCCGTTGAAGATTATATGCTAAGTACTTATTCTGCAGATCTTAAAGGAAAATTGGGTGTTGGCAATTTTGAAGTATCAAAGCTAATTGCAAATCTTCATGACAAGCACTGCTATATGATCCATTATAGAAACTTGAAGCAGTGCCTCAACCTAGGATTAAACCTGATTCAAATACACAGAGTTTTAAGTTTCAAACAAGAAGGCTGGCTAGAACCTTACATTGATTTCAACACGGCAAAGACAGCTGCAACAAAAATGAAATTTGAGAAAGATTTTTTTCAAGCTCATGAACAACCAGGTCTTTAACAAGTGCATGGAGTGCGTTAGGCGCAGAGTTAATGTCGAAATTGTCAACCAGAAGCGACAAGCTAGTGGTCAACCCAGCCTTTGTCAGCATGAATATAGTTGATGACATCTTAGTTGCGACTCATCGAAAGAAGACGCATGTAAAACTAAATAAGCCCATATATGTCGGTTTTGCCGTACTGGAACTGTCAAAATATCACATGTACCAATTTCATTATGGCATAATCAAAAAGAAATATGGGGGCCGGACTAAGCTGCTGCTTACAGATACAGACTCGTTATGATACGAGATTAAAACAGACGATGTGTACGAGGACATATTTGCAATAAAAGAGCATTTTGACTTTTCAGATTATCGTGAAAAAGATAGAAAACTCAGTAAATTTCATGATCAGACCAATATAAAAGCTGTTAGCATTTTCAAGGAAGAGAATGTTGCTGCTATCAAGGAGGTTATGGCGATACGGTCTAAAATGTACTTGCTTAACCTGCATAACGAGTCCGAAAAACGAGCAAAGGGAGTGAAAAAGTGTGTTGTAAAAGAAATATTATTAAGCGCGACGATTACTTTGCAGCTCTATCTGGCGAAAAACAGTATGCTATGATGAGCACGATCCGATCTGAAAACCACGTCCTGTATGTGCTGCTAAACAAGATTGGTCTTTCAGGTTATGAAGACAAGAGATTGATAATTGATGATGGCGTACGCACAAGGGCTCATGGGCATTTTAGGAACAAGGGAAAAGATATTCCAGAATCAGTACCTGATGTTTCATTTGCTCGTATTTTGATAAAATTGGTCTGATTTGAGTAACAACACAAATTTACAACAAAATATTTTACAAATTATTTACAAAATTATGCATAAATCATTTTTGATACTTGAGCGAAGTTGAATGTGTACCTGACATTTTTAACAGGAGAATAAGATGTTTTTTGTACTCCACTACAACAATAATAAATGGCGCCAGGATGTGTACCAAGAGCTTTTCCAGCTCGGGTCAACGATGAAAAAGTTTCTAGCTCGTTGGCTTCTAAGTTTGTTGATTCTACAGCTCGCGCTTCTTTAAAATTATTACCATTTCCATTAAGACCTCTTTTGATGTTTTCTTTTGGGGTAACTACCTCAAGGTTACTTAACATATTGTCAGTTTTATTTTCGTTAAGATGATCAACAACCAATCCGTCTGGAATAATCCCCAAGTGGATTTCGTAAACAAAGCGACGTGCTTGCATGGTTATTTTTGGTACTTTACTTCCGGAAACAGTAATATATCCCATACTGTATGGCTGATTATTAACAACGCTCGTGCTTTTGACATGTCGTATTCTCCTTGATCATTAGCTTGATAATTATTGTAAATTGGATGCCTTCGTCAATTATCCATTTTATATATATATATATATATATATATATATATATATATATATATATATATATATATATATATATATATATAACACAATATCAGCCTTTCTAATTTGTCCTTTAAGAATACCCCCCCCCCCCCCGACACACACACACACACACACACCGACAACATAAAATATTTTACAAAGCACGATTGGTACTCATGCAAAAGAAAAAGAATACCCATCAGCTCGAATAGAGGAGTACAACTTATTTCTGATATCGCTGCAACAAAATAAGATGGAGCGGCGGTTCGTACCAAGCGAATTTTGAGCCTGGCACAAAGAACTCAATATTTCCTGATCGCCTGTTTCTGATTCTTAGAAAGTATCTTTCGACGCAAAATGTGTCTGATGTCACCATCTTCGTTAGCTTCATACAAGTTGTGGATGGGATGATCACGCCAAACCATAATGTATAAGTACATTTTATCTCTCGAATTAAAAAGTATGCTTCATTTGTTATCTAAAATCATTATCTCTACGAGTGCAACTGCAAAATCATCAAGCTTCATTTTTGTGTAAATTCATTAAGTGAGCGCGAAACAAAAGCACTCTCTCGGACTGGGTGCTAGCTCTGCTGAATATTTTAATTCCTCAGCAGCTAAGGAATATCGAAATCGCATTACCACTGCATCCGGTCGCTTGTGTGAACGGCTTCGAGGGCGCGTAACCTAGCTTCCTGACAACTTGGGTTAGTCGTGTTCTCATCGGAAGTTAGGTCGTCACATGATAGGTTCTTAAGTTATATCAGTGAACCTCTGACTGCATCATCAAAGTCTAAATATCAAGATAGAGTGGCCGACTCTGTGAAATACCTACCTTTCTACAGTTAACAATACATAGAATTCACTTTTATATATATATATATCTATATATCTATATATATATATCTATATATATATATATATATATCTATATATATATATATATAGCATACTATAATACGTTTGCAAGTTTACGGTTAGGCAAATTTGCATACTTGACTGTTACTAAAAAAAAAATAGATTGCAGTCAGGAGAAGCAACTCGTGTACGTAATCAAGGGAAGGTAACTCGTGTCAGCAATCTATGGGAGGTAACTCGTGTGTGCCAAATATTTCATCAATAAATAGAGATAACTCATGTGCGAAAAATATTTTCGCCCAGCTGACAAAACAGTTAATTATAAATGTAGGTAGTAATACAGATATAGGAAAACTGGAAACACTATTGGCATTTTAACAGGTTGAGGACGAGTGCTAGCGAGTACGAGACTATATACAATGCCAAGTGTTTTCATACCGATATATCTGCATTCTACTAACGTGATACGTGTTTCCTCCTTAATGATCAGCAGCTATGGCAGAATCCACTTTGAAAGGAACGACTCTCAACAGCGGAACATCAGTGTTTCCTACGACGCTATACTCGACGACATCACAGTACACAAACATCAAATTCAGTCCTTCCTTTAATTCGATAGGATAGCGAAAATACTTGCAGAATCGATCGTTATTGCAATTGTCTTTTGAATACGGAGCTATATTCGTGTTTAAACCCAGAATAGCAATCAAAATGGGAAAAAAATCTGAAAGACAGCGTTTTGCCTTCAGAAAAATCCATCTCGAGACGATAAACAATTTTATGATAGTCGATCAGTAAACCTCGGCGAGTTTTCTCCAGTGCTTTGCTAAACTGACCCTTAAAGACAGCTGAAATCGTATCGACGAGATGTTAAGTACTGAAATAATATCCTGTAGGAATTCTCACTTTCCGATTAGCTTCCTTATCTAATTGTATGGACTGAGGTAATTTGGCTGTGAAACAACATAATGCGTATTGGGGAAACACATCCGTAGAACTGTCACTGGGTAGTGTTAAATAAAATTGATTATTCATAGTTCGATGGTTCTGGTCTCTGATGAGTCACTCGATGATTGATGCTGTGATTGGACAAGGTGTGATAACTGGCGTTGACAAGGCTACCGTAGTTGTTGTTGTTGTTAGTGTCGGCATATTTCAAAGAGGGATCGGGAAGAAGATAACCAATACAACTGCTGAGTAAAATAGTCCACAATTGTTTATCTCCTTGTTGCAAAGGCAGATTTCCAATCGCTGTTCTGATGATACAATATACTCCAAAGATTTGGCAGAAAAAGACGATTTGATTTTTAGGAACACATTCTCCACGCCACATCCACATTTGTAGTTTTTGAAGATATCAACTCGGAGAAGGAGTTGCAGCTGTGTTTAACGGCATGGTTGCGACTTCTACTTCTTTTTGTAGTCCATGACTTGTGAAGCAACAATCCAAGAATCGAAACTGGATGGATATGCTTTCCAACGGACTTCACTTCTTGGAGTCGACGTTTTCACACTTTAGATGTTCTTCGATCGAGAATGCTTTCGATATCGTACACGTCGTCTTCTGCCTTGAGCACTAGCTGTAACTCTGGCAAGCAAAAAGTTTCTTTTAACACCACTCCGTTCATATCTTCTAATTTATAAACAGGTGACTCGCGTCTACGCACTTGTCCTGTGACACGAAACAATTCTATCGTACACATAGGTAAATAAATTTTGTCAAAAGTGCGTTTTGTTTTTCCATTGCGAACCCAATCTCAGTTGTTTAACACTTCCTTCTTGTTCTGGACTTTTACGTTCTAAGCAATCGATCAAACACCAGAACTTCGTCTTCATGTGTCACATCTTCTTGAGCATATCTGATGCTACGATTGATTGTAAACTTTGACAGACGTGGTAACACGTCTATGTATTTAAGAGTATGTTCATGTTTAAAGTTTTTCCACATGTATTCTCTCAAAGTTCTTTGAAAGCGTTCCACGACACTAGCTTTTGTTTCAGGATTTTCAGTGGTGAAAAACTGAATGTTTCTTTTAAAAATTCTTATTGAAAAGCTTGGTTAAGAAATTCATTGCCTTTTTCTGTTTGCCATTGTAGAGATGTCGACCACTTTGTTTCAAGAGCAGTTTCAAAGCTCGCACAAACTCTGAACTTGTTTTAGAAGTCAAGGAACAACCCAAGCCGATTTTGAATACACGTCGAAGACACAAAACAAATATTTGTGACCTAGATTGTACGTCGTTAAATCTGAGACATCCACTAAATCTGCTTGCCGTTGATGATCAATTCCAGCTACTTTCGTTTTATTTCTATGAAATCTTTGTCGAATGGGTTCTGTGTAACTTGTACGTCGCTTCTTCTTGTAACTATTGTCGTACATCTTGCAAATGTAAACTTTTGAGTTTGGTTTTAGCTGCAGGATTCAATTTTTAAATTTCTCGGTAGCCAGCAGTATTAACAGGATTGTAGTAAATGCTGGGTTAACTTGTATCCATGTGTTTGCTGTTTTTGCTGCTCTTCAATAACACTGGTCTACAGTCAAAATGCTTCCGCAATAAATGTTGTCAAACTTTACTAATTCAGGGTCACTGAGAACGAAAATGATGCTTAAAATTGTTGATTGGCTCTAGTTTTAAAGATACTATACTGGGTCAGTATATACGACCCTTGACTTGGGAATGGCGGAGGATAAGTGAGTTATAAAGAGAATGGATCTCAATTTAAACCAGAAATGACTAAAAATACATCTTTGACTGGATCTATGAATAAATGTATGACTGGGTTTGGAGAGTACTTGCTTTTTAGGCAAAACAATGAATGATGCATTGTGAAGCTGGTATTGAGTCATTCATGATATGAATTGCATCATGTTATTCCTAGAAGTCATGGATGATGCAATCATAACTAAGCTTACATCACTCTGCTGAAGAAATTGCCCTATATCAGCTCTACAAATCATACAGTGTCGTTCTCTCTTATTTGTCAGTGTTTGATTTTGCAAAGGGACAAATTTCTGTTTAGCCAACGTGAGCAGAGATGCCTCGTACTTGTGTGAACAATGCAGATAACTTCTGCTATGTTTGTGGTGAAGTGACTTTTGCATCACAAAAGCGCAGTATAACTACTATGGTTAAGAAAACCTATCACCTTTATTTTGGCTGCGAAATTGGAGATCAGGACGAGAGGTGGGCCCCACACATATGCTGCAGCACTTGTGCAACAAATCTTCGCCAGTGGTTGAACAGGAAAAGGAAATCTATGCCTTTTGCAGTGCCAATGATTTGGAGAGAGCCAACAGATCATATCAACAATTGTTACTCCTGCATGGTGCCTCCAGTTGAGAAAGGTGTGTCAAAGAAGAAAAAGTGGACTGTGCATTATCCAAACATTCCGTCAGCTACACGCCCAGTACCCCACAGAGAAGGACTGCCGGTTCCTGATGCACCAGAATCATTCTCACTTGAGTCAGGCGAAGAAGAGGAAGAGGATGAAACTTTTACTCCTGATCCATCAATGTCACATGACCCATATTTTCTCCCATCCTCCTCCTCTGAACCACACCTCATAACACAAGGTGAACTGAATGACCTTGTCAGGGATTTGGAACTACCCAAGAGTAAGGCAGAGCTGTTGGGCTCCAGACTACAGTAGTGGAATAACCTGGCAGGTGATGTTAGGGTTTCCATGTTCCGTGACCGTCAAAAGGATCTTGTCCCATTCTTCTTCATGGAAGGTGATCTTGTAGCCTGCAACAACATCGATGGTGTGATGGCAGCCCTCAATATCGTTCATGATCCAGATGTGTGGAGACTGTTCATTGATTCATCGAAGACGTGTCTTAAAGCTGTTTTGCTGCATAATGGCAGTATTTTGCTATCAATTCCAGTTGGTCATGCAGTCCATATGAAGGAAACCTATGAAAATATGAAACAACTTTTGAGATGCATAAGCTATGACCAACATCAGTGGCAGCTTTGTGGCGATTTCAAGGTTCTTGCTCTCTTGCTTGGTCTGCAGACTGGATGCACAAAGTACTGCTGTTTTCTCGGCGAATGGGATAGTCGTTCGAGAGATTCCCACTACAACAAGAGAGATTGGCCACTCCGACAGTCATTGGAGCCTGGGATGAAAAGTGTTCAGCATCCACCACTTGTTGAATCAAGGAAGATTTTGTTACCACCCTTGCACATCAAGCTGGGTCTGATGAAGAACTTTGTCAAGGCCATGGACAAAACACAAGCAGCTTTCAAGTACCTCAGTGTAAAATTTCCAAGGTTAAGTGAAGCTAAGATAAAGGAAGGTGTCTTTGTTGGTCCTCAGTTTCGTGAACTTCTTCGAGATGATGCATTTCACCGTGCACTGCGTGGCAAGGAAAAGACGGCATGGAAAGCCTTCCAGTTAGTAGCAAAACATTTTCTTTGAAACAACAAGGCAGAAAACTACAGGGAGTTGGTGGAAAACCTCCTCAAGGCATACAAAAGTCTTAGTTGCAACATGTCACTAAAGATACATTTTTTGTACTCTCATCTAGATTTTTTTCCACCGAACTGTGGCGCAGTGAGCGACGAGCACGGCGAACGATTTCACCAGGACATTGCAACAATGGAGAAACGCTATCAGGGCAAATGGAACCCATCAAAATGCTTGCAGACTATTGGTGGACAGTGACAAGAGATGCTCCATTTAATGAATACAAGAGACAAGCCAGGAAGCGCCGAGTAGACACTGAATAAGAACTAAACTATGTACTTATATATACATAATAGTTTTTTTTTTTACTTTTGTTTCAATACATGTTTTATTTATATAACCCTTTTGCTGTTTTTCAAAGTGTTACATAAATAGGACAGGTGAAATATTATCATGTAAAGCAACCATAAACACATGGAAAAACCTAGGTTTACAAATTATGATTAAAAACTCTACTATGTACACAATACACATGGACGTAAAATGTAAAAACTTAAATATCTTGGAAACAGTAGCCAATCAGTTGTTTTAATTGTCATATTTGAATTCAGCACATCAAAATCCCTAAAGCTGACGACTTCGAAATTTTTTTAGACCAGTGATATATAAGTTACTCACTGTTCGATACTGCTCTTAGGTTGTTCGTGTGGTGATTTGATTGCGATGCTTGACGTATCCGAAGAACAATAGGAGCAAAAGTAGTTATCAGTTCTTTGGTCACTGTTTTCTTGATTTTTTTTCTTCTTCTGTCTTTCCTTCTTTCTTTTTTCTTCTGCCGAAGACGGTGTCGACATCATATTTTTTATCCAAGATTTAATTTCTTCTCGTCTGGGAGTAGGGGAAGGCGTCAACAAGGTTGTCATATCAGGAGGAGGAGGAAAAGGAGCAGACAGAGTTTGAAACATTGCTGCTGTTTCTTTCTCTTCTTCCATCCCCGTGACTATTTCTGTCATCATCATTGTTGCTTTTTGTTTTTCTTCGCTTTTAATGACATTCTTGAAATCTCTATGAGTAGGTTTATCTCTTTTATCTAAAGCTCTCTGATGAAACAGTAGAAGACGTTGCAATAATTGTCCGTACCGTTGCTATAATTTCGTTTCTGATAAATCGGTTCGAGCCATCAATGATTGTAATTCTTGTTTAAGTTTGACATCTCGGTGAAATTAGGATTAGGAGGTATATGTGGTGTCCGTTGTTCGTACCAACGATGGCGTTCCATCCATCGTTTGTAAGGAACTAAAGTTAATTTTCGTCCTGTCATAAGATCCATGGGTACAAGTTTGATATCTTTCCAGAAAAATGTGTCATTTTATCTTCGTCTTCATCATCTCATCACTCGTATTAATAGAGGTCCAGCAATCGATCCAACAAAGGAGCAGCAACTTTTAACAACGATCCTATCAGCATGGGTAGAAATCCTCCTCGTTGAACGAGCATTTTTTTTTCGTTTGACTGATTGGCATTTTCTTTCTCACCATTTGTGAAAAATGTGACGATGTCATCCTAATCGCTGTTTATGTATCTTGATCATGCACACCATTTCTTTCAAAACGTTCAAACAACATTTACACACGGTATCGATGATTTCTTTAGATGCTTTTTCAATTATTTGTTTTCGCATCGCAGCATTGGATTTGGTATATATTAACAAGACATCCCAATGTTTAGCTAAACGAGGAGGGAGTACCTTTGTTCCTTTTTTGGAAGAAGATTTCTTTGGACTTTGTCGATGATGATGGTGTAAACCTTCTGACATCTTTTATTTTAAGAGATAAGAACTGACGTGAATCTTATCTAGTACTTCTTTTTAATACTGGAATTCAACTCCACTAATTGTCGGGACGTCGTATCAACTTGACTTTAGGTACTACTGGTGTCCTCAACGGACTAAATCTTGCCAGTTTTTGTTCGGACAAATCCAGTAAACTTTGTAACATGCAGCAGAAGTAGCTAGAGTAGTAAAATATGTCAAAAGTCGAAGTTTCTTATAAATGGATTTCCAATTTTGTTATCAAATTGGGAAACACTCGTCTTAAATCAGGTTTGGCAAGCATCATCATTAACGGGGGCGAAGAAGAAAAAGAAGAAGAGATAATCATTGATCGAGGTTTTCTTGAATACGTGCGCGTTCTAGCAGCAATACCTTCCTTTCTAGAAGGAGAGGGGTTTTTGAGGAGGAGGGGGTCTTCTTCTTGCTAGAGTGTCAACTTGTTGCACCTCTCTTCATTTTGGTCTATCTTTGATGTTGTTTGGCTTTTTATTAGCTTTGGCATTATGATCACGATTAATGACACCTCTTAAAGATCCACTTCCACCTGCTTTATAAATGATTCGCTTTTTGGTTTGGGTATCGATTTTTGGATCAGCTAGTTGTGACAACGTTATTTTGCCGCCTATTGATGCTTCAAATGCTTGTGCCACGTTTGGATCTTTAAGTTTTTCAAGTTCAAAGCTGGTCCTAACCTGTCTTGGCTTCTTGGTCTTCCTCAGACGAAGTTTGATAGTCATCATCAGCAAGTCATGGCCGCTCCTGGGAAGCTACTTGTTCTGGCAATGTTAACGCTAGACAGAAAACGCTTCCTCACCAAGATGTAGTCAATTTGGTTGTGATGTTTTTCGTCTGGACTGTGCCAAGTCCATCTTCTAGATAATTTGTGGGGGCCAAGGGTGTTCGTTAGCACTAGGTTATTGTAGGTGGCGAAGTCCAGGAATTTTGCTTTCACACATTCCAAAAGTCTCTTCATTACAGTATGGACCGCAGACTTCTCGCCAGTCTGCCTGTGCATCTACTGCTACCTTGGCATTCCAGTCTCCTTGAATAACTAGAATATCCTTCTTGGGTGTCTGGTCAATAAGAATTTGAAGCTGGTCGTAGAACGCATCCATTTCTTCATCATCATGGTCAGATATTGGGGCATAAACCTCTATGATGGTGATGTTGAAGGGAGATGCCCTCAAGCGGATGGTAATCAGCCTGTTAGACAAGTACATGGATTCTTTTGAAAAAATTAACGCAAGTACGCTGCCCCGATCGGAGTGTTTTTATTCAACACTGACATGTGCAAATTAAGTGTCATAGACGAAATGCATGCAATAAATGTCTAGTCCGTGTTTGGTTGTCAAAATCTCGGTGACTATCATGATCTGTATTTGCGCACTGATGTGTTGCTGTACGCGGATGTTTTTGAGGCGTTTCACTAATGAGTGTATAAAAGCTTGACTCCGCGCACTACTTTTCGTCACTGGGAATGGCTTGGGATGCTCTCCTGTCAAAAACCAAGGTGGAGTTGGAGCTGCTCACCAATACTGACCAACATATGTTTATCGAGCGTGGTATTCAAACCGGGATTTCTATGGCAAGTCATCGATACGCGCGCGAATAACCCAAGCATGGACAAATATGACCCTGCTGTCCCAAACAGTTACAGCATGTATCTCTTCGCCAACAATCTTTATGACTGGGCAATAATGCAGCCCCTGCCTGTTGGTGGTTTTCAATGAATTGATCCCGCGCAAGTAGATGTACAAAAACAGGTACACGAGTATGACAGCAACAGCGACCACGGATACTTCTTTAAAGTTGATCGGGAATATCCAGATGAGCTTTGTCAAGCACACGACTACCCACTAGCACCAGAAGTGCTCTCGGTACCCCGCGAGTGGTTGTCCCCGTATCAGTGCGGGATAGTAGATGAATCCGAACGCAAGTTTACCGAATGCACCAAGCTTGTTACAAATCTTCGAACTAAAACCAACTATGTAGTCCACGTACGAAGCCTGCAGTTATATCTGCGAATGGGAATTTGTGTAAGCAAAATTCATCGGGTGCTTATATTTTGCCAACTCGCATGGGTGGCTCCTTATATCCAGATGAATATGGATCTGCGCACAAAGGCCATGAATGATTTTGAGAAAGACCTCTTTAGACTCATGAAAAATTCTGTATTCGGCAAGAGGATGGGAAATTTGCCGATCCAAATCCGCATTGATCTTATACATGATACCGAACAAGACAAGCTTCAAAAGCTCATCGCGAACCTGGCATTCGAATCCCAAAAGATCTTCGATGGTTGAATTATTGCTGTACATAGTTTTAAAAAAATCAAAACTGAATCTAACAAAGCCTATCTATGTTGGCACGTCAGTGCTGGACTTGTAGAAGCTGCTCATGTATGAGTTTTACTATGACAAATTTAAACCGTTTTACCAGAATCGTGTCGAGATGCTTTACAGACATCAATTCTGCTGATGCATATAACCACCGACGATGTGTACGCGGATATCTCATCAGACACACTCACGAACGAATTTGACAACAGTGATTATCTGAGAAAACACCCATTGTTTAGCAACACCAACAAAAATGTCGTAGGACAATTCAAAGATGAATGTGTGGGTAATACTATATAAGAATACGTGGGACTGCGCTACAAAATGTACTCGATCGTGGTTAGGACCGAAAACAAAGAAAGGGCGAAAGGAGTTACCCGGGTTATTATGCAAAATGATCTCACACACGAGTTGTATGTGGAATATCTTCGTGAGCGACATGAATACACACATACAGCCAACATGATCGGGAGTAAAAAAAACATCACATGGGTGTATACTGGTGCACCACGGTGAGTTTGTCTCCGCTTGATACCAAACAATAGATATTTCCTGATGCAATTACCACTTACGCTTACGGACATCATGCGATTGCAAACCAACTCACTATTGACGTTGATGTGATACACTAGTGTATAATAGATCTTGGTGGTATTTCTGTATTTCTAGAAATTACTTGTAATTCCTCTCGCAGAAATGCTCTACTAGGCTTTGCCTCTCACAGTTGCACCACAGAGCGGTCTCATGCTTGTTCATCCGCAGGCTCAAAATGATAACGTGTTGGTTGCCATCGAAAGTCAATCCGATCAGCGATTGTAAATACATCAATGGACAATACAGGGTCAGTAGCACGACGTTGTCCACCTTCAAATTCCCCAGGTGCAGACAGATACCAAACAAAATTGTTTCCGAGTGATTCTAAGAGCGATGGTTTTGAAATCATTTTATAGGTAACGGTAAGTCTTCTGTCGAATCGCATCAGCGGATTTTAATCCAATCGCACGTGTGATTTCATTATTCAAAGCTGCTATGACTGAATGAAGCCTTGTTACCCACTCGCGAGATCGCTCTGCGATCCGAAACCTCATTAACAATAACTTGATCATGATGTATATTAACATGTCCAACACGAACCTGTACATGGTGTTTTGTCAACAACGCACCAACTGTTCCAAGAAATTCTTTACCTGGATCGACTTGCAATAATCGTGGCCATGTTAATGGTCCACGTGTGTAAATACGATTAATCGCATCTGCGACACTTTCTGAATCTTGAGATGTCAGCGGTTCCACTTCCATGTATCTGCTAGGGATATCTACAATGGTTAGCGCATATTCGTATGTGTCCACGTACCCAATCATGTGGAAGAAATCAAAGATCAGCCCTGAGAATTTTGTTAGGTGTTTGGATATCAAACAAAATCTTTTTTGGTTCTGGTAGGTAAATTTGCCACAGCACTTGTTTACCCAATCATACTCTAGCAATACCATGGTTGACCGCTACTGCGTTTGCTAATTTTTCAACAGCAGCTTCGCCTTTTTAATACCTGCATGGAATGTAGTATATTTTTGATAATTCCCATTCAGCAACTACACTCTTTTTATCCATGTTTGTTTATTATATCAATATATTTTACCTCCATTGAGTGGACTTTGTCCACTGCATAAAAACAATCTTGGTATTCATACCTCCTTTGATGATCCATCTAGCAATTCTTTCTCTGGGTGTAGGATTAATAGTGTTTAAGTCATGGATGAGATCTACATCGGCACATTGACATTCATGGATATCGTTTGATGCTTTGTAAGCAAGATCATGTCGGTAACATGAAGCAGCAACACAGTTTATGGGTGCTTTCCCAGGTGCTGGTCGATTGTTAGAATCTTGTTGTATATCCAGCCGTATTCCAGGCCCACAGCAATTGTATCCAAGAATCTGCTTTTCACCAGGGTATTTACTCTATGGTGTCCCGAGTAAGTTTGTTAATGCGGCAGCAGCATCACCGCCGACGACTTTTTTTATATAAAAGTGAACTTTTTTGCACCACATCGAACACAAGTTCCAGCGATTGCAAATTTACCATCATGTGTTTGAACTCGAGTTGGATTCGCAGTACGTGTTTTTGTGCGGCATCGGACACAATATGAAGTCATGATTGTATTAAACAACAATTTTGTTCACACTGAATATGGCATCACGAAAAGAAAACATGAATATGCTTTGGGAAAACCAAAGATGCTTTGGGAAAAATCAACGATTTGAAAAGCTCTGTTTTCACCATCATTGACTTTTCCGCGCATGCAGCGCCCAAACCACTCAAGCACGGTAACATGTTTCCAAACTCGGCTTGCGGGCTAATCATTGGTCCGACCGGTTCAGGAAAAACTTAACTGTTGTTGAATATAATTTTACAATGCTTAATGTGGAATCACCTGTGCGTGATTGCGCTGACGGCTGAAGATCAGCCGTGTTATGATGTACCCAGGGATTTTTCAGAAGCGCTTCAGGGGTCGTCAAGAAGCAAAGCTGGGATGATTTCATCATCCACCGTTGATTCCAAATTCAGCTTGGGCGCTAATCATTGGTCCATCCGGTTCAGGAAAAACCTAACTGTTGTTGAATATAATTTTACAATGCTTGAGGTGGAATAACCTGAACATGATTGCGCCGTCGGCTGATGATCAGCCGTGTGATGGTGTACCCAGGGATATTTCGGAAGTGCTTCAGGCATCGTTGAGAAGCAAAGCTGGGACAATTTCATCATCCACCAATGATTTCGTTTCCACAATTGATGAAGCACCTATGATTGATGACCTTGATCCGAGTAAGATTAATCTTGTCGTGTATGCGATGTAATGCTTGAACACCCAATCAATCCCGTGCAAATATTTTCCCGAGGTCGACATAAAAACACAGATGTGATTTATTTAACACAATGATATGCACATGTACCTAAAGTAATCTGAGAGAACTGTAACATGTTGCTGATGTTTCGTGGTATTGACGCGCATGGTCTCTCAAACATTCATTGGGCCTGGTGCGCTGGCGACCACTCGTGGGATGAGTTCTAAATATGTTTACAGATGTCACACAGGAGCCGTATAGTTTTCTCACTATTGACTTGAAGAAAGCCTCCGACTCTACTGGGGGAAAATATCGAGTCGGTTTGGATAAACCAATTTAACAACCATGCTAAATATATAAAATAACAAAATCTGCCAGCGATGCCATAGCAGAAGCTGTAGACCCACGTCGCAAAGCCGTGAATGATCAACTAGAATTGCTATACAAGTATATGGATGCACGCAAACGTGTCAAAGATATTTTCACAGTAGCGAGAATACGCACGGGAAGATCTCACAGAGGGCTTTGAATGAACATTTGTACCGCTGATTAAGCCGTCAAAAGCGATTGCGGCCAAGATTGCAGAAACCGAGGAATGTGTTGAGGATATTAAAAATGCTACAAGAGCAACCATGGAACTTGTGGCAGTGCTGATGGAAACAGAAAACGAACCTGGTCCAATTCATACGATAGCCAAATGCGCCAAGGATATTAAGAAAGCCACGAGGGCAACTGTGGTTACTATTGAACACTTGCCAGGTGCGATTGAGAAATTTCAAGAAGGTTTAGATACAACCAGCGTAAGAAAGTTGGTGTGGTCGCAAAAGGTATTCAGGTACTTGACTAAAGAGTTACAGAGGCAATTCAAAATCTTCCAACAATAGAAACACCCAGGTATCAATCAATGATGGAAACACCACCCGCTTTCTTTTAAGAAGAAGCTCGCCAGTGGATCCTTGAAAATCCTATGTGTGCCGCTCTTTCCGCCCCCCCCCCCCAACTGGAGAGAACATATGTTGAAAGTACCAGCAAAGACAAATGATGCATACATGGATGTTGAATGTCCTAAAATGGTACTTAAGGAGTTTACTGGAAAACAAAAGCCAGCGGTAAGTTGTGGATTCTTTTCAAATGCACATATAATGAATTTATGACCGGGGTCCCTGAACAAGGCAAGAAATTGTGGAACACATATATACAAAGATACGAACGTCCACCAGGACCCCAACAACAACAACAACAACCTGTAGGAAGAAGTTTTGTGTGGAAATATCATCTACGTAGATATCATAACCACACCGGGTTCAAAACCGCAGGCGAATGCGTGTCTGTGGACCAACAACAGGTAAATGAACTCTTGGATTGGTTGGATATACTAGAGGGATCAGTTCACGCCGGCAACAACGCACCAGAAATCGTTAATGAGGCCGCATCAATTTGTCAAGGATTGCTCTCCAATGACATCACGGACCTGGTGACGTTTCGCTTGCTAATGCTTGTTGAAGATATCGATGATTTATACGACTAACATCCTGATAAGTTCTGAATCACTTTCTGTTGAAACACTTCGACTTTTACATAAAAGCTATGTTGCGATGCAGTGCGTTGTTGCAAATACAACCACGAGTGTTACCTCGATCACGATCTCGTCAACAAAACCAGAATTCTTTGTGACTTTTTCTACACCAATTACCGCAGGAGAATTCCGCACATTTGAGATTGCACTTGCATCGTTGAGAGTTTATTACAGTTGGCCTAATATTCGATCGCGACCATTTGGTGGTCTTGGTGCAAATAACTAATTTGTGTTTTCACTGGACAGTGGCGTCACCTGGAATAATATCTAATTCCTGCGGGCGCGTATAACATGGAATCAATCAATGAAGATATTCGACGGAGAATCACATTGGTGACCGGCAAAGTCTCTAAACAAATTTATACGTGAACACAAGCCCACACTCAGCTCTGTCATCCGGATCGAATTTGCACCGTCGAGGTTGACATCGCACAGTCATCAATAAGAACAATTTTAGCTTGGACTGAAGAGATTCCAGACGACAAACAATGTTTACGCATGGGGTACCATGTTGAGCCTGGCATTGTTAATATTACATCAATGATTCAAATTAATTTAACCTGTGAGGCCATCAGTGGCAGTTATGAAAGTGGAGTTTCCACAAGCGTGGATTCTCAAGGTTATATATCGTTTAGTTTTTCCCCAACTGCTAAACCTGGTGATTTGATATCAATTATTCCCACGTCACCGGTGTATCTTCTATGCCACAATCCTTGGTTGACACATATCCGTTTCACCCTTGCGGATCAGGATGGGTACATGTTGGACCTGCGTGGTGAGACCATGACAATACAACTGTACAGTAGAGATCGACCTGATATTTAATATAATGACAATCGTACATGGACTGTGATACCAGTGTGTATTGTTGACGAAAGAAAACCTTTTTTACATGGCATATTACCGAAATGGTCTTGGTGATGTTGTCCAAGGATTTTTACAGGTGCACCAAAGGTTCTAGCGGCATTGTCTTCACATGCTGCACTGATCACTAAACAAGTTGTGAGTTATTAATAGCATCAAAAACGTTGCTGCGGATTGGTTAAAAAATCTGGAATTGCCAGCAGTTCAATCTATTCGAGATCGACTATGACAATTAGTACCTCGAGAACCTCTGCGGGTAGAACTAAAAACAGTTACACTTCCATTAACAGCAACAATGCCCGCGCCAGTCAGTAAAATCATCAATGATGCTGCTCAACAACGTCTGGCTGATTCAATGCTTGCAAATGCAGTAATGGGAAGCGAATTATGGTTGTGGACTGGACCTGGGCACGGACAGCAATTACGTCTCACAAAAAGGTATTAGACGAACCAATTAATGTACAAGTAAAAACAATGGAAAAATGTAAAGAAGTATCCGTTCCGGCGTTTGACATAGACGTGCCTTTGACGGTAGATTGAAGTAAAAAAGACTTTCAGTATTATTCGTACCTGGCTAGGGTCCTTAATCAAGATGACTGAATAGAATTACAAGTGCATGACACGTCGCTGTATTTTCCTCCCTGTTAAGTTTTCTTAGAAATTGATGGAGTACTAGTACAAAACGACGTTTCCAATACCGAATATTACCACAGTGATAAGGTTAGATTTGTTAACAATGTCATCATGGCGTTGTTTAGCAGAGCACTTTATTCCATCGATGGAAAGGATATCGAAGCATGTCTGAGCAATGTTGACATTGATACGACAACTCTTGGACTCGCCATATACAGTGATGCTTATGCGAGATCCGCTGGCCCGTCTATCATGTTTCATAAGGATGCAAACAACCATGCTGAGCATGTACAATTTGTAATACAACAGCCAAATAACCACCCAGATCCCACTGTCACTTAATCTATATAAAATTTTACATTTTATAATCGTAATTACAAGACTGGATTCACAGCGTGTCAAGGGCAACTTCTTGAACCCTCATTGAGGTTTTCGTGCACGATTCTTCTCAGTCATATCTTTGGGTTTTGCAGATATGTTCGCAAGGCTATTTTCGGAGCCAAGCACACAGTGACATTATAGCAAAAGCCTAACAGCAATGATGCAATTTGGCATGCTGATGGTGTTGCTGATGGTAAAGTTATATTATCAAAATTAACATTCTGAATGCCTGTGATAATTCCTTCAATGGCCGCAGAAAGACATTTGTTATCGATTATGAGTTTTGGAGGCACATCTCCGCTATCATTTCACACGCTCACCACAGACTTGATAGAAAGCAGTGTTCAGCAGTTTTCATGGCAAATAACTACTCAACAAAGTATCAACGCACCCAGACAAGTGTTTGTGGCATTTGAAGCTATGGGGCATGAAAATGGTGGGCAACTCTGTAATAAAATAGCATTTGACAACTTAGGAGTGCCTGAAAGTTTCTCTGCGATTAAACGGTCATCAGGAACCTGCCGAAGAAATTATTCTTGACTTCGAAAACAATCATGTCGCACGTGCATATCACAAGCTGTTATCGTTCATGGACCGGGCTCAAAATGTTGACAAAGGTCTGCATATTTCCCAAAAAGGCTTCACTGGGTTGTACCCAATTTATTACTTTAACCTTGAGCACCTGGACATGGTTAAGCAGTCTGTGGTTGACATACACTTTCATGCACATGTTACTCAACCACCTGTTGCCCCCAATCCACTCAATTACCGATGTATTGCTGTGATTGTCTTTGATAAGCTGCTGTTGTTGGAGGGTGTAGGTGGTCGAATGAGGGTTATTGACGCACCAGTGGAAAACTAGTAAAGTTTTTTTAAACTAGAAATTGAACCTGTTACGTTTGTAAATAATAATGTCCTACCATGAAGTTAATGTTGGCCTTAGTCCAAAACAGCTTATGAAAATCAAAAGAGCAATACGAAATGATTGTGGAGTCACATTGAAACTTTCGCCTGCAAAATTGACTGGAATTGTCCCCGTGTTGTTGACCCAAACACAACTCGATCAGCTCAATGTGGCTAAATGAAAAAACACCTCAGTTATCGAATTCAGAGGTGACACGGCTGCAAAAATCTGGTGGAATATTTCCATTCCTTGTGGTGATTCCAGAGCTGTTATCGGCTGCGGCTCCTGTGGTTGCAAAAGCGGATGCGTTTGAGGCTGTCAGAACTGCATATGGAATGGTGCTTAAAAAGGCGGTCAGTGAAAACATCTATGATTGAATAAAAAAAAGGAAAAGGCCTTCGGTTACCAGGAACGAGTTACAGAATACCCTCAGGCAGAGGTCATCAACTAACCGGTACAACTCGCAGAAGGCCTTGACGCTAACCAATGTTGATTTACTCGTGGTGGTAAAATCAGTCAAGCATTTCTGAGATGTCTTTATGGGGAATGAACTAGCATCTATGATCCCACACGCAAGAGAAACCAGCGTTGTTAGCCTGGATTTATGAACAGGACACGGGACTCATTGGGTCGCATACGTGATGACGCCTCGACATCTTTTATATTTTGATTCGTGCAGGCTTACACCACCACTTAAAGTTGTTGATTATTTAATCCAAGGCAGACAAAGTTGTCTACAACTGTTGTATTCAACGCTGCCATTACAAACTTGGTTGGACAGACCAATATGTGGTCATCTTGTTGTTGAAGTGTTGCGTGCACTTGAACGTTCCCCAACCCCGCAAGCGCCTATTGATTGTACCGTAAACTACACTTGCTAGTATACAAAATGCCTATTAACATTTACGGATGCTCAACCCCCCGACAACGTGGAGCTGATGTGGATTTGAACAGGTTTGCCACAAAAGGGGATTTGACTCAGTTTGTTGCTGACGTTGACCTGGGTGAGCTTTTGATTTTCCAAGATCAAACTGGAAAACTTAAAACGTCTAACACTGACATTCAAAATATTGTTTTAAAAGCGGATTAGCCTGAGCTTATTAGCCGGGCTGACATAGACCCAGGCAAGCCTGTGTTTTTTTTTTGATAAAACTGAAAAACTTAAAATTTCTAACGTGGACATCAACAATGTTGTTTTGAGGCTGCGAGGCGCTGTCGTGCAAAACCTGGCCGTGATCAGTGAAGTCGGGGGAATGAAAGACTCTGGTACGTCAATTGCGTTTATCAAAGACTATGTTGATACTGCTAATGCTGAGACAAAACAATACATGGATGATGCTAATGATGTAACGAGACAATACGTGGATGTAACGGTTGCCAAGGTGCCATCACCACGCATAGTAACTTCATGGAGCATAGTTAAAGGAATATTAACCAACGAAGGAGAGGAAACAAAAACCAGCTTAATAAATGGACTATTTACTTTTTTGCCTAGCGTGGATGGCTTTGATAGACCTAAACCTCACATCTTAAAGGTGCGCAAGTTTGGATCATATTTATTCATCATACATGGCTATAAAAGTGGGTGGGGTGTAATAATAATAACGTTCAATTGAAACTGGCCATGGTTTTTCTACAGCACTACCGCATACCACTAAAAACGATATTATTCGAGAAGCTGTCACATTTGTATTCTCAAGATCATTGGTCGTTTAAGATATGGTTTTGAGTGAATGTGGTGTAATACTCTTAGAATGCACAATTGCCCGAGTTGTAAGTATTCCACAGAAGTACGGCAGTTCTACCAGTAAAAAAGGGTAATTGGTTAGAAATGCATGTTGTACAAGAACAAGGCATGGCTGTTGAGGAATTGTACTATACAATTGTATTATTAATAGAAGAATTATGATGGACCCTCAATGTTACTGACATGAAAAAATAACTGAAGCGGAACTGCAACTGCAAGATGAAATTGTCAAGAGAACCACGCTACTTGGGAAATACAAATGTGTGTGTGGTCATTGATGCTATTTGTGGTTTTGGCATGGTGGGAATTGTGAGCACAGCAACTATCATAGGTACACCAATCAGAATCATACATTTACGGCTACATTCGCAAATACGTATCTATTCCGAACTTCTCGCGGTAGCACCAAGAAACCTTAATACGATTAGTAAACTCTACTCAATGGCTATCAAGGATAAAACCATTACCATGGTGGAGTTAACAACCGTATTGGTGGATATGGAAAACCACAGGCAACTCCGAGCACAGATACAGAACCGGGGCAATAGCAGCCAAAAACAATGACTACACTAGCTGGGAAATTCCCATAGCGACCTTGATAGTATTAACCGTAGTGATCACTACGCTGTCTAATTTTGTCGTGTGTGTGCCTGGAGGTGTTTACACCGATGACCTGCGTGGTTTACTACTAAAGTCGCCGATTTTTTTTTTTTTTTTTTTTTTTTTTAACGCATTAAAAATGTCTTGGGGGACCTTGTCACAGTGGCAGTTTGAAAATCTGTAGCAGGTTCAGGAGTTTACTACCAGAGCATTCAATTTTTTTTACTGCGCAACAAAATTTCACGGGGGACCTCACTTGTGAGGATTCGGGACCGTGTTGGTGAAATTGTGTTGGGAGCTCTTTTCATGCTAGTGAAATTACATTTTGTAAACCTGCTTCATATGCACTAATATGCAACGATCGAGACAAAAAGTACTAAACTCATGAGGTATAGAAGAGATGATGTATCTTAGTAACAAAAATCGAAATCGCCCAATGTACCTCTACTTCTTGTAAACTCATGAAAAGGTATGGGGTTTATTTTTTGTAGTAAAATTAAGCTATCTATCATACGTTCTATTTTACCTGACAAAGTTTGTTCACGTCCATAAAGAAAGCAAATTAATAATAAAATCATCACTCAATGCAAAAAACAAAAACAAAAAAAAACAAAAACAAGTGCATGCTAACAACTACTTTCAAGTTGGAAAGAACTGCTAACACTATAACAGCAACGACGACTTTAACAACTACTACTACTACAATCATTAACTTTCATGCTATTCTCTCTTCTCCCTTCAACTCTTTGACTTGATGTTCAGATAGACATGGATTAAATTACTACTGATATTGTGCACATAGTCAACACAACAACAACACATGATCAGGCTGTAATTTGCATAATACATATATAAATGCGAACAATCACTCTCACTATACCATAATTTGTGCGTCATTTTGGGTGGCAAAAATTATTATAAATATAAAGTACGTAGTTTTATTGGAATTCAATGCACACGCTCTAATGTCACACACTTAGCCCCTTAAGATTGAATCAGTACACTCACACCTCTTTTTTTCTGAGAGGTTTTAGGTCAATCAGTACGTATACAATATATTTCAGTACATATTTGGGATGAAGCAAACGTAATTCGATTAGCTATCAGTTCAAAATAAACCTGCAAAATTAAGTGACTATAGGACACTTTAATATTGTCTACAGTGAATAAAGTTCACTGACAACACAAAAGCATGGCTTTAATATAAAGTTAATAAACACAGACAAAATGCTAGACTTATCCAGTCTAGGTGTACATTGGGAATAAATTGTAATATGTGTTTTTCGCAATCACTCCTACTGTACCATAATTTGTGCATGATTTGTTGCATTTTATAAAGTAGATTTTAGAGCAAAAATGTTTTTTCCAATTTTAAGTTAGTCTTTATTTGTCATAGTGAAATCTCTATTTCCCTATGTCTTGCAATCTTCTAAATGAGAAAGCGAATGAAGCCACTTATCATTCTCAATATTATTTTTGAAGTTCCATGAAGCTTCAACAGATAAGAAAATTTTAATTTTTTTTTTCTGGCAAAAATTACTAACAAATTTCAGAAGTGCTTCTGGCATGAAGAATCTAGTTTTGTAGACATATGGAATCAAATATTATGAACAAAATATGTTTATTCTCTTAATAGTTTAGATAATACACTTAACAAATACCTTTAATCAGCAATTGTTATAAGATCAGCATTTAAATATAGACAAAGCTATGATCAGGAAAAGAAATGGGCCGAAATACTGTCCGAACATAATTCCAGCTATGTTCGTTCTGTCTAAGGTTATGATGTGTTCCTTTTATACAAGGATTTTCACAACAAAACTTTATTTGAGGAAGGTATTGCCTTAGATAACACTCATGCATATAACATCACACATCTTTATGCATTTTCCTTTGAGTACTTGACAAATGCATAGGAATATATATATATATATATATATATATATATATATATATATATATATATATTATACAGACAGAGTGTTTTGGTTTTGTTTAACTTCAATTTAAATACCAATTTATTCATATTTGGTATATATGAATTATTTTATTTCTATTCATCTACATATAAAAACAAAAGCAGATGTAAGCCTCAAGCACATATATTCAGCAGTCGCTCCTATTCCTGTTTTATATATATATGTAGTTTTTATGTACCATATCTCTTACTGGTGTACAGCAACTGCAGTTACAATTCAACCTGGATTTCCATATGTTAACGAGTTTAAATTGCACGTTTTATGTGGACCAGTGTGCATCCATATTTGCGATCTTTTGGCAAGTCTTCCGCAAAACGTGTGTTGACATTGAAAGGTAGGCGTGTCTTGGAAATCAGTGATATAAAATGTTCTAACTTTTTTAGTAAACAATCATCTATACAGGAGTATGTCCTAAATGTCAAACTACAAATATCTTGATATTATTTGCTCACAATTATTTGCCTCAGTTTTATTTTTATAAATGTAAGTTGGTTAACGTGTAAAACTATGGTTGCAAAACCATTAATAACTTGTCCATTTATTTAATCTTTGAAAGATTTATTTGACTTCGTTTGCCATACTTGAGAAAAATCTAACAAGAAATTTCAAGAATTCAGCACGAAAGAACATATTATTTTCACATGCTCCTAAAATTCGTCAGCTCACTGGAACATATCTTTTACTATTGTCAGCCACTGTCTTAAGTACTTTAAGTGGTGGTAAATGAATCAGATCAATCAAATGAGCAGTTTGACTTCTTTACTATTTCATGCTTCTTTCAAGAACCTTTCAAGTTGATTTTCTTGTCTTACAGAGTATATTAGTTTCTTTAAATATGTTTATCGTAAGCAGTAAAAAAAAAATGAAATATGTGCATTTTGACAGAGTTTTACTAACTCTTTAGGTTGTAAAAATTATGTTTACAAATTTATTTTTACACAAAGGTAAAATACTAGATGATGATAAATGTATTTTTGGGGAATTGGAAAAGGAGCAAATTGCATACTTATTATTTGAATGTAGACTAGTAAATCATTTGTGGATTAAGTTAGAACAGTGGTTGAAGGATAATTTTAATATTACCGGTAAAAAGAAATTTGACAAACTATAACATTTGGAACTGATGGTTCAAATGTTATTTACTTTCTGACTTATAACAAAACATTTTATCTATAGCTCAGAATTTTTCACAATTCTTTAAATCACCTTTAAACGTTGAAGTTCAGACTTTTAGTAGGTATTTTAAACTTGAGAAATATATTTCACAGGTAAAGCAGTCCATTAAAATAAGTTTGTAAAAAAAAATCACAATTCTTTAAATCACCTTTAAATGTTGAAGTTCAGACTTTTAGTAGGTATTTTAAACTTGAGATATATATTTCACAGGTAAAGCAGTCCAGTAAAATAATTTTGTACAAATGATCAGACATTTATACATATTTTGATAGGCCGATAAAAGTTTCACCCATTATGGTTCTTCTTGCTTGTAAAATAAAATACCAAAGAGACTCTTTGATTTCTTCAAGATATTTTCTGTTTCAATTACTGCTCATATAAGTAATTAGATTACCCTAGAGCGTCCTATTTATTAGATTTGGCTTTTGGCCAATGTGTGTTTTGGGGATGTTTTTATTCTTTAAGATGAAGAGTACTTTTTTTGTTGGACTGTCTTTCTCTTTCTTACACAAAACGATCAAATATAATAAATGAATACTATACCCATGACACACCCCATAAACTGAATATTCAGTTGCCTACAGATATAGAATATCTCATCTCCCAGGGTGTGAAACAACTGCTTATGTACATATGTTAAGTTCTTCCATTTAGCTTTATTTCATCACTGTGTTCCTTATGGAATATGTATATACTTACAAGCTAACGTAGGTAAGAGTTACCTATCCCTTCTGTAATTAAATTTTTCCCTTTATTCTGCCTCTATCATACTCTTCTTCATGCGATTAAAACACTTTCTCATATGTGCTACCAAATATAAGACTTTTCTGTCCTATACCAAACAATGCCATCTATTTACAAAATAAGGTGTTCAAAAATACCCTTCAAAACAAACCATGCAACAAAAACTTCTATGCAACAAACAAACTAAATTCCTTCCTTTTCAAACATTTCATGCATATTAACCTCAGTTACAACTTTCTTACATGCCATTACTCTTGTGTCCTCTATTGGTACTTTCCTAAAGAAAAGTACCAACCTTATTCTTGTTTACATACATATCGACATACAGTATTGACTGTATCTATCAACATTACACTTAATGTCATGATCATGCTCATGCTCATGTTATGTATTTGTATATGTCAGTTTGTATGTATTCTTTTTATTTAAGATGTTTCTATATCTTCTTATTCTAAAATAAAGAATGAAAATGTTATTCAACTCTGCAATTGGGTATCTTATTTATATCATAAATTGTGTGGAATACAGGTGTTTGCACAGTGTAGTGAAGGAGAAGTAATTCAATGATCAACCTTAACAGTCTTTTCAAAATTTACTTCAGCTTTAGATGAGGGTAAGGAACTCAAGGACTTTGCGAGTGATACTTTTTTTTTTTTGTTGCATTTTTATATCAGATAAAACCAATAGTAAAACTCCTGCAAGATGTGCAAAGATTTCTCTTGTGATTTTAAAAAAAAATAATTCTACTTTATAAGATCAATTGTATATAAGTAAAAAAAAAAAAAAAAAAAAAAAAAAAGGAAAATTCTTTTTATATGAACCACATAGCTAAAATTAAAAGTTAGCAGAGAATTTTGACTTATTTTGTCGTTGTATGAGAGAAAAGCTTAGGTCTGGATAGAACATGCAATACTTGGTACTAATAGGTTAGCACCATTGGGACACTACAAATAAGAGCATGTTTCACTATTTATTTAAAATAAATCTTTGTATCAGGTTTGTAAGTATAATGGTCAAGGATGCAACAATCGTAGACTGCATTTGCACTATAAGAGTTTAAATTTTTATACAGGAATTTCCTATCAACGCCAGTTGAACAGAAAAGTAATGTTTACAAGACAATGCTACTTTATCTTGGCGTGTGATTCTTTAAAAAAAAAATGAAATTAAATGATAAATGTGTAATAATTTAATCAAATTGATTACAAATGAATTGTATTTGTACTTAAACACACATACACCCATGTGTGGGTGTGTTGGATTGTCACTGTTGTACATACGAGAAACATTAAAAGTTTTATTTTAACTAAAACAATAATAAATAATAGCGCGCTTAAGTCAACATAAGTCATTGCCACATTTCTTCTATCTATAAGTTGCATTATTGTATTCAAATATGCTTTTCAATGCACTCAGAACGGAAACGTCGGTAAATTTCTCTTTGCCTAAATGGAAGAACATGTAAGGATCTGAGGCAGTGTACATTAGCTTGCCTCTGGCAACTTCCCTTCTGTGCCCTATGGCATTGATAACATTTCCATTTCTCTTCAAAAGGTCCACTTGTTCCATGACACTTGTGTCAATTTCCTTTCAATTGGTCAATAAAACAATCACCTCCTCTCGCACCACTTCTTGCTCCGCTCAAGGCTATAAACCCATTTTGATTCACATATTGAAAAGCCTTAGTCAGACTGGCAACTGATGTGGAATCCTGGTAAAGTATTTGGATTTTTGTATGCATTTCAGTATCAGATATGCAGGTCTTAAAATAAAAAAAAGCACTTTAGGTTCTGAAGCATATTTCACGAGACTGACCCTAACCTTATTGCTTTCGATGGTGACGAAGGATGTTATGCTTTGTAAGGTGTCCAATGCACCTTGGAATTGCGATATAGAAATGGAACTGCTCACATCCAAGAGGTAAAGCAAATCAGTGACCTTGTTTGAACATGCTAAGAAAACAAAAATATCCCTTATTCTCTTTTAGTTATCAATTGACAAGGATACGGTGATACAATACAGATAGAAATGTATATAGATGTAGCTGTAGATGAAAAGCATAAATGGTAACAAAGATGCACTCGTTTGCATTTATCTGAAAAAATTATGACTTGTAAGGATTGACTAATAAAAGTATCACAAAATACAGGTACACAGAAAATTCAAGAAACAAACCTAAGTAATAAATAATGTTTCTCATAACTAGACGATTTTCATCTTAAGGCTTCTACTAAAGTTTTAATTATATTACACTAGAAAGTCATATAATAGTTTTATAGTTTTCTTCAAGATGCTTTCAATCCTAAATGATTATCAAACTGATACATTTTAGTGTAATAATAAGGTAGGGAAATTTAAATAATTCACACTCATTTCCTATATATCTGCTTGGGCAATGACACTTGTAATTGCCAATAGTATTACTGCTGGTAGATCTTTGCTGACATGGATTGAATTAGCATATGTCGATATCTGAAAGAAAAATAATCTATTCAGTTTTGTACCAACTGGATTTAGTAAAAAATAGATCAATCAATGTAATTGCCGGACGTACTTTTGGCCACTTATCCTTGATTGTGCTTTAAAAGCTGCAGAAAAATGTCATCACTCATTGGAAAATTTAACTGGTATACTTTCCAAATCTCCACACGTGGGACTCTATTTGGAACATAATTATCTTCAACCATGACATGGTTACATTCGTTGAATTTTCAACCCATTTTTTGCGCTATATCAGATAAGTTATATAAATTATAATTTCTTTCATGGAATATTATTACTTTTAATGGAAAATAACCCTTTTTCTCTTTGTATGGTCAACTTTATGTGCCATGAAAGCATATACATATATATATATATATATATATATATATATATATATATATATATATATATATATATATATATATATTGGTCAAAACAATTTATTCATTGTCCACTTTACATTCCTTTCTCTTATTTTTTTTTTTTTTTTTAAATTTAAACAACATGTTATTGAAGAAAAAATAAAAGAAAACAATACATTCATTCAGCTTTCTCTATATTTGTTGGTGTCATGGATTCAACCCATTAAATATTCCAATTGACCGAATCATCTGTACCAGTGAGAAAAAGGAGATAGCATTGCAATATAGCGGAATATATCTATATTCAAATTGACTATCATCTGTACCAGTGAGAAAAGGGAGATAGTGTTGCAATGTAATGGAATATATCTATATTCCAATTACCTGAATCATGCGTACCAGTGAGAAAAGGGAGATAGTCTTGCAATGTAATGGAATATATCTATATTCTAATTGACTGTATCATCTGTACCAGTGAGAAAAGGGAGATAGTCTTGCAATGTAATGGAATATATCTATGTTCTAATTGACTGTATCATCTGTACCAGCGAGTAAAGGGAGATAGTCTTGCAATGTAATGGAATATATCTATGTTCTAATTGACTGTATCATCTGTACCAGCGAGAAAAGGGAGATAGTGTTTCAATGTAATGGAATATATCTATATTCCAATTACCTGAATCATGCGTACCAGTGAGAAAAGGGAGATAGTCTTGCAATGTAATGGAATATATCTATATTCTAATTGACTGTATCATCTGTACCAGCGAGAAAAGGGAGATAGTCTTGCAATGTAGTGGAATATATCTATGTTCTAATTGACTGTATCATCAGTACCAGCGAGAAAAGGTAGATAGTGTTTCAATGTAATGGAATATATCTATATTCCAATTACCTGAATCATGCGTACCAGTGAGAAAAGGGAGATAGTCTTGCAATGTAATGGAATATATCTATGTTCTAATTGACCGTATCATCTGTATCAGCGAGAAAAGGGAGATAGTGTTTCAATGTAATGGAATATATCTATATTCCAATTACCTGAATCATGCGTACCAGTGAGAAAAGGGAGATAGTGTTTCAATGTAATGGAATATATCTATGTTCTAATTGACTGTATCATCTGTACCAGCGAGAAAAGGGAGATAGTGTTGCAATGTAGCGGAATATATCTATAGGTATACTCTTATAGTTTTTGACCGGGAAAAGTATAGGATTCTCATCGACAAGCGACTTTCATCACTTCCTACTTTTCATTGGTTCTTTATTTGCCTTATAATTGGATTGCACACACCTTCTCCACAATCTGAGCCAGTAAACTTGGGTGGACAGTCACGTTTCCAAGCTGTCTGACCGCCGTTGACACACATCCCTCCATTTTTGAATCTCAAGTAGCATGGCCTAATGGAATCACATCAAGCTAAAACAATTTGTAATTCTATACAATTCTTTTCCCAGAAAACGATAGATATTAAATAAATTTGCCTCTATAACATGTTCATTAGTAATTGTGTTTCTTTTCTTACACAAAGAAAGTACAATATATTATTAGGAGTTTCAATCCTTTTTTAAAAGGAATTATGGAAAAATTATTGTAATATTTTTGTAATAAGAAATCAAAATACGGAGTAAGTGGGAGTGACAAGTAAAAATTGAGAATTTCATCTATGAATTCTTTTCAGAATGTCTCACATCATCATCATCAAGGCTGTATTTGTACATTTTCAGCATACTGTGAATGCAATTTATAATCATGAACTCATCACACACACAAGATTCTTTTATGCTTCATAATGTAATTATAGTGATTGTTTTTATTAGTGCAGCATATCATACGATTGTACCAGAAATACCAAAAGTGAGGAAAATTAAATACAGCCAATTTTGAGGGAATATTTTACTGTTCATGATCACTAAATATTAATATCTGGTCACTCAAATTATTTTTGCAGACGAGATTTTAAACGCGAGTTTAGTCTTGAATGAAGCACAGTAATTGCCAGATGTATTGTTTGTTTTGTTTCTTGTTGGCATTTCTAGATGAATATTAAGCAAGTTACCTATTTGTTTCTCCCCTGCAAACTCAAGGAAGAAAAATAGTCCCAATGCGCCCTCCTGTGTATTTTAAGGGGCAACTAATGGAGACACAAGTTGCCATGTGCAATGGTTAGCATGAAGAACTCACGACCGGAAGAGTGCAGGTTCGAATCGTAGTATGAGATCAGCCTGGGTGGGCTACCGTGCTGTGTATTATGGCAAGGCCATTCACTCCAACTGCCTCGGAACTGAATAACTCACTTGTGTTCCTGTACCATAAACATGAAACCAATCCAATTGTTTAGCAGACCATGTTTCTGTCAAAGAAGTGTTGAGTTAGCTTATAATGTTTTTTAAGCACTTAAGTCCATCGGTAAACTTATTGGAAAAATCACACAGGGTCTTAATTTTGATAAAGGCTTGTCATATTCATTCATGTTCATTTTTCCTGGTGTTATTTTCTTCAAATCCCAAATGATGCTGCATAAATATTTATATATAGATATATATATATATATATATATATATATATATATATATATATATATATATATATATATATATATATATGCACACTATGCACAATTATAAGCACTTACAAAACTTTTCGCACATATATCCAAGCAGAGAACCGCAAGGCAAGTCATTCAACATTTGGTTTTCCGCATACATCTCGAGACAATTTTCATTACCAACAGCATTGTTAGGTTCAGCTGAATAGATTTTATGGAAAAAATTTTTTTTATTTAAGCATGCAATTGTATGGGTCTAGATAAGTGTGGTACAAGCCTTTTCCAAGTATTTGGTAATGAATTGTTGGTTGTCAAAATAAAACAGCTCTCTCTCTCTCTCTCTCTCTCTCTCTCTCTCTCTCTCTCTCTCTCTCTCTCTTTTTCTTTGCTTTATAGGGCACCAAACACAGTAATATAGATATAAGTAAATTGTTGCGAGAAATAATATAACATCATACAAGAAATATGTATGGCTAAATATTGTTCATTATACTAGGTAACTACTCTACTACAAAGAGTGTATGTCAGTCCATTTTAGATCTTGCAAGTTTGAATGATATTGTGACATATTTTGTTTATATCCATTCATGCACAAACAAATGTGGATAACTTGGTCGATGTCATCATTTATTTTATTCTGGTAGTTTACAGCTGGGCAGATCAGATGCACAGGCTTCCTACAAATTTGAAGTCCAGTTGAATACGTATGATTTGCAAAACAGAAAGATTAGTAAGATAATATGAAGAACCGAATAGAATTACCAAAGAAAAGAATTCTGGGTCTAAAGGTAGTCTCCGAGTTCTATTATTTTTTTATCTACGAAGAAAGAAACTACTTACAGGGTACATAAACTTACTGAAAAATCATGTCATAATGCATAGCTTAGCTGATTATATTGCTTGTAGACACTATTTAACACAAATTAGGTCTAACTGAGAATTAGAAGTCGACTTATGTGATACAATGTTATCAACGATTGACGGTAGTTGTTGAATAGTTTAAAAGTTTCAACCTTAGAAGACTATTAGTGTGATTAAATTGAAACTACAGAGTGAAATGACACTTGTTTTACATCAGGAGTATCATTCTTGTCAAAAGATGTCGCGCAACGTCGGTTGTTTTAATGAATGCTTAATCCATCCTAAATAAATTTTTTCATTATATTTACGTGTGCAGAAAGTGTGAGATAAGGCATGACTGAACTAAAACATCATTTTAATTAAAGTTAGAATGCACAAAAGTCGATATTGAAATCAAACTGCAGAAGGACCTAATCTCTCTTTCAGAATGGTGTAAATCTAATTACAATGATAATCAACCCACTTGGCAACAACTGGCTGATAAACAGGACTTTAAATTATTTATCGAAGGTATAAACATTTTTTCTCAACAACTTCTTGGGGCATTTATGGGTCAAAATCTACACTGGCACATTCAAATTGATCAGGTTTGGTCAATAATTTCAGATAAAATTAATATGCTAAAATTTATATCCTCATATATTCCAACTAATACACTTATTGACTATGGGTGCAATATTTTGGGTAAAGCATCAGAACATGACATTGAACAAATAAATAAACCCCCAAAATGAGCAGCCAGATTGATATTAAATGCTGACTTGCAAGATATTTTATTCAATGACAGTGTCGTATGTTTGTGCATTACATCCTTATCTGTGTGCGTGTGTCCTGTGTTTGTGTGTGTTTGTGAGTATAGTTGAGTTTTATAGGTCTAATAGTCTTACAGTATACTAATGTATGTTATTGCCCTTGTAATCTGTGCTGTACATATCCATCAGTATGTTTTGTAAATATGTTGAGATCTACATGTTAGAATGGCTTATTGACAAGTATATAGTCTTTAAAAAAAAATTATATACAAATATATAAACAATTAGGTCACCTACCTGCGTCTCTCTGTTTATGCACCTCCAAATAGATTGTGAGTGCATATTTTGGGCACCTATCCAATACACAGGTATTGACACTGACACCTTCAGTATTTCTGCTACGATTGGTCAATATTAGTGCTATTATTCATCACTCTAAACTTATTTGTTTTCTGTGAGCATGATGATGAACATGTTCTAGATTTTCTCTTTTGTTACTCAACACCAGTGCTTGTTACTTGTAGGGCACATGAAGTGATCATAATGACTTTATTCATCTGCTTGTTTAAATTTATCACTTCACAAGAATAATATCATTCCATTTAACTAAACGTTTTCTTAAATATCCCTGAGCATATTCCGGTATGATATCCTCAAGGGGTCTGCAGCATAAATAGAGTAATTTCACTTTTAGGTATCGAGTCAGGTATTTTTCATTTCAGACATTTCCATGTTTTAAATTTCACCCGACAGGAAGTTCTGCTGTTCAGAGCATTAAATGCAAGTCTGTGAACCACCAGTAAGGTTGCATTTGTATTGTGCATCCGACCACATTATCAGATTAGTATTAATCTGGTTTCAATGCCCTGATGCTCTGTCTTCTATCTATGACTGATCACAAATTGAGCCCTAGATGCCTGTTGAAGAAAACTAAGATGATAAAATTGTTAGGCAGACCTAACCGGAGTATCATTATTACATATTTATAATTTTTTTTCCCCATTAACCCCCAAGATATTACACCAGAAGCTGACCAAAAGTTAAAATCTAAAAACAGCATGTAGTCAAAATTTCCAGTATTTGGTACTAAGCAGGAATTTTCAAACATGTCAAAGCTGAAAACATTTCTTATAATGCCTTAAACTAAATAAATGCTGTCATATTCATTAACTGTACAAGTGAATTAAAAAATGCTGAAAACATGTATCCCAATTTTTTTCCTATGAACAATAATTTGGGGTAAATTAAGAGGAATTGTACATTAGAAATCACCTCGCTTTGATTTATTCCAAAATAAAGCATAATCCAGGTGAATCAAATAGTCCAAATGCATGTTACTATTCATTTTTACAATTTCACCCGTTCTTGTACCAGTAAATTAAAAGTCAAGAAAATACTTAACAACACATCCCCAAAATGGTGAAGGGGTAAACACGTGCTCAAAACTCTAAAGGTTGGCGCTAGCAATCGCCAAAGGAGCAGCCCAGAAGTTTATAACTCTTAAGTTGGCTATCAGTTCTATTTAATTCATATATCTGTTAATTTAAAAGTTATGAAATAGTTATATTGTGTGCTGATTTTGGTCCAAAAGTTTACATAGTTTTGCAGTGTAACATATTTTCGAGCATGTACAAATGATTTATTTAACCATTTCCATGTTGACAAAGTATCTTCTGGTTTGGATGACAATTCTGACCCACATAATTCAAAATTCAATGTCAAGCAAGGCGCACCAGTAAAAATTTTCAAAAATATCTTAAAAAAGGTTTCAAATGTTACTCTTTCTAAAAATGTGTGTGTTTAGTATATATTTGGCAGATTAAGATAATCAAATGCAATTTGGACATTATGTAGTTCGTTTACTCACCTTAAAACATGCGCTAAAATTATAATAAGGCTAGATGCACAAGATTTGGGGGTTTTACTTTGCATCAATACCTATATTTCCATGCAAGAAGCGATCATGGTATGAGGCAAAAATAGACCTGTTTTGGATTCCAGGTCCAATGTTATTTTTGAAAAGCTGTTTAGAGTGATCCCCCAAATTTAAGATGAGTAAATGAACCTACATGACCACACTAATATACACTTTCGCAACATTTATTTTCATAACATACTTTCATTTTCCTATACCATAAGAATACGTTATTTTATCAACATTTTTTTGAAGAAAGTCTATACGAGATTTTTTTTAACAGTGCATCATTTATTGCCACCTAATGTAGTTTTAGTACCTAGTATTTGAGCTATCCAGGACAGACATGCAGCTGCTCGAATGTACGGGTGGAAGGTCGTACATACATATATGGGGCAATCAACATTTTAATCAGAATGTTAATAATATACTATTTTACTTTGCATACTGGTATTGAACTAACTATATAAAATGAGCGTAGATTTTAAAGCCAAATTTGGACCTACTACACGTATCCGGTTGAATTAATTGAAACAAACAACACCGATCCCACTTTAAAATGAAATATGCTGAAGTACATTTATCATGCTGCTGTATGGTCAATCCATTTCAACTGAACTTTTTTAAGCATCAACAGTACTTTCCCCAACATTACCTACCAAATTTTGAAAGATAAAATGATAATAATAAATGCTACTTATCACCTTTTCATGCATGTTCCACAGCTGCCTTTAAAGTGAAAAAAATACGTTTTGCAACCGCAGCTTCTGTCCGTGGTAGAAGCCATCTTTACTATGTCACTGTGCTGCCTGCACCATCTCTTTAGCCAGCACAGTAGGAACATGAACAGACCACTGTGCCAAGTTATTTTATTCGTGTTCCAAAATGTGTTGCGCATTCTGCACAGCGAATTAAGCAGCCTACTAGTAGAAGACCTCAGACCACAATTAATTTTCCTATACAGTCTCTACATTTGTTTTTCAGTACTGAAATTTCCACTGTGTCCAAATTCTAATAAATTATATGCTGATGTAAAGTATCTTCAAGGATAACTCACAGTGAAGTTCTTGTCATAGGTTAATCTGCATTCTTCTGAGAGACTGGACTGTAAACAAAGCAACGTGCAATGGGTCACAGATTTCACTTCCGGATCAGCACCAATGTCTCATTATTCAATGTGCTCTGTCGCCAAAATACACACAGAAACCACACCATAATGCTCACATTCTAAACAATAAACAATTTCCTTTAAATCAATGCTAAGAATGCCTAAATCTAATGCATGCATCACCACCAAAATGAGAGGAAAAAATGCTCTAAAAATAGACTGGGACTACATTCATGGGTACTAAACCGGAAGTATTAATTGTGACCCGAGTCCTATCAGGATTAAATATTTTCACCTGAATGGAAAAAAACTAAAAATAAATGTGTCTGAAATACTGCTGCCAAGTTTCAATGAATTTGATCCATGCATATAAATTTTATCTGACACCACTGTATTAGAAACACTAGGAAGTTCAAACTGGCTGACTATCAAAGATGCACAAAACTTAAAGTTGAATGGTGAATTTATTAATTAAGATAAACACTTGAAATAAACAGTAATTAGTTTTTAGTCCTCATACAAATCTGGCAATTACTAGAAATTAAACCTGGCTGTTAAACTCTCCTAGTAGAGTCAAGTTTAAAATATGATACATGGTGGTTTTTTTTTTATTTGAATTTAAATTAAATTTTCATAAAACTTTAAAAACTCAAGTTGACAAATTTTGTTCTTTTGCAAGATGTCTCCATTCCTTTATCACAAATATCAATGGTTTTCCTTATCAGGTGTGAAGTAATTAAATCAGCGCTTGTCAATAATATGTAGCACCTGAAATCTAGTAGCATCTGAATATGCAAGTTATGAAATATAGTAGCATCTGAATACGCTAGTTAGGGGTAGTAACTAAGGTAGTGATGTCATTTTCACCCCTGAAGGGGAGGAGCTTTTAGATGTTAGGCTTCCAATAGTATCGAAGATTTGGTGGAGTTATATGATACCAGGGAAGCACACCTTTTCCTAATTATATAAGGGGGAGATAGGATAATTCTTGTACTTTTACATGCAGTTATTTTAACTGATACCATGAAAGGGTACACCAAGAAGAAGAAAACTTTACTTTTTTTAAACCAGGAAATATTCCACATGACAAAGCGATCAGATTTCTGACTGATGATACTCAACCAAGTGCTGGGTCTGCTATAATTCTACAGCCATCATTCTACAGCTGAACCTGCAAGAGACAGAAGTGAATCAGCATTAGGGGACACATTTGATCTGTATGAATAAAAATGTTCAAATGTGGAATGATATCATCCATCATTATGGCAATCTGGACAACAGATGTGAGAGACCTGATTTCCAAATTGCTAATGAAATAAAATGGGGACTTGCTTGGAAGCATACCATAATGTGTAAAAACTGCAGTTTTAAGTCACCAGAGTATAAGCTGTTTGAGGAGATAAAAACAGCTAATCCTGGGCCAAATCCTGCTGCTGTAAATATGATGTTTCAAGCTGGACTACAGGATACACCAATGGGCAACACCAGGGCTAGATACCTACTAGCAGCCACTGACATTCCACCACCTAGCAGAACACCCATGCAAAGGGCTTCCAACATTGTAGGTCAAGCTATGGTGCAGCTAAATAAAATGGATATGGCAGACAAGCTGAAATTAGTCCGACAAGTTAATGTCATGCGTGGTGTACAGGATTCCAAGCAAATAAATGTCGCATTTGATGCAAGATACAATGCCATTAGCTTTCACATGAAAAGAGAACTGGTCAAAGTTCATCTCAAGCTGTTGGAATTGTCTCTGAAACTGTTACAGAGAAACAATACATTGTAGGAGCTACAGTAGAAAACAAATTGTGCTGGACTGGAGCATGGTTCAAAGGACAAGGTTTGGATGTGCAATGTCCAGGACGCCATGTTGATTGCACAGCAAATCTGTCACCAGTCGCACCACATTCAGAGCATGCAATGGCAAGATAAATAGGTAACAAGTTTGTGCTGCAAGAAATTCTCATTAGACATGCAACAACAGATGGAGATACTCAGACTGCTGCTGGTTTTCAGGATGCTTACAGCATTATATATCCAATGTGGAAAGTAGAGCGATTGTCGGACCCCACTCATTTGGGTCATTCCCAGTTCAAATGGTGCAATTCTGCAACTTTTAGTGAAAATATGTTTCCAGGAATAAGAACAAGAGAAGGAAAAAAAGCTGAAACATAATTTCCTAGTCAAGATGTTAAAGCCTGCCGCAGTTTGATCTTCAGACGAATGATGGAGGACACTGGTGGTAATGTTAGAATTATCCAATGTCAACTTCCTCAAGTACTGGATGCCACTCTGCAGTGTTATTCTGGGACTGCAACAAATGTCGGCATTATTCTAAGGTTTTTGGGGGAGGAAGTGCATTTCTGGGCTTTCATCAAGTGACTCATCTAAACGCGACAGAAAGTGATAGGAATATTCTCCTGGAAGTGCTGAAAATGAAACTTCCCTATGATGTTGTACAAAGACTGTGACTTAACACAAACAAGCAAAAATGTGAGGTTGTGAACAGATCAATCAGTAATTCCTTACCTAAAAATGTTGAATATTCAAGAACCTTTGAGGCAAGAGTGCATTCAACAATACAAAGACTGAATAACTGACTTGGATCATCACTGAAAACAAAAGTAAAACACTTGAGAGGTATACTTTCATCAAGAAACTCTGAGCTCACAGGATCAAATGGATAAAAACTGTTACTTACCTTCATTTTTATCAAAAGCATCAAGAAACCAGGAAACGTGTACTGGCAAGATGGTGAAATATAATACAGGCTCATTTGAGATACAGAACTCAGCCCAGCAACTGGAAGTCTGACTAATGCAAGGGTCTACTGGATAGTCATTCCAAGGGCAATCACTCCTATGCACAGGTTTAGCTGGAGCCAAGGACACTGCAGACAGAAAAGATGATCTTAGTCCATTTACAAAATGACAGTGTCCAAAGACACAATGAAAAACACATAATACAGACTGGAAAATTGTTGTGGGGAAATCCTTAGGTAACACAAAGCATGTTATGTGCAGTTGTGTTACCTGTTACCACCTGATGAGACCTATTGAGAGGTCTAAACAGTTTTCTCAGAATATCAAGACATAAAAAAAGAAATATTTTTAAAAAAAACAACATTTTAACGTATTGTAAAACAACATGAACTGAATGAATGAATGAATAAATGAGTGAATGTATATTTATGATCAAGCTATCATACCAGCATTGTCAAATAAAGAACGACTATGTGGCCTTTATTTCTTCTATCCTCCTTACTTAACAAATTATCAATGCATAAATCTATCCATCTATCAATCAATCAATAAACTAATCCTATTTTATCCATGCAACTAGCAAGCCAGCCATGTCATGCTAATCTCCATTTCTATATGACTGTGGGTGGGTGGGTATGCAGGGCATATCATTATGCCTGTAATTATTCCATATCACAATTTCAACTGTAGCATGCAGTTTGGAAATTCACCATGTCCAAAACGAATGACAGACAATTCGGCCCAAAGAAAATTTGGCCCAAGACAATTCGGCCCAACTTGGACAAAAATTAAGACAATTCAACCCAACTTGAAAGACAATTCGGCCCAACTCGAAAGTCAGTTCGGCCCAACTTAACAATACATATGCAACAATAGTTTTACTATCTTGATATTCTTTAAAAAAAATTATTAATATTCCGTAACGTACATATATATGATAGAAAACACAAACTGACATATCTTGCGCATTCTAATTAAGATATTTTTATACATTTATTTTTTATGCTAAAAATTAAATCCACCTGCACAACGACATTCTCAATTTAAGTCTTCCGGTCAAATTGTCAATATTATCTTATGAAACAATAATACTTAATATGTATACATATTCAAATAGATTTGTACAATATTCTACAGAATACGTATACATTTTTCTAAGATTGGTAACACTGTCCATGAGATATTATAACAAATATATTTAATTTTAGGCTTCATGTTATAATACTGCTGCATATTAAACACTCGATTGCACATGGTGTTATAAAATATAGACCATGTATTTGTTACAAATAATTGAGAAGAATAGAGGCGGGGCATAGGCCTTTAGCACACTAATCTGACTTTGATAGGGATACTTCAAAAGGCTTTCTTGTGATTACCTTTTAATGGATACTTACTTGTTTTGTTTTCTTTTTAGCATCAATATAATTAGACGATCTGTAATTTTATTATTCGGCGAAAAGAGTACAAAATCAAAGAGTCTTCGAATTCACCATAATTCGAAGTTAATGTTTCTTTCCAAGAATATTATTGAGCACTTTTTATTTCCCCTGGCGCCATTTACCATTAGTACGCCACTGACTCGCGGAGAAGTATAAACTGGTGCATGTCCACTTGCCGTCTTGACAATAAATTTATCCAATCTGATATCGTCTTTTTGTGCTGTACCAAAAATATGCTATACATAATGCACAAGTCCCTAACGTGCCGCATTGTTTACATCAAATGAAATGTACTCTTCTCTCTCTCATAAAACTGATATGAAAAATCTTCCTTTATTTCATACATTACACGCATTATATCCGAGTTAATATAAGCTATATATATACGAATTGTCTTTCGAGTTAGGCCGAATTGTATTTCGAGTTGGGCCGAATTGTTGTAATTTCGGTCCAAGTTGGGCCGAATTGTCTCGATACCGTCCAAAACATATTTCCATATCGTTTGCAGTATTGCCTATTGTTGTTGATATGATGTTGTTCCAGGCCGGTGGGTATAAAGTGGGAAAAGGACTCCTTTTCGCGAAAAGGACCGGTCCTTTTCGCGAAAAGAACTTACCGTCTACGAAAAGGACCGAGTACGTTTTTGCTAACAGTTTCAATCAATATTTCTACTTCACAAATGAATTTGTTGGTGTAGTAACTCATTTTACATAGCATTTAATATATATTTTTTACTATAAAGTGTTGATAATAGTTCCTTTTCGCGAAAAAGGACACAGTACTGGTATACATAAAGATTTTGGCACTTTTTTGATTTTTTTTTTCATTTTTTCTATATAAAAAGTATTTCATTTTGGGAAATGACTCTTGCTCTGTCCCTTACTTTTTATAATATATTGAAAAAATAAAAAAAAAATAAAAAGTGTTATGAGATTAAAACGGAAGATATTTACCAAGATTTGTATAAAGATCGTGAGCTATTTGATTTAAGTGATTATCCTGACAATTCTGGACTTAAATGTCATGATAATAAAAAAGCAAGAGGCAAATTTAAACACGAAACTATTTTTATTCCAATTAAAGAATTTATCGGGCTATGAAGTAAGATGTACTTAATTAAAACGGACGATGAAAAAATAAAGAAGTGAGTTAAAGGAATAAAGAAAATAATTGTCAATAATGTTATTGGATTCAATGATTAGCGTGGAACAAAGACAACATTTTGAGATGACTGTGATAGGAGGCAACAAGCATAAGTTACAAACTCAGGTTGTAAACATAATTGGATTGTCGGTATTTAATATTCCGGACAGGTGGACCCGATACGTTAGTAAGTATTATTAATAATTACCTGTGGAAGTGGGTTAAGTAGTGGTATATATACAGCATTTGGTCACTGTTTTTATTTTGTGTTTGCTGCCATTTTTATTTGGGTAGACCGATTCAATGGCCAGGTTGAGCACATTTGACAAGGCGATGAATCTCCAAACAGATGAATAAGTACCTGGTTTGGCGCAATCCATACAGTCTTTGTCAACGTCCGGAGAAATCAGCTCCAATCGTGGATATAGGCGGTGCCGAAGAATTCTATGCTAATTTGAAACCATTTCTAAACAACATCTATACCTTAATTCAACTGCCATCCGATTAATTTCCAACCAAACATGTAGACACTGAATTAAAGAGACAATCTCCATCACCAGTACTTTTCAGTGCAGCTTTTGTGCAGCAGTGACACTGTGATAAAATGAAATTCGACACTAAATCCTTCGCATGCTGATGAAAGTCTGTATGTATTGCAGATTCAATGCGAACTTTCCTCAAGAACATCACTTCTCTGGCCACTGCTACTCTTAATCTCTTTAGCCCTTGTTTCGCGGACTGCAATCAAAGATAAAAATGCAAGACTGTTTAATCAGCTCTAAAATATGATTAAAAATTTTACTTTAACTATTATACGTAACATATGACAACAATTCCTTTCATGTATTGTTTCATCTATATGTTGAATAAAAATTATCGATTTGCGTGACGCAAGTAGTATAGGGGGAGTAACTGGGTACGGGGGGGGACACTCTGGGTACCAACGGGAATTTAACATAGCGGGGGCACTCTGGGTACCAACGGGGATTTAGCATTGCGGGGACAGTCTAGGTACCAACGGGAATTTAGCATTGGGGACACTTGGGGTCATACAAGGTTGAAAACGTTGTAACGTAAGACTAGAGCTCCGGTCCGTTGGCACAGTATCATTTTACCATCAATGGTCACTACTTTTCTGAGCTAACGAAAATAGATAACCATAATTTTCACAAAACCACTTTGTAATTGACCTTTATCCTGACTCGTGGACTATTTTGACTTTCTACTGTGAGCATAGTGCACAGAAATTAGCATCACTTGAACATTCTTATACAATCTCAAAGATAAACATTGATTTCAATTCATTGACTTACTAAAAGCGAGTAGTGGCTAAAGTTTACTACCCTGCATACACGCCGTTTCGTACTGATTGACCTAGCCACACGAACAACGTCTTTAGCTACTGTGAGCTTTCTGTGCTGACACTGTACACAATGAAATATTGTCAAATGAACGCAGTAATAATTTTTAAAAACCTATGGTTTGCCTCAAACAGAGAGAAGGTTACTCTTTCTTTGAATTTCTGAAGACAAGGGTAAATTCTGTGATAGAAATGTTCATTGGCAAAATTGTTTTCATTCATCAGTTTTTTAAAAAGTCGTGTTACATACAATTCTTGTCGAATGATTGCAGTAGCATTTGTTGAATGCCACCCAAATATTTAAGATAGGTTATGTTTTTTTTGCTGCACACGCCTTGCGGCTACAAACAATGTTACAACATTTCCCAAAACCGAAGACGGGAGAACAGTAAAAACACGTCTGGTTTTATCGACAGTCTAAAATGGACTGACTTAAAATAGGGCATGCATTGTTACAGTTTTATTGAACGCATGTTTGGGCTCGAGAATGAGAGTGTAGAATAGGAAGGGTTATAGAGTGCAGAATTACACGGGTCATACTCGAGTCGTTCTTACACCGTAAAGCTATGTGCTTGTTTTGTTTTTTTTTGTTTTGGTTTCCTTCGGAAAACGGTAGATCTAGAATTTTTTTTCGTGACACATTGCAGTGCCAAAATAGGAACAAAGCTAAGATACCTGACATGCACAAGAACAACTAAGCTCAAGATTTTTTATAATCCAACGATTGACTTATGAAAGAAAAATCGTTGTACAATTTTTAAGGGGTGCAAGTTTTTGAAACATTTGCAAAACTAACGTCACATTTCACATAATCATTGTGACTACTACTAACATTTGTGGATAGGCATCTTAAAAACGGGAACAGATACCATGATCATTTCAATCGAAATCATTGTATAAGAAACTTGGTGTCTTTGTGAAACAGAGAGAATTGACATTACGACGGAGAGAGAGAGAGAGAGAGAGAGAGAGAGAGAGAGAGAGAGAGAGAGAGAGAGAGAGAGAGAGAGAGAGAGAATATTTTATTCCTACTTTGAAAAATATCACGACACTTACGTTTTTTATGGTATATTTTCCTTAAGAAATTTCAAAAACACACATTCCATTTTAGAAAATCACATCGATAGGAAAAAAATCCTCTTTTCGGTAAAATATCACAAGATTGAATTGGAGACATAGTCTCCTAAAATCCTTCTTTTGAAAGCGTAGATGTAAAATTCTCACAAAATATTACATCCAAACGTTCCGTGATGTATTTTGACTTAAGGCTGATACAATTTCCATTGATCCCAAATTATACGATGGGGTTGTGCGTTAGCTTTTATTTGTAAAGAGACTAACGGTCAGGCACAGAAAAAACACGTCTATTCTTCTCACTGTGTCAATAGCAACTGAGGGCGATTCAAAGCGAACGCGGTAAGAAAATATTTATAGCCAATGAAATTACTTATAATGAGTGACGAAGTGTTTTGTTATAGATTCCGGACAGGCAGTGTGGCAAAAATAATGCCTTTGGCCTGGTTTTTTACGATTGCGGTGCAGACAGACTAGAGGGAATTTGCAATCAGGTTAAGAATTCGTGTCCTGTAACATTTTTTCTCGCCACGCTAAATACTGAACTGTAACATTATTGGCTCGGGTTTTGAAACTGAAAAAAAAAATGTTGTCACTGAGTCATTTTGACACACACACACACACACACACACACACACACACACACACACACACTTGTAAAAGGTGTCAAGTGGGGACCAATGAAAAATACCACTCAAGTGGGGACCTGACTAAATACTGATCATACTGCAAAAATTTAATAAAGGGAACATTAATAGAGGAAGAAATACCATTTATATCAGTTCAAGACTTTGAAATTTCTTTTCTTTGCATTGCAGTCTTTTCATAAGCAAGTGAGGACTCCTTACTCAGACAGGCAATTTAGGACCTCATATACACTGTGGCAATTGGAGACTTCTCATACACTATGCAACCTAGGACTTGCTGACAATAACGTCGTATTCACACATGCCACAAAACACATGTCCACATCAAACGTGGATGTCCTACACTACTGCATCTTGCAACTTAAGACACTAATATCGTGCTCTATAAGTGAATAAGGATCTCGTATAAGTTAAAGGGCGGTGGGTTGGTCTTACACAAAAACAACTATAGACCTGTCGAGTCAACGTCTTTCATAATGCAAGCAAGTAAAGACTTTGTCGAGTTTTACAAAACAGTCACTCAAGACTTGTCTTGTGTCATTTCTTAATTAAGGAAGAAAGCCGGGTGAAATTTCGTAATTAAGCTAGGAAGTGAAGACCTCATGCACAATATGGCATCTTACACAATAGCAACCCAGGACCTGCCTGGTGTAATTTCTTAATTAAGCAAGCAAGTGAAGACCTCATGCACAATATGGCATCCTACACAATGGCAACACAAGACCTGCCTTGTGTAATTTCTTAATTATGCAAACAAGTAAAGACCTCATAGAACAATACGGCGTCTTACACAATAGCAACTTAGAACCTGCCTGGTGTAATTTCTTAACTAAGCAAGCAAGTGAAGACCTCGTGCACAATATGTCATCTTACACAATAGCAACTTAGGACCTGCCTGGTGTAATTTCTTAACTAAGCAAGCAAGTGAAGACCTGATGCACAATATGGCATCTTACACAATGGCAACTTAGAATCTGCCTGGTGTCATTTCTTAACTAAGCAAGCAAGTGAAGACCTGATGCACAATATGGCATCTTACACAATGGCAACTTAGAACCTGCCTGGTGTAATTTCTTAACTAAGCAAGCAAGTGAAGACCTCATGCACAATGTCATCTTACACAATGGCAACTTAGGACCTGCCTGGTGTAATTTCTTAATTAAGCGAGCAAGTGAAGACCTCATGCACTATATGGCATCGTTACACAACAGCAACTTAGGACCTGCCTGGTGTAATTTCTTAACTAAGCAAGCAAGTGAAGACCTGATGCACAATATGGCATCTTACACAATGGCAACTCTGGACCTGCCTGGTGTAATTTCTTAACTAAGCAAGCAAGTGAAGACCTCATGCACAATAAGGCATCATACACAATAGCAACTTAGAACCTGCCTGGTGTCATTTCTTAACTAAGCAAGCAAGTGAAGACCTCATGCACTATATGGCATCTTACACAATGGCAACTCAGAACCTGCCTGGTGTAATTTCTTAACTAAGCAAGGAAGTGAAGACCTCATGCACTATATGTCACCTTACACAATGGCTACTTAGGACCTGCCTGGTGTAATTTCTTAACTAAGCAAGCAAGTGAAGACCTCATGCACAATATGGCATCTTACACAATAGCAACTTAGAACCTGCCTGGTGTCATTTCTTAACTAAGCAAGCAAGTGAAGACCTCATGCACTATATGGCATCTTACACAATAGCAACTTAGAACCTGCCTGGTGTAATTTCTTAACTAAGCAAGCAAGTGAAGACCTCATGCACTGTATGGCATCTTACACAATGGCAACTCAGGACCTGCCTGGTGTAATTTCTTAACTAAGCAAGCAAGTGAAGACCTCATGCACTATATGTCACCTTACACAATGGCAACTCAGGACCTGCCTGGTGTCATTTCTTAACTAAGCAAACAAGTGAAAACCCATGCACAACAAGTAGTCCCAGCCAACCATTGTCATACGATGAAATAAGGTTTCTATGTAAACAAGACAGGTTAAAACTACACCCTTAGCAGTTTGAAAACCGTGGCACTGTCAGTGCATGTAGTTTCTGGCATTATCTTCCTATATTTTGCACATTCTGCATTACAAGAAAAAAGAAGAAATGCCCAATAAGTGTTTGTTACCTTCATTGCAGATTATTTTCGTTGTCCTAGGATTTCTTCACTGTTAAATATCTCTATTGCTATGTCTTTTTTGTGTGCAATATTGAGGTCCAGCATGGTTATTGCATGATGGTGTGTGAGTAGGACACACATCTTATCAATATAGCTTGTTTAGCTCGAAACATTGGAAAGTTGTTTTGTAATCACCCCTTTACCAATTTGTGTTTGTGTGAGTAAAATATTAGCGATTGATTATTTAAGTAATTTTGGCCACTTGCCCAAAGTACAGCATTATATACAACAAATGGTCAGTACTGGAGCACAGTACATTTCTGGCAATATAAATGCCAAACATTAGGTACAGTTTCTTGTCAGCCTTGAAAAATTAGTGCAAAAAAATGCATCAATGAATTAAAAAATGAAATAAATTTAAATTTAAAGTTAAGACTCGTGCAGCTTGTTTTTATATTGATTTGTATACTGGTGGACTTAAATTGGTTTGCGGCAAACTTCTGGTTAATCAATAGCCAGAAAGCCTGCCGTAATCATTTTTGACAAACTTTCTGGTTCATCATTAACCAGAAAGTTTGCGGTAACAATATCTGGCAAACTTTCTGTCTATTATTCTATCAGTATCCAGAAAGTTTGCCACAAACCTTCTGGCTAACATTTCACTCATTTGCAAACGAAAAGTTAATTAGCCACAAAAGAGCCGCAAACTTGGAGCTCATAAACCAGAACAGTTGGCCAAAAGATCCACATTTTCATAGCTAGGCCAAAAGACCCCCATTTTGGCCCCCATTTTCATAGCTAGGGGTACCTATTACGGGAAGAAAGGATTGTTTTTGACCAATTCTTTTCCCTTTTAAGTTAGTCAAATAACAACTTCAAGTCTCTAACCAGGCAAAAGGGTCTATTACAGATGTGACTGAGACTAGGGATTTCAACTGGTTCAGGGGCTACCAAAGGTAGCCGATTATGTATTAGCCAGAAAGCAGGGCAGGCAAAGAAAGGAGACTAAATTGGAGTCAAACCTTTTCCACATAAAAGGCATTTTTAAATTTCCCTCCTCCGTGATGCTAGAGAAAGACTGAAGTCCGTCTTTAAGGTTCTCAAAGGAAGCATCACTCAAGGGTTCATAAGGAAGTTTAGATAGCGACCAAAGGACACACAACAGATTTCATCAAGGCATTAAAGAGCAAGAGTCGGTCTTTGAAGCTAAAAAGTGCTTGATCAGTTCAAAAAGATTAGGGCCTGAACCAAAGGTCGAACTCATAGAGAACTTAGGGTGTAGAAGGCCTGTTCTATAGTCCTTGATGGTGAAGACTGAGCAATCTGAAAGAAAGAGAAAAAAATCCACAACTGTGATCAAAGAGGGCAGATCAGCGCGATATGCTGCCTGTAACTGCACCAATTACATAATACTCTCCATTTGGCATCATAAACCTTGATGTTGGCAGCCTTCGCACTTGGCAATCTGCAACCCTGCTCAAAAAAGCGTCTTGATGAATAGAATGCTTGACATGAGCCAGGCTTGAAGGCGTATAATCTATCGGTTTTTGTACAGAAAGGACCCTTTGTGATGCCCTCCACAACATTAACTCCTGGGGTGGGTGGCTGGACCACTTGGGTCACATGGGGGCTGTAAGGATGAACAGTGAAAAAGTCTTGATCCTGTGGAAGACTTATGGCTGGTATATAAACAAACATAAGGACTGGGGAGAAGAGGTAAAATGCAAAACAGAAATGGCTATGACTAAAGGAAAATATGCAAAAGACCCTAGAAGTAGTGATAATTTTCAAGCGGCTATAGACACGTGTCAACACCTCATAGTCCAAGGAAAAGAAGAACAATAGTTGGAGTGATGAAGTGAGTTATTAATGCATCAGACTGGGACTATCTTTGTTCTAGGCCTCGAATTGCTGATTGGAGGAGGGAATTCATCTTGGACTGGGGACTAGAGCCAGGAAAACTGTAGTAGTAGTAGTCGGGGCCGTTGTAAGGGGTGGGCGATATGGGTGACCGCCCAGGACACCAAACCTGGAGAGTACCCTTTTGCAGAGTTTGTGGTATTTTTTTTTTCGAGTGGGACTGCCGAAGGCAACACTCGCCCGGGGTGCTATTTCGTCCAGCACAAACTTGTGATGGCCCTGGTAGTAGTTGACAGCACAACACTGGCCATATGGTGCCGATTACAAGTAAAGTTCTACAACTGTAAATACAAAGAATTGTCATAAAAATTGGAAGATAATGCCTTCCAAATGTACATAAGATACCAGTGGGGTACTAATGGTAAATGGTGCCCGGGGCAACGATGATGGCCGAAAGGGCCAGAATACGAGGCCCGAATTTTTATCAGCTGTTTTGGCACCACAAGACCTATGGCACCTGCCCCATCCATCCCCCCTCCCCCGCCGTTAGTACACTACTGTAAGATACCAAACTAAATGATAAACATGAGGTAGTAAACTTAAAGATAAACAAGAATCCCTCGAATGGAATGATGCACTACTGGCTGAAAATAATTTCCAGGAATTCAAGATAAGACCATTTCTTCTTTGTAACTGCCTAGTGTTGAAATGAACTGGGATATTTTTTATTAGCAATAACAAGATTAGACGTCTTGGAATTAACAAGATTTCAAAATTAACTACAGTGGCAGCCATATTGGATGTCAGATCGACACCATTTTAATTTAGATCTAACTATATATCATAAGAAGTCTTCTGGTAAAAACCCCAAGTCGATTTGACTTTCTGCTAAGCAGGAGCGATAACAAGATTTTCAAGATGGCGGTCAAATTGTATGTCAGATTGTTACTATTGTCATTTAGGCCAAACTAGATATCACAAGAAATCTTTTGGTGAAAACACTATGTCAACATGACCATCAATCTAGGATGAGTAGCAATAACAAGATTTTCAAGATGTACTCTTTGGTGGCCATATTAGAAGTCAGCAAAATGATCATTTTGGAACCAAATAGACATGTTAAAAATTCTTTTTGTGAAAAGCCCATGTTGATATGACTTTCTGTTTAGAAGGAATAGTGATAAGATTTTCAAGATGGCTAACATGTGGCCATATTGGCTGTCAGATTGGCACCATATTTAGGGACAGCTAGACATCATGACAAGTCTTCTTGTTAAAACCTCATGTCAATATGATTTTTTGTTCAGGAGGAGTAAATATAACAAGATTTTCAAGATGTCTGTCATGGCGACCAATTATTGTCTGAACATATCAGCACCATCTTCGTTTAGCATGCAACTACATATATCATAACAAGTCTTTTAGTGATAACCCACTATAGATATGGCCATCCAATCTGGAGGGATTAGCAATAAAAAGATTTTCCTGATGCACCCTTTTTAACTAGACCATGAGATGAATGTGTGTGTAAAGTTTGACATGGCAATCCTCCAGTTAGTTTAGGAGTAGTGATAACAAACTTGTCCTAATGGATGGATAGACGACACAGGCCATCCCATAAGCTAGAATTAAAAATAAAAGATAAAAATTTGAAATTATGTCAAGTGTAAATAAAAATATTAATGTAAAATATGTAACATATATCATCCTTAAAACATATAGTCAATTTATTTGTATATAAATTGCATTTCTTTAAAAAGTTCAATATTCTCTCTGCTGGCACATAATCATAAAGGTTCTTCACTGATTTCACATATATATAAAAAACTTGTCTCGCAGGAAAATGTAAAGCAATGTAACAGTTACTGCTATTAAAATTTTATATTTGCTCTCACTTCTCATTCTCTGCAGGTACTGATCACTAGTTATATGCATCTTGAATATTAAAAGATTTTTTCTGGCAATCACATTGTTTCTAACTGGATTTAGATCTTCATGCAAAAGACTGACCAAGACAGAACTAACACAAATGCTGTTGTTTGCCTGATGAAACCATACTAAAATGGTTTCATATTGGATGTACCCATGCCCAACATTTTCTTTACTATACAAGGCAAAGCTTATCAATTCAGAGTGATTTATTTTGCCTACAATTGCGCTGACATTATGATCGCCATTTAACTTAATACAAGTGTATTCATTAGTAGAAATTTTCATATATTTCCCATTTTTTCAAAAATTTAAAATATATGGTTTTCTTTTTTTCAGCATGACCTGTATTAACAAATACAAATACCAGTATTAACAAATACAGTCAAACCTGTCCTAATGGTCACCTTTACTCAGCGGTCACCCGTTCACAACGGACATTCCAATCCCCTCCAAAATGTCCTATATAAATGTCATGTATGTAATGGTCACCTGCCTTTCGCGGTTAGCAGCCCGGTGTTTCCTAATCAAACAATGGTTTCTCCTTGCCTTAAGCAGTCACAGGCGACAGGCGCGTATCTACAGTGACTGCTCAGTCTTTAGCTTCATGAGGAAGGCATTGTTTAAATATAGGAATATCATGTGAATTGATGAACGAACATTTCTTATCTCTCTTTTAGTTACGGTACTCCAGTCACTTTGATTGTGTAACTCAGAGGTGTCAATACATCAAATTTATCATTTGGGTAGATGGTTGAAGCAATCTGTTTGTTGGATGGTGGGAAAAGTAATTGTGTTATCGCAGCAGAAATGGAAGTCACGTCTTGTACTATTGTGACAGGTATAGTTTGATATCTTTATCTATTTGCCTGTGAATTAAAGCTATCTCTAAAGAATAAAGTTCATCTTTGAGAAGAGATACGACTTACATCCCTTTTCATTAGGGTCAGGGGTTATTTAATATTTAAAGGTTGTCTGTAGTTTAAGCAGGTGAAGTTTAGGTTTACGGGTCACAAAAGATAGCCATATATGGCTTCTTTTGATTTCCTATTCATCAGTTTCTTCTCAGATAAGCTGACTATCTTTTGATCTTGGTGAGTTGATCAACTGACTAATCCAGACATTGTTTTTGAAGCGTAAACTAAGATCGGTGTATATTTAAGTCAGTGATGATTTAATTCATAGGATGGTTGAAAGTGAGCAGGATACAGTTATATTGTGTGGAACCTAAATTTGGGAGATAACAAAATATATGCAAAATTTATGATTTTTGTTGTATAGTGCACATAAAACATAATAATAATAATAACAATAACAATAATATTTGTTAAAAAACCAATTTTAAGAGGTGAACCTGTTTGCAGAGGCCAGTTTTGCCTTTTCCCATTGGTGCCTCTAGTGACAGGTTTGATTGTGCTAAATGACAGATATTACTCACTTACCACCATGACTGACCATGATATTTGTAAAAATATCTGAACACTGAGGGTACAGAACTTTCTCTTCTTTTTCCCTCATCTCCAGTGACTTTTTCCCCTGCATATTCTAGCATAAATTCACCTTTACTTCTTTTAATATCAGTCACTATTCCTCGACCCAACAAAATATACACAATAGGCATGGCATTAATTTAACATTAAGCTGACTCTCTTTCAAGATCTTTACTTCACAGCCTAATACTGCAACCTAGGTTTATCAGATAAGGGAACATTCTCTAATTCTATAGTGATGTTCTGTCCCTATTATTCAGGTGACATAATTTTTTGAGGACAAAGGAAGAAAAAAGAAAGAAAAAAAAAGAGTTCCCTGAGGGTACCAACCTTTTCTTGGCTGGAAAGAATATCCAGAAATCCAAGATAAGACTTCTTTTTAACTGCAGAGTACTGAAACCATCTCTGATATTCTGGAGAAAATCCAACATACTAAATTTGGTAACAGAACTTTTTTCATGTGTTTTAGTTAACGTGTTTACAAGATACCTGTAAGTGCAGTCCAAGATACTATATCATGGCTTTTGACCTTGACCTTGTTAAGTTTGCTTAGATCTATTGATAATATTTTCTGGAACAGAAACAAGTTTTCTTAGTGGTATCATTCAAGGTACTCTTGAGATCTATTCACAAACTGGGTTTATCCACAAACTGGCTTAAATGATGAAAATCCATTCACTTTTTTGTCTCATGCTTACAAGCAAGAACAGCTAAAAACCCAAGTCACAGACATTGACCTGAAAATTAATGTCAGAGTGCTGACTGTCACACTGTTCACCGGAATACAACTAAATGCAAAGTCTGGTGATAATTCACTTGAATATGTACAAATCACTGTGTTCATAAGATCAGTGAAGTACAAAAATAAAAGCAATTGACTTTTGCCTTGGACCCAAGGATACGTGATATAGCTTTCAAAACTCTGCAGAATAATATGTTGGTGGTCGGATATGGATCACTTTCACTCCGAACCAATTAAAAATATTGCAAAGAGTGTTCACTGAACGTTCCATGTCAATGCTACCATTCATGCAAAAGGAGAAGTGCTGACAAGATTGTGAAGATGGCTATGGTGCCATGTTGGCAGTCAGTTGAGCACCATTTTCATTTACCAGCTACATATTGATATAGTGTTTGAGTGAAAACCCAATGTTGATGCAAACATCCATTCAGGAGAAATAGACCTGTAAAGATTTTCAGCATGGCCAATAGTAGGTATTTCTCTTTGTTTTCTTAAAACAATTTAGGGCAATGTGTAAGAAAAAATCACATTTTAAAATTGATTTTCATTCATTATATTAGAAAAAGTACTGAAAATTCCTGCCTTACAGTTGAAAAAGAAAATAATAAACCTTTATCTTTAAAGTACTTTATGCAAAATCCTGGTGGATCTTTGCAAGAGGCTATCCATTGTTTTGCAACATCCAACTGCTTTATTCTCCTTTGCTAGAAAAGTACAAAGTGTAGAATAAGTTGGACAAATTTAAAGAATCTGACAAGCAACATTATCAATTAAAAGAAAGAAAAAAAAATGCACTACCAATGCTAGCTGCAATTTCAAAACAATCTGTAATGGACAATTATGGACCATACACTTGCATGTACCTGCCAACATCTATAGAGAGGTACAAGTATAATCTAAAGTTTATACAGTAATGAATGTCAGTCTTAACTGGGACAAAATCATAGCAATTCTTTGTGTACTATAAGTTTTGGGACACCCGAGAGCCCTTTTTCCAACTGGCCAATTGATGTCTTCCATCAATCTCAATGTTATTTTTTAAATATTTCTTCATGGTCATTAAGCATGGAATTGTTATAAATTAGATTGATATAAATTGAGAAATCAGTCAAACTGTTCAGTATTCATCTATTTTCTTCTTATTTCTATTTGAAATCTGTTCGATTTCCTTGCTCATCACAATTAAGTATTTAACATTACTTTGATGTTGTACCTATATTAACTTCTTTCAAAATTGACACTTCATGCTTTACAGTATTAAAATTGTCAAAGGTCACCAATAATTATGTTTTCTGCCATAAAACTTTTAATATACAACTTGTTAAAAATGTTGTACCTGTAATACAACAATGAAAATAGCACCCAGGTATGGTTCATAGCTCACAAATCTGAGTGACCTTGTTTGTTCTGATTGAAGTACACCTCTTGGTTATGAATCATATATTAAAAAAATGACAAAAAAGTCACATAACTAATGCTTTGAAAATATCTGCAATAATAACACAGGGATAATATGTTTTGATGTAAGAGATCTTAAGTAAGTACATGTTTACTTGGCTATGGTAATGATGCTAATATTACATAATATAGGGCTGTGGTAATGATGCTAATATTACATAATAAAGGGCTATGGTAATGATGCTAATATTACATAATAAATGGCAAGTACTCATCAAAGTACTACACCAGTGATGGCTACTAATTTAGTATATGATAAACTAAAGAATATACAGAATAATGAAATTCAGACAAAAGATTGAAAGCTGATAACTATCATATGTAATGTTTCTGCGTATACATTGTTATTCGAGTTACAGAAAGAGAGAGAGAGAGAGAGAGAGAGAGAGAGAGAGAGAGAGAGAGAGAGAGAGAGAGAGAGAGAAGGAATGACTGGGTTAAGAGTTAATTGATTTTGATTAATGTTGCTGAAGAAAGGGATCATTAAACACCTGACCAAATTCCCTCTTTACCCAAGTCACTTTAACTGGAAACATAACAATTAACTGGCCTGTGTTGCTGTCAGAAAACAAAAACATTAATGCCTGACAAATCCAGCAAAAATCAGAGATGCTAAAATCAGCAGTGGAATGAATAGAGATTTGTGTTATGCCAAAATACAAAACTAAGCTGAATCCATAATGATCTAGTCAGATCTTTATTCAGCATTTTATCCTATATTTTGGTAATTTTTTAAAAAATATCAGGCAGTTATGTGCATATATTTTGGTTATGTGCTAAATGTATTTATATATACTCATTGAGCATTCATAACTTTTTTACATGGATTAAATCACTTTGTACAATTGCTTACATCAATTTAAATGTACCTCATGAGCACATGAAACAAGGTAAGTAAAATGGCAACGGACATATGGCTAAAATGTGATCTGGAAAAATGAGATATGATAATAAAGATGAATAAAGCAAAATTCTACTCGCAATATGTTTAGGAACAAAAGGAGGATATAAATGACATGCTCTGAGTAAGTGCTGTGAACTATATAGGTCTATTTTAGGTTTCACATTAAGTGCTAAGTGGCCCAAGAATTATGAAATAAAGTCTTTAATTACCTTTGCTTTAATTTCATTTTTGAGATAAAATAATATGCCCATAAAAGTAATCATAGAAGTGTATGACAGTGTAGTGACATGGTTATTGAACAAGAGCTGGTTGCTGCTTTGTGACATGGAGCAATCTTGCAGATTATTTCTCTGAATTTTGTGTGTCTGTAAGTGTTGAGACACAGACAATAATTAGTACATGCGTATTTTGTACTCTCACAAGACCTGTATTTGATAAAGTACATATTAGATATCATTAGAACAATGAACTTTAAGAAAAATGCATGTTTATTTTATTTACTAAACTTTATCTGCAACTGGTTTATGTTTTAATCACGAATGGGTGAATTCCAAGTGAAGTGGCCAGATGGTCTAAAATGTGTCCTTAAATCTCCTCTTTGTCTCGTATATATATATGCATATGTCTCCACTTTTTTGAAAGTTCATATATGGTAACCCTAACCAATGTGGGTATGTGAGAAAGTTTGCCAGTAATTTCCTGTGGTTGGTGATTGTTGCCGGGGTCTTCCTCCACCAGATATACTAACTGCCATGTATAGTTATCATGTGCTAAAAAATGGTGTTAAACTCACAACAACAACAACAACAAGAATTCAAATACAAAATAGTCTATAAACAGTATTCACTAATAGCAAGGTCCCACACAAGTCCAGCCCAACCCCTACATGAAGAATGAGAATGTTAAAAATGCTCGTTGCATTTTCTCAACATTGCAACCAATGTTATGATAAAAGACAGGAACATGAAACTTGCCACAATTATTCCTGAGATGTTACTAATCAATTTTACAGTTTGAACAGGGATGAAACAGATCAGGTTCACAGAGGTCAAAGGGTAACATGCTTGCTTATTCTTCCAACACTAGTGTATGGAAGAAAGCAAATCTGCTTTGTCATCATTTTTTCCTTAATTTTATTACAAATGAATAAGAAGAAACATTTTGCTATATTTTTTATTTCCACTTAATACAACAGTTTTAAATTTAAGTTGACTTTTCTTGTGTGTTCCATGTCTTCTAATTTTGCCATAATTAAGGTCAGTGCACACACATTACTGCCACAAGACATATTGTGTAAGCAAGAGCAAAATAGGCATAATTAGCTTATTTTCATGAATAACATCAATGTTATTGTAACGTTTTGTTGAGAAAAGCATACATGATTATGAAAATAAGATAAGAAATTACACAAGTTATCATGCTTGTTTTAAGGTGGCGCTCCAGTTTCATATTTTGCATAGAGTTAGAGTTTTAAAGAAAAGAATTTCCCTGGTTTTCCTCACAGGTTATCCTGTCTATTTAAAAAAGACTTTGTATATCATAGGTATTGTAAAAAAAAAAACTTTTAATTCCCTCTTTTGGTGTATGATTGATGGACCTTGTATATCTTAGATATTGTTAAAAACAAATTCATTCCTTTTTTTGGTGTATGATTGATGGGTGTAATTTGAGTTTTAGAGTATACAGCTTAGCCTTACTTCAGATGTGCACCTATAAAAAAAAGCTGCTAGCTCAGCTTGGTCATTTTCACTTCCTCGACTTCAAAGATAAAATGTGAAGAGATAAAAAAAAGAGCCGATAACATCTTTTACTTTTTATATATTTTGTGATTCATTCTTTGCACTTTCAGAAGCTGGTATGCCTACTCTGTCAAATTCATTTTCCCTATTTTAATAACTGCTAAAGTAGTGTACTTTGGACTAATTGATTTTTCAAGCACATAGGAGCAGCCATTTTAGTTAGCTGTGTGCTTAGATCATGTAAAATTTCCACAAGAACAGTATGTAAAGAAATTTCAGGCCCCAGTACATGAAAGTAGCATAGAGGTGTGTCAACATTCTCTCCATTGTGCATGTTGTAAATACAAACAACTTCACCTTACATGTCACTCTCTGTGTACGTAATATCTGTAGACCGCCACCTAAAATACAGATCTATTCCCACAAAACGAAGAGAATTCATAAATAATTCTCCACACATTCCATATTTAGATACGTAAATAAAGCCTCTCCTGTCTGAAACCATCCCAGATCCACACATTTTCTGGATTTTTCAAGAAACTTTTCTCAGGGCCATATGGTTTAAAAGGAAAGCTAGTTGGTTTCATTTGTGCAGACGATGAAGTAAATTTTCCCGCCATCCATGAAATAATCCTAACTAGAGTTAAAAGAATTGGAGGCCCGTAAACAGGGCTACCATCTTAGTAAAAAAATAGTAAGATGGTGGTATTCTGTTGACGTAAGCCCCTCCTAGCTACGTTGTTATCGCTATTTGAATGTTTCATTTCGGATCACTACTCAGTAGTTGGTTGTATTAGTATGCGCCATTTTGAATTTCTTGTGAGTTGTAACACATCAATGAAAACGTCAGCTGCATTCCACGTCAATAAATGGACTGCTAAATGAAATAGCGCAAAATTAAACTCCACAAAATCCCATTATTTCTGAATAGAAATTCTGAATTGGACTCACGAGTGTCTCCTTTGCAAACGACTTCATTTCTTTTCAACCGCTTGAACTTTAGCTAGGTATTCCTCTGCTCAGCATCCAACAGCGCATGCGTCGAAGCATTATCACTTTCGCACATGCGTGAACGATGGAGTGTGAAGAGACTGTGTATCGAAAATATAGCGGTTACAGTAATTTGTGTAAACCCGGGCTTACACACGTCTTAAAAGTACTGCCAACTGAGACAGTCCAAATTTTCATTTTTTCTTCATGAAACACAAAATTAGCCTAAATTCGCATTTTGGCAAGTGAAGACTTGAATCAGGTCCCCACTTGATTTTTAAGTTCCCATTTGTTGCTGTGTATTCAACATCTGGTCTTCACTTGGCAGCAGTTACACACACACACACACACACACACACACACACACACACACACACAGAAGTTTCTTATAAAATGATTTAGATTGAAATCATAATGGTATATGTTCCCGTTTTTAAGATATCTCTCCAAAAATGTTGCCAAATTTGTTCACCATGATAAAGTGAAATGTTACTTTACTTTTGTAATTTTTTCAAAAACTTGCACCCCTAAAAATTGTAGAACGATTTTTCTTCAATAGGTAAATTTCATGGATTATATAAAATATTGAGTTTAGTTGTGCTTGTGCATGTCAGATATCTTGGTTTTGTCTTATTTTGGCACTGCAATGTGTCACGAGAAACATTTCTAACATTAGATCTACCGTTTTCCAAAGGAAAAAAAACAAAAAGTTTCACAGTGTAAGAACAACTCGAGTATGACCCGTCTTATTCTGCACTCTCATTCTAGAGCCAAAACATGAGTTAAGTAAAAATGTAACAATGTATGCCCTTTTTTTCAGTCAGTCGATTTCAGATGGTCGAGAGAATAAAGCGTTTTTCTTACTGTTCTCGGCGTGTGCAGAGCAACATGACATATCTTAGTCATTGGACAAGAAATATAACACTACTTTTTTGAAACTGATAAATGAAAAAAAAAAAAAAAAAAATGCCAATGAACATTTCTATCAAAGAATTTACACTTGTCTTCAGAAACTTATAAAAAGTGTAACCTTCTCTCTGTTTGAGGCAAACGATAGGTTTTGGAAAAAATTACTGCGTTCATTTGACAATATTTCATTTTGTGCACTATGCTCATAGTAGCTAAAGATGCTATTCGCGTGGCTAGGTGAATCAGTACGAAACGGCGTGTATGCAGGGCAGTAAACGTTAGCCACTACTAGCTTTTAAGACGTAACTGGGTTGAAATTACTGTTTATCTTTATATTTGTGAAAGAATATTCAAGTTATGCTACTTTCGGTACGCAATGCTAGCAGTAGAAGGTCAAAATAGTATCCTGGACTACCCTATTTTGACGCACTTAAGAACTTACTTTCACCTTTTCAGAAATATACTCCTTTCATAGTGATGCCTCTCATTAGTATAGAAACATTAGTTATTTTAGCAAAGCATGCATAAAAAATGACAATGATATATTCCCTAATACTCTTCCTTGCATGCTTTCAACCAGAGGACCCCTCGTCGGAAAGTTTGTGTATTACGTCACCATTAATGACGCACTTCACAGAAGTCTATTCTAGTAGTGACACCATTGTACATATGCGCGGGGAAAAAAACTATATTACAGAGGAACATCAATAGGACATAGAAAACTCAAGTTTATGGGAAAAATTACAGACAGAAATTTAACTTGGCATTCCTAAACTTTTCTTACATTTATCAATAATCTGGTTTTGGTACAGATTTTGTCTTGAAAGGAAAAATAATCAAATTTGGAAACATCATGATGGTATTAATTTTAAAATTGTGTAGTTATAATTATAAAATAATGTGACCTTTTTCCCAATACTTAATTAGCATTGTGAACATGCAGAACCTCAATCTTTGTATGTACTGTTTTTGGAACATCTAAACTGTTTTGCATCCTTCACAACTTATTTAACCAGAATGCAAATAATCAAAGACAGAAGACATAAAATTACAGGAGAAGGTTTTGTTTTCATTATTTATCATTCGTGCCATTATCAAACAAATCTTAAAGAAATAAATTGGTCAAAACAAGTTAAAGATCAAGAATGTCTTAAAAGATTATTGAAAATTTACTGTTAAAGTAAAATTGCTTCATTATCAGATAAAAAATCCTAATAATTGATTTAAATAAGCAAAAATGTAAAGGATACTAATTTAATTATTAAATATATCGTAAAAGTATATGTTTTTTGTAAATTTCCACAAATTATAATAACAAATAACCATCTCTGAAAATAAGTTATGACACATCCACATGAAACTGTATAACATTGTACACCTTTCTAAACAGTGTTACTGATGCAGTTATCAGCTGTGAGTCACGTTGCTAACACATGTTGAGTAGCAGACTGGATGCCTATTATGGCGGGAACTTGATTTGCCCCGTCAGAATAGTTAGTAAAGATTTTTATGAGGATTTGCTGGTTGAAAAAAAAGAGAATTAGTGAAATGGCGTTTTTTTCATGGTATGTGTCTTTGTTTCATTTCACAACCGATAAGGATAGGATTTTCTACAAATTTTTCTGTCTGTGTGACTCGATGTTGATCAGTGTACATTAATGTTGTGGTTGTGACGTCATTGAAAGATGCGATCTCTCGAAAACTGTGAGTTTATGACCCTGCGTCAAAAGAGGGTAGCGTCAAAGTAGGTTGTGGGACGATACATGAGACAGGATTAATGTCAATAGAAAAAATGGTTTTGTGATTAAACATGTCATATCACGTGATTAAACATGTCATTTCACGTGATTAAACATGTCATATCACGAAGTTAATGTTGGACTTAGCCTAAAGCAGCTTGCGAAAATAAAGAGCGCAGTAAGAAACGATTGCGGGGTCACACTGAAACTTTCGCAGGAAAAGTTAACTGGAATTATTCCCGTGTGGCTAACCCAGACACAACTTGGTCAGCTTAATGCGGCCAAATAAAAGAACACATCAGTGACATTAAAGTTATCCAAGTCAGAGGTGACACAAATGCAAAAGATCGGTGGAATATTTCCATTCCTCGCGGCCATCCAGCGTTGTTAGCGGCTGTGGCTTATGCGGTTGCAAAAGCGACTGGGTCAGGGGCCGTCGGAACTGCATCCAGGATGGTTCTAAAAAGGGCGGTTGGAGGCCGCATAGTGTCTCGTAAACAAATATAAAAAAGGCGTTCGACTACCCGGGACGACTCGCATAATTTCCTCAGGCAGAGGTCTTCGACTACCTGGTACGACTCGCAAAAGGCGTCGCCGCTAACCAATCTTGACTTACTCGCTATGACAAAGTCAGTCAAGCATTTCCGACGTGTCTTTGTGAGGAATGAACTTGCGTCAATGATCCCCCGCATGCGGGAAATTGGCATCATCAACCTGGATTGGACAACAGGACCTAAGACTCATTGGTACGTGGTAACACTTCGACATCTTTTGTATTTTGACTCGTACGGGCTTGCACAGCCACTTCAAGTTGTTGATTATTTACACAGACGACAGAGTCATCTACCGGTATTTTATTCAACGCTGCCGTTGCAAACTCGTCTGGATGGTCCCATATGTGGACATCTTATTCTTGAAGTACTGTGTGCACTCGAGCGTTCACCAACACCACAAGCACTTTTGATTTTACATTCTCACTTAGAAAGTACGCGTAATAGTACACAAAATGCATATTAACATTTACTGGAGTTACTCAATCAGACGCGGCGCTGATGTGGATCTGACCAGGTTTTGCACCAAAGCCGGATTGTTGTTGACGTCGACCCGTGCGAGCTTGTGTTTTTCCAAGATCAAACTGGAAAATTTAAAACGTTTAACGTTGACATTCACGGTGTTGTTATAAAGCTGCGAGGCGCCGTCGCAAGAACTTGGCTGAAATCAACGAGAACCTGGGTACCAGAGACACTGGCATTGTCGGTGGCCTTTATCAAAGACTACATTGATGCTTTTGAGGTTGCGGCGAAACAACATGTGAATGCAAAGATTGCAGAGGTGCCCTTACCACTACGCGTAGTAAATTCATTGGGTAGATTCAGTGGAATATTAACCAAAGAAGAATCTGAAAAATATAACAAATGGTCGATTTCTTTTCGTTACTGTTGGGGATGCTTTTGATACACCTAATCCTAATATCTTAAAGGTGGGTGAGTCTGGATCGTATTTATTTATTATAAACGGATATAGAGGTCTGTTGGGTGTAATGATAATAGTTATAAATAATTTCCTGCATCGTAAATTAATGACACGTATTAAAGAAGACAATTTTAAAGAAAGTTTCATCTATTCGGTATCATTATCATTAATCGCCGGAGATGAAATTCAGTTCCAAGGACTAAACATATATCCAGAAGGGCACTTAGCCATCTTTGGCTTTTGTGTTTAAGATTTGTTATTACATGTACGTAATGGATTTTGAACGCGATGACGATGTTGCGGAATTTGCGGATGGGGTGTTGGACCAGCTGACAGAGGATGTTAAGATTGATAGCAATTTTGTTCCACTTGCTGATGAATATCTGCTTCAGAATGGTGTTACCAGACTCTCATATGCACTGAAATATAATCCACGCAAAGGTAAAATAGAAATTGATAGCTACTACCAACTCGAGGCCAGCTTGTAGTCATAGCATTAACACGCGGAAACACCAGACAAAAAGAGACATCACCATCAGGCGTGAAATCAGCCAAAAACTGTTTCTACAACGATGAAGTGAAATTCACCGCTGAATGCACCACGGTTACATTCCGCATCGATTATGTTAAACCAACATTAACTAAACTAAGAAGAAAAAAGATCTCGACTCTTATTTAACAAGGATGCACTTGTCCGCGTAAAAGTTCTTGGACGAAAACGATCGTTAGAGGCATAAAACAGAGCCGTAATCAGTGTGTTTCAAAATGAACGTGGTGCCAAACCACAGGAACGCACAATCGCCAGAGACTTAAAAGATTACCTCGGAAGATATTTTCTACGATTGGATGACGGTTGAACAAGTGAAGAAAAGTGCTTGGTTGGAAGTACGTGCACGTATTGCAGCTGAACAAAGCCATCATGGCAAGGAATTGGTCTCCACGATGACAATATAAATAGATGAACTGTGATAGCCCCTCAAATCTACCGACGCGAAAACATAATTGAAGCGGAACAACAACTGCGAGATGAAATAATCATGAGAACCGCGCTACTCATGAAAAACAAACGCGTGTGTATGATTGTAGTTGCTATTTGTGGACTCGCCGCGGCAACAAAAGTTGACCTTGGTGTTGCTGGGATTGTGACCACGGCAACCATCATAGGTACACCAATCGGAATTGTTGTCGGAGCTATATCAATAGCAACCGGTGTCTCTTGTGGTGCTGCCAAAATAATTTAGATACGATTACATTCACGAATACGTGTTGATTAAGAACTTCTCGCGGCAGCACAAAGTAGTCTCAATACAATATCATTTATGCTAGCAGATTTTCTTACGCAAAACCGTTCACGTATCCGAAGGATATCCACAATGACACCGCTATTGGCAGCATATATAAAGACAAACTTGTCTGCACCTGTGGTTGCAGCGTTGTTGTCGCTGTAGCAGCGGTGTCGTCGCACACAGTCCCATCGCACCCGTAAATAATACTCTCGCGTGTGATGTGAGGGGTAAAATTAGTAAAGTAAGTGGGTATGGTATAAAAGGCTCTGACCTATATCAGAAACCGCAATCTAAAAGCCACGTCGTAATACTACTGATTCACAACACCCACACCCACAAACACTTGAACTTCCTATAGAATGATTTATATTCAAATCATAATGGTATCTGTTTCCATTTTAACACACTACTCGAAAATTTTCAGTAGCGAAATGTGTACTTGAAATAGAAATCTTAGCGATACTTGGGTATTTTTTTTTACTGCATGGCTTGAGCAAAACGATATGTTTTGGATTTTTATTTTACTGTATTATTCATTTGACAATATTTCATTGTGCAATATGCTCACAGTGGCTAAAGATGCTATTCATGTGGCTAAGTCAATCAGATACGAAATGACATGTTTTCGAGGCAGTAAACTTCAACCACTGCTCACTTTGAATACATAATGTAGCTAGGTCAGTCATTGCGAAACAGCCTTTTTGCTTGTAATAAAAAACTTAGAGAGAATGGAAATCCGATAGGTATATGAGGATACAAAATGGATTTAAAAAAATAAATTTAAAAAAAATACTTTTTCTGAAGAAAACCCATTTAAATGTTAAGCTTTTGATAGAATGTTTATACGGGGTAATGATTTGAAGCAACACATATGGCTCCCCTGCTCACTTTATAACGTAACGTAGCTAGGTCAATCAGTGGGGAAACGACCTGTGCAAGGGACGGTAAAACTTTAGCCACTACTCGCTTTAGTACGTAATGAAGTTAGGTCAATTCAGTGCAGAACGGTTTGTTTAAAGGACCGTTAAAGCTATACTGTACTTTTTTTATACAGGGGAAAACACGATCATACACATATACGGGAATTTAAGAGAAGATATTCAAGTTTTGTGAACATTATGGTTATCTCTTTTCTTTAGCTCAGAAACGTAGTGTACATCCATGGCAAAATGATACTGTCTTAGACCACTGGAAATCTAGTTTGACTTCACAACGATGTCAGCCTTGTAAATATGTTCTTGTTTAATCTTTTGTACATGAAAATGGAAGGGACAAACCCTAGTCCTTCTTCTTCATTTTAAGTGAGCGGGACTTAATGGGGAAAAATGTTGATTTTAAAACCTAGTGTTGACCTTGTTTACTTTGTGGTCCCTTTAAAAAATTCTCTCTCTCTCTCATCTCTCCTCTCTCTCTCTCTCTCTCTCTCTCACGCGCGCGCAGCACATACACCCACACCTCACCCACATGTTGACAGACATATTTCTCATGTTGAAAACAATGACGTCATACGACATTTATGTTCAAATGCAGACCGTCGCCAATTGCTACATGGTTACAAACAGACACTCACTCCATATGATAAACCTATGAAGTCATATGGTTTTTTCCGTTCGAGTGCAGATCGTCGCCTATAGCTACACTGTTACAATGTAGCTATGAACCAAGATGGCGCCTATGCTAAATTCCCCATTTTCCGCATAAAACTTTCGACTCTTTGTCAATCACAATTTATAGGGACACATTTTCCCTTGTAGACCCCAATAAATGTTCGACCTTTTTTAATATGGGACTCCCGTAGACCCCTCGATCGCCATCCTCCACTACTTAGGACATTTTTTGTCCATGTTAAATTCCCATAGACCCCATATTCTTTTTACCCCTTTTAACACGTTTCCCTTAGACCCTCAAGTGGCACACTAGACTACTGTTATTCTTAGGTAAAAGGTATTCAAGTTGAACATAGACTGTTCTTTCTAAAATTTTGGACACAATACTGGGTATACTAAGAGGCCTGCAGTTGTTGAGAGCAGCCCTACTATCCTTTTTGTAAAGAGGACTAACTCTAGCTAATTTCAGTTCATCTGGCACTGGACCAACAAGTTGTTCTCCGCCATCCCCCCCCCCCCCCCGACATGACTGGTGACTGGTCATCCACCGGTCATGTCAGAAAAAAAAGGAAAAAAATAAAAATAAAAAAAGGCGGAAAACAACTTGTTGGTCTAATCAGACACAATACCTCTTGATACAGACAAGTAACACTGTATGTAACTGAAATCGTTAAAACACTGGGGGGGGGGGTGAGTGTGTGAGTGTGTGTGTGTGTGTGGTGTGTGTGTGTGTGTGTGTGTGTGTGTGGATCAGGAAGCCAAAATAAAAAATCAACGGACTAGCCTTCATAGTGATTCGTATAGGGTCAAGGAGAGCGGCAAGATCCCCCAGTCGGTTTCCAGTGGTTTAATATTTTGGAGGTTTGTTTAAATGTTATTGCAAGCTTGCAGATATATATATAGTATATAAATATATATATATATATATATATATATATATAAATATATATATATATATATATATATATATATATATATATATATATATATATTGCGGATATTGTAAAAGGCCTGTACATTTACATGGATTAAAGTTACTTAATTCTTTGTAAAAAAAAAAAATTGAGTGTTTTATTATGAAGATTTCTTACCCTGTAAAACTTTATCAAAATTGTTGAAACTGTTGTAAATTATTTTGAAGGGGGGGGGGGGGTGGGGGGGGGGGGGGGGGGGGGGGGGGGGGGGGGGGGGGGGGGGGGGGGGGGGGGGGGGGGGGGGGGGGGCAAATTTCCTTTCTCCAAGAGAGTAGATGCTTATAACGATTAAATGAAGAAGGTATTAAAATGATGTAGCAATATCACAGGGTCCTATGACAGGTTGCGATCACTCAATAGTGAGAGTATAATATTTAGCATTATCGTTAGATTTGATTTAGAACTGTAACCGAGCTATTTCTATTTTTGCCATAGTTTCTTTGGGCTATTTTTATTCCCTTCAACATATTCTATTCATTATATTAGTTGCAATAAAAAAATATCTTGCAGTGAAAAAAAATATATAAAAAAACCCCAAAATTCATGGGTCCAGAGAAAATCCCAGCCCACCATAACGAAAATTAATTTGTCAGTCCCGGTAGCTTTCCGTCGCATGTTGAAAGAAGGTCCGTGTTTTTAGTTATAAGTAAGAAAACATTTCGCGCGCTAAATGTTAGCTCTGCGCGCGCAGGGGGGCTGTTTTTGAAGAAAGGTCATTCTTAGTTAAGGCGTTGGGAGATTTGTCACAGGTGAGTATCTTAAATGATTTATATGTTGATTTATAACTGTAATGCTGCCATTTGAACGTATTGTCACGTCATTGCAAAGTTTTGATAATGAGAATCTTAAATTTAGGGGATAGCTAAAATTGCAAGATTTGACACGATGTTGCACGTGCATTTACATTTGAATAGAGAAAAGCACAATTGCTCGCCTTGCACCATCATTCCCCCTCTCCAAGAATTAACTTTTGAAAATGAATATTGTACATTTATTGTTTCCTTCTGTTTTCTGTCGCTTATTATCTTCCATTTACGCTGTTTCTTCCTTTTTTTTTTTATTCATTCAGTTTTTTTGCCGCCCACCCCCACCAAAAAAATTTCCCGCGCTTGGCTACCGCCTAGTTTGTCGAGCAGTTCAACTGGCCCTGAATAGAGATTTTAAAAAAAAAGTTGTTTAGTTTACATTTCCCATCCACTTAACACCGATTAGAGCTGTAGAAGGCCAATGAGCAATTTAAAAAGTACCCACCACCCCCCGAAATAAATGAACACCATAAATTTATAAATACTTGCATCGCGGGGGTCTTGGAGCAACTGCTGCATCTGCACCACTTTTAATCTGGCCTTGCATTCATGTAAGTACATGTAAGTGTAATGCAAGGGCGGATTTGAAAGGGAAGTGAGGAAAAGTCGGTGCCCCCACCCAATTTCTCTAACAAAATTGAGTGCCAGACGGAATGTTTCCTGAGCAAGTTTCTTTAAAGTTAAATGGTTAAAATTATGCTTTGGAAATGCTTAAGGCTATTGGTAATGTGCAGTTAATTACTGGCGGGGTGGGAGATGGTGCTCTATATTTTGGTAATAGTAGCAAACAGGGGATGATTTTTTCGAATTATAGAATATACAAAAATGAACGTTTTCTGCATAATTTGAGTGTGCAGAGTTCAAAAATGAACCCATCTTTTTATCTTTTCAAATAAATTCACAGGAAAGTCGCAGCAATATAATTATGTAATTGTGGGCGTCCAAATCACCACGTGGAACTTGCCCTCAGCTTGGCTACAGTACATGTACAGAAGCTCTTTTTCAAGTTGTACACAATGCTGTTTAATATTTAAAGACTCGCCCACTAAAACGCATTCACATACATGTATTGCAAGAGATGAAGGATAAATTTCCAAGCAAAGAATCCTGAGACTATTTAGGTGTCTATCACAAAATATGCAGTTTAATTGTAGTAATTTTTAATAAGAGTAGAGGAGATTCTGCCTTTAAACAAAAGAAAAAAAGAAATCACACAAGTATTATTGGGTTTCATTCTGTTTATTAAAATAAATATATGTGACAAACGCAGTGATTTATTTTGTCATTCACTCCAGTCACTTTAAATTGATTGCTTAACAAGTGCCCACACAATGAAATATACATGGCACTATTTATGCAACACATTTTCTCAGGAACTAGACATGTGTTTACTCTTGCCATAAGACCTACTGTTTTTATGCAGACTCGATGAAGCACATGAAGCTGCATTCAATAACCAAACACCTTAACAAATATACCTAGGATTATTGGTTTGGTCATCAAAGTTTAATATTACCAAATGGATGGGTGAAAGTGATGAAGGTATAATTAAATAATTTCGGTAGGCGAGATAAACTTGTATTATTAATTTCATTTAATGCAGATGCAGTTTTATTTGGTACAGTACATTCTTTCAATCCACATAACAAGTACTGCAAAACTACTTGAATGTTAAGTGAATATTGTAGTTAACACCCAAGTTCAACACCATTCTTCTGGAGTGCACAGAGCATTTCCCATATCGGACCATGGTTTTCCAAAATGGGGTAGGGTGTAGGCTGTGACAAAAATAACCATATTTTGTTTTTCAGTCCATTCACATTTAGTTTTGAAATGTACATTTCCTGTGGAGTGTCGGCAAATTCTAACTTTTAAAACTTTCTTCATATGCTTGGAAAGTGTCAGTCATATACTGTGCTGACCGGTCCTTGTGAGGTCCAGAGCGTGTAATGAAAACTTATTGGTTCAGTTTCCATTGACAAAAACTGGTTGAATTTCAAACCTGTGCTAGTTTGGTGATATTGTTTTGTGATAACTGCAAACCATCTTTCCTTCCATTTTCTGTCTCAGAAGTGTCATATTTAAGATGTTTTGCTGCCATGGAGACTAGCTTCGTCTCATTTGGGAGAAATATTTACCTCCTATTTGGTGGCAGCTTCATTTTATCCCGACACGTTCATGCAGGAAGTTTCCTTCTTCTGAATTCCCCTAGAACCTTCCTTGCAAAAATGATTAAGTAAATACATAATACACAATGATCTCACCCGTCAACTACTTCTAAAGTTGTTATAACATACATTTTGTGGTTTAAATGAAACACAGACAGCTCCTTAATTAGCATAATTGCTTTGTTTCAAATGGAATATCTCGTGTGGAAGCTAATCCTCTGTATAATCAATTAAAAATTTAAGAATCATTACTGGTTATTTAATCAGGTTCATAAAGGAAATCGACACGAATGTCATTAAAATGGCTTTCATTAATTTTAATTGCATTGATTCACTGGAGTTGAAAATCAGAGGGTGATCCACTTGCGAGTATCTGGGTTGATAAACAAAATAAAGGGCATATTAGAAACGTTGCTAATTAACCATAATTGAATTGTCTCGTTTTTAAGTATTTGATTGGTTCATAATTCAGGTCGCTTAGCTCAATATGCATTCAAGTAGGTAATAGAACGTGCACACATGCGACAGTTTTCAAATGGTTACTTGCTGTAATATCGCAGGATATGAAGTGAATAAAATGGAGAGAGGGTTGATTCAAGCATTTAGTATGCCTGGGAGAGTGATGGGGGTGGTGGGCATGAATGGCCAGATAAAGCATGAAAATTAACACTTGCACGACTTGTTTTAAGTAGGAAATAAGCACTGGTCCTGGAATAGCGTCTTGCAAATTTTTACTTGTTCAACTTCACAAATGAATAATTTTTGGGGGATGTGGGCTGATGGAATTTGATCAGTCCCTTGAGCTAGTTTTTGAGATTTGAATAGATGTGTTACTTATAATTTCTGTTGGTAATGTGTTCCACTGTTGAATTGTGAAAAGGCAGGAATAAAGTTTGATACAAGGGTAGTTTTAAAGAAAGGGAGCTGAATGATTGAGTGCTGTAGGTCTCATTGTTGATAAGAAAAGGTTGAATTTACATCTTTGTAAGTAGTTCGAAGCAAAACCATCGTCCGTTTTAAAAACAACTAATCTGGTTTTGAGCTATCTATCTCTCCTCATTACCAAATAATCTTTAGTTAGGTATCTCAGACTGACACGAGGAATGGGAAGACCACAGATAATGCAACAAATTTGATACTAGCTGTTTTGACTAGTTCACAAGTTCTTTCTATTGCCGATTTTTCTTTTATGAGAATCAAACAATGGAATAGCCTGTAGGTTATATAGTATGATTCAACAAAATGCTTATTCAATAAAAAAAAACTATTAACTTAACCCCAATTACAAACGTTTATTGTCAGCATAATGGCAAAGAAAACCAAATTCTAGAAGAGCTGCTGTTGTGCTTTTTTAAGTTGTCAGTTCGCACATGAAATAAACACATAGGTGGCAAAGAAACAAACCATGATGATGGGATCTGTAGTGTTTATTAGTTATCACATTGAGCAATCTTTAAACAAAAAGTTTACATGTATCTAGGATGACTTTTGCAATAACCAATTGAGATTTAAAAAAGAAAACACTAACTTTAGATAATTAATACATCTCTTTCTCTCTCTCTCTCTCTCTCTCACATCTCTCCCTCTCAAACTCTCTCTCTCTCGCTCTCTCTCTCACACACAAACACGTATATCTGAGAACTAACGTACATGTATGTAGTGCCCCTGCCTATGTCACACAGTTCTGTTATGAATGTGCATATTGAATGCCATCATCATTTATTTCTTCTTCACAACATGTAGAAATTCAGTAATGAGAATGAGCTTCACATGTCATTATCTTTATATTTCTAGGAACAGTGCATAGACACTTGTTTGGCTTTATAGCAATTTTATTTTGTATGTTGATGAAGCAACTGCCAGAACTATGCCTTCCCAAGTTGCTAATTACTCCTCTATAATGCGAGTAATTGGATGTCAGAAGAAAAGCATACATTATGTTTAATGAGCACTCATGCATGATGTAACCATCAAAACTTATGCGGTTTTGTTTCACTTTAGTCCAGTATGAATGCTAATATTTACAATCTCACTGATTTTTAATAATGATCAAAAAAAAAATGTATATTGTGCGAACTGCAACAGAAATAAGGACAATGAATGAATCTTGATTCCAATAGCGTAGTATTAAAGGAAAAAAAAATAGATTCATTGCGCAAAATGTATTATACAATGACAGTTTGTGAGAGCAATGTACCAATTATGTTTTAATATTATCTAAAATTTGATCTTGCATTATGTATCTATATTATTTCTTCGTTAGAACTAATAAATGTTTTTATCAATAAATAAATGATTCACATTTTTTTCAAAATAAAAAAGTAAGCAAACTGCACCTGAAATGAATGACAATTTTACATATTTCGGTGCTTGTCTTTCTCTGAAACCTTCTTTAGATCATGCTTGCAGGTGTCAGTAAACAGTAAACCACTCATAATTATTGAGACCCCTCGTACCACCTCTGTGTGTGGTCATCGATTGTGAGAAAGTGTGGTTGTGCAGAGCTATTGTCTCCCCTATAAGACCATGTACAACTTCCATCAGGGTGCATGGAGAGGTGTTTTTTTAATAAAAAAAATTCATAATCCTCTTCCACTATCTCTACAGACCCCCCCCGCGAAGAATGGGGAATTAAAAAAATTGAGCGAATGGTTGTGCTGTAGTTCACAAATGTTATGGAATTTTCATCTCTATTGACCAGTACTCAACCACAAATGTAACTTTCAACATTGGAAACTTTGGATAAACACTGGGTTACAATATGGCTGTCAGAGGCCTATTGACAGAGGCCTTCATTACATACCGTATATACTCTCTAAAAATGTCAACGTTTTTTTTACCTAAAATTCGATTTAAGCAGAGTAGGATGTCCGTCATATAAGCGTGACATTAAAAAAATTATAAATCTTGGGGTAATGTTGGAAAACTCTAGATGTTTGCAGTACATAAAAATACTGTCAATTCATATAATTTTTACGGTTTTCATGTGCCATTATTCCTATGCCAAGTTACTGCATATATGGAATGTACTGTTGTTTTAATCCATTTCATGATGGTATTCAATACATAATACAGGACACTACAAGGTAATTGGCTTTTAATAAATTGAAAAAGTTTACCGGTAACTAAAGATACTACCTAACGCAAAATGAACTTGTCCATCAATGTTTACCGTGGGAGTTTACTCGTAAGTTATATTGCCTCCATTTTTCGTGCTAGTCCAAACAACCTGTATTTGTATTAATATTTGTGTTTTGCTGAATAAAGACTGTGCATGATGCAATAAAAGTTTTGATTTAATTTGTATTTTCCTTTTCCACAAGTCAGATTTAATTCCCAACTGATATTTCCCAAGTTATCTGCCAGTGCACGTGGGCCGATAAGCCTTTGGCTTGTAAAGGGACTCGCTTTGTTTTCAAGTTGACAATCCTTTTGATCGAGCCGCGAATCTATACTTGTTCAGTGCGAAGTGGATGTTCCAAATCTTCCTGTACATATACTTTAACCTTAATCCATTTGCATGTAAAGGCACAACACTGTTTTCACATGTGACAACCCTTTGATCAAGCCGCGAGTTTGATACTTGTTCAGTACCAAGTAAGAGAGGGTGGTTATTTGAACTCCCTGTGATCTTGCCGCACAATTGACATGTGTTCAGTTGCAGCCTTTAATAGATTTCTGACTTTATGATCAAAGTGTTACTCACAGAGCCCAAGCTCAGTCTCTGCATAAGCACCCGCATATGACAGTAAAGCAGAGGAATCAGAGTCGGACGAGATTTACGATGACTAGACAACGATTTACAATGACTAGACGATGTAGAATTTCAGAACTTTATCAGACAATGAGGATTAATTCTTGGTCTTTGTACCAGATTACATTAGATAGTGACATTTATAGGATACCGTGAATCACAAAAAAGTGGACTTAACTTTCATTGTTTATTTGTACGACGTGTGGAATTAACATATTACGGGATAATGTGAATCGGATCATTCTGAAGTTCTATTTTTATACAGGTATGTGACCTATAATTGAATTCATGGATTTATCATATAAATGGATTTAAAATGTCAAGCATTATGGATTTCAATTGACTTTATTACACAGAGATGGATAAATTGTAAGTTGTCAATTTATTTGTTACATATTTCACTCAATAATATAATTGTATTTTACACTGGTTTTGTTTTTATTTTTCTTATCTATCTATCCAGTTTGGCTTGTTTATATCTCCAAAGTGCATTTCTGACTGCTAAGAAGTCACCCCTTCAGATGGATCTGACTTGCAAAATACACCCCGACTTGTAGGAGGGTCAAAGAGAAATTCACTTTTTGCAGCCCTAAAAAGGGGGGGGGGGTCGACTTGTAGTTGAGTCGACTTATAATCGAGTATATACGGTAATTGCATCGGGTTATTTGCCACAGTGTACTTAAGGCCCCATGTATGCAAAATGTAACCCTCATTGCATCTTGTTTGATCTGTTTGCAATATGATAATTACAACACAATAGCTCAATTATAACTGTGCTTATCTGTTGTGTATGCTATACAATATATTGCTTATTTTAGCTCTTATAAATACCTTTTCCACAAAACAGGTTTTCAAAACAGTGTCCATTGCTTTTCAGAACAGTGTCCATTGCAGAGAAGATGTGTCCACTACTGAACAGGCTCCATCTACATATGTATTCCTGTCCAACACAAGTGATCCAATCAGAGGCATTCCTACAGTAATGTCCATTGCGGAGAAGATGTGTGCACTACATAACAAGCCCAATCTACATGAATACGGCATCATGACCATGGAACGGAAGAAATAAGGAGATGACAGTGTTAGGGACCCTCTGCCAATAATAGGGTTAGAAATGATAAATTAATGAATGAATTGACTAGTTTTGTGCATTTTATTACATCCTACAGGCTTTTTGTATTTCAAATTGGAAGGTGGTACAACTGCCAATTAAACTAAAACAATATATCAAAAAACAAATATAAAAAATCAGATGGGTTCAGTCATTTTTTAGAACCTTAGTAGTTAGTTTCAGTGTAGTTTGAGGTGCAATTTAACACAGTAGTATGTAGTTTTGATTACACTGATTTGTAATATTGGTAGTAAATTTTTTTTACTTATGTCTTATTTCATGTGTGTTGAATACGCTTTTTGTATATTAAGATAAAAAAAAATACAAAAAATTTATTTTATTTTTTTTATCAAAATTTAATCAAATATTAAAAAAATTTAAAATAAAGAAATAATAAGAATTACATTTTTTATCTACATTTTTTCCATATATTAGAATATTCTGTATATATATAGCAAAATATCATTTTTCAAAATAGTGCTTTACAATATTTATAAGAATACGAGATGTATTCACTCATCATTGAGCATGTTTTTTCAATTCAGCGGACATTTGACTTTACTCATTCACTGTAGTTTTTAGCACATTGTAGTTTTTGTGTTGTATATCATCATTTTTGACTAGTTTTGTATAAATAATTTTTCAATATGTTTTGTGTTTGTATTCTGGTACTAATTCACACAGATTTTGACCATTTGTGATAAGAATTTTAACCATACGCAGATCCAGGTTAGTAGGAAAACTAAATGTACATTTTTCGTACAGTTTATTGTAATAATGGCATGTAATATATAGATTACACTTTTTATGCTCAGATTATGCTTTTTCGTCACTTAGGTTACGCTTGTACCTCTGTAGGGGTTGGCAGGTATGATTCTGGCTGGAGAGGTAAATTAATCCATATTAGGGTCCAGCTTGGACCCTGATTTACTATGATTAAATGCACTTAAAAGCAATGCCAAGCGTTTGTATGATTAACGTGACTTTTGGTAAGGAAAAAAGTAAAAGTATGGTTGTGGTCTAGCAACACATGTAACAGATATAAATGGAATAATGAAGGGAAAAGTTCAGGCAAGCAAGATTGACTAACTTTCAAAAATGTGAACATTTTGATCTATGATCTTAACCATGATGAAAAACCATTAAAAATAATGACACATTCAGGAGTTGTACCTTCAATGGCTTTAGTGTTAGTCCTAATGCAACAAGTAATTAAGCTTTGCATGTGACTTTGATCTTGCTGATTGGACGATGCTGTTGATACACATGATTGGTACAAGATGCACCCCAAGCTATGATTTGATCGGGTGAAACATTTCTTTCCATTATCTGTAATAACTTGATTGCTTCTGGGTGACGGTTTGCACACACAAAAAATGATAATGATTTGAGACCTGGCCGTAAAGATGCCATAAAAGTGCCAAGTGACATCAAGTCCTGAGATGTAGCTATACCAAGCTTTAGGTTTATTACTTTATTTAAAAGTTTGTGAGTTACATCTCCAAACAAATATAGTAATGTCCACCTTTCACTGAAATGAAAACCATGAAAGTGGTAAATTTGACACTCTTTGTCTTACATATATGTAAAAGTTGACCAATTTTCCTCCCACTGAATTCTAACCTTTTCAGATTTGAAAACCGTACACTAAAAGTAAATGTACCTTCATCTGTGAACTTTTACCGTCAGAGAAAGTGGCAACACATGTACGAGTTCCGATGTGTAAATTTACAAATATCATCCATTGGCTGGTTTCATTAAACCCTTTCCAAGTGGAATAATAGTGGAAGATTTTGTACAAAATTATACAAGTATCTACTGGTATACAGACTGATTCCACGTTTCTTCAAGAGCATATGAGCAGTGTTATTTGTACAGTTTTCACACTGGATGATGTTATGTATGATGTTTATATAAAAATTAAAAACGTTTCTTGACTTTAATATTTGCTTAAACCGTAATGTTAAGTATACTGTTGACATGTTAGTTATTGTCCTTGAGTTAGGTTGTTCACTTAGTATTTGATTTCAAGGACGGTTTTGGTAAATAAGTTGTTTATTCAGTTTGAGGTCAGGGTTGATTTTGTTTACAGATAAAACCAGAATTTCCCTCTAGAGTTGTATTAAGAGTCACATACACCATAATATTCTAGAACATTCTGTCATGTGACCTATCTTTATATATACCATGTTTAGTGGACAGTTTTTCAATTTTCTTTAAAGAGCCATTACAGTTGTGAACAATCATTCCAAATTCAGAGAGAGGAATTTTTTAAACAATATTCATTCGATTATAAAAGTGCTCATAGTCTTTTGAATTGACAATTTTGGGATTTATGTAAACTTATTCAAAGATATTCTGGAGTACTTCATTTTGGATAGTTGTTCATTTGGAACATTCTATATTTAGAACTTATGATTAGGACACTTAGGATTATTGGATTATTTGGATTTTAATTCACATTACTGTAAGTGTCTTTTGAATTTTCACTTTAATTGTCCAGAAATAAATTGCTTCTTGATTTTTACTTGATTTGTTGGTTTCACTTTCTTTATGTTTTTCTAAGACCATAGAGTCGTAACAATGATTTTTTTGGGTAAACATAAAATTCAGTGTAATCCAAAATGAGATATAGAAAGAAAAAAAAAATAGAATTAGGTAAATAACATGGCATTGCATAGCACCATGCTGATAATCTATGCCACTAGGGATAGGGCCTGATCCAGGCCAAATGTTTCAATGCTGTAAATGTGTATTTCTCTTTTCATATCCAGTTAGTGTATATATGGTTATATGGTGCAAATCTTGATAGTTTCCAAGTTGTGAGCCAAGGACAAGTCCCTAATACTCCAGGGAACATGACCCAGGATGTGTTGGATGTGCAAGTGCATATATAGTTGTAGGGTGGGGACTTGAACAGTTTCCAAGTTGTGAGCCAGAGTAGAGTTCCAACTCAAGGGACACAACCCAGGGTCTGTGCTGGATATATGTCCAATTTTATCTCCTCTTGCCCTTTGAACCTATATATAGTTATAGGCTGGGGATCTCCGCAGTTTCAAAGTTATGCCCCAGTGCAAGTCCCCTTCCCCAGGGTCTGTACTGGAAATGTGCATGATTTCATCTTGTGTCCTTCAACCAATATATGGTTAGTAGGTGGGATCTCCACTGTTTTCAAGGCATGACCCAGGGGAAAGTCCCCAACCTTAGAGGCATGATATACCAGTATGTCTGAATTCATCTCGTGTCCTTTAGTCCTATATATGATTGATGGGTGGGGATCTCGAGAGTTTCCAAAATGTGACATAGGGGCAGTATTCCCACAGGCTAACCTTTGGGCAAGACCAGGGTGTGTAACTCAAAAACGTATGTTATAGCCCTGGCCTTGATGATGACACAGACCAACTTTCAGATCGCCACCTGTAACTTGAAATACTAAAATGCAGCCCATGGTCCCACTCCAGGGATCATATTAAAATTCCAACATCTCCATTTCTTGTCACCTGTTTTATTCAGCAGCAGATATCCCCTTGATAAACTTGTTTTGGACATGGTTTGTTTGGTCTTTCTGCCTAGAGTATCATCAGAAGCAATGGTGTTCTGTACTTAAATTCCTGAACCAGTCTAAGTGATTTGGCTCAGTTACATTTAAGGCAATCATTGCTATATTTGGAATTGTAGTGTTGTGATCACTTCAAGCATTTTTCAAATGGAAAATGGAAAATATGAATTATGTTTAAAATATTCAGAGGTTAGATAATATGAATATATGTGTATCATTTTGGTGATACATTCTGTTGTCAAAGACAATCCTTATATTGTGGACAATAGCAATATTAGAACTGGCTCCAATCAGCAGTGTGCATGCATTATTATAATATGGGTCATGCTCATAGACAAATTTCTAGTCATGATTGAGACTTGATGCACTTGAATCAATTGATTTTGTTAATATTTGACTAAACACATTAAGTAACATGATATCTGTCATGGTTTGTGGACTTGCCCACTGTTTGCAGACATTAAAATATTGTAATTATATAAATTAGGGCCAGTCTCACTTGTCAGAAATGGCAGTACATTGTACATGATGCCCAGAGTTTACGGACCATAAAAATATGGTAATTAAATCATTAGGGACAGTTCTCACTTGTCAGAGATGGCAGTTCATGTATGCGATGAACTAGATTATAAACAAACCTAAAAAACACCAAAAATGCAAGCAGTAAATTCTTTATTTGTAAAGAAAACACTAAAACATTTCAGGAAGTGTTCTTTATTGGTAAGCAAGGATATAATGCAATGTAGTTTACCTTAGGTCATTCCAATGAGCAATGAATTTCCAGTATTAACAATAAAGAGGCTAATTTACTATACAAAATGTTTGGGGAAAATTATAATTATTAATGTATTACTGGCTGCTGAAATTTTCTGTGAAGATGAAACTTCTTTAAATCACTTAACTCGGAATAACATCACAATGGATCCTAAAAATCGTACTTCGCTCTGCCCTCATGCCAGTTGTCCCAATAGAGTGCAATTGTACTTTCACATTGGCAAGGTCAGCGACACTAAATACACATTGGCAAGGTCAGCGACACTAAATACAGATGGGAGGGATGAGAGAGTACAGATGAACACTAAAGCAGTAATTCACCCAGAAGATAAAATGTAAACAACTTTCAAGAATGGAAAACAATTAACCTTAATCCTAACATCACCCTTGTAATAACTAATTAAAAGGAATAATAAATAATCATAATACTTTCTTTATTTAAAGAAGAAGCTCATCTGGTCAACAGACCAATCTTCCATGAGGCCTTCTACAATTACGTGTACATGTTGGGGTAAATACATTTAGAGAGAGAGAGAGAGAGTTGCTGATGCATTAAATAACCAAAGACTGGTGAGGAAATCGATCAATTCGGTATTTTTTCATGATAACTTTGTATTCAAAAACTTTTATCATTGATTTAAAAATCGCAATTGATGTATTAAAAAATGAATTACCAAACATGCATTCATGTCTCCTAAAATGAATACATAAATTGTTTAATTTGTGAACAAAACGAAGCCACATTTCAGTTGCATTTATAATATGTTTAAATTAAGAACTAAAGATTAGGAAGAAAACTACAAGAAGTGTGAATAACTGAAAAAAATCAGTGGTACTTGTGCATGCAATGAGTCCAGTGTGAGAAATATCTGACAAAGAAATGCTTAAAATTGTCAACAAATGAAATAAACCTTCTAAATTCTCTGAAACAAACATAAATTCCAAATCTTTTTTTATACTTTTGATCAATAAAAGTTCAAATCTTTGTTTCAACAAATCCAAAACAGAAATCAGTTAAAACAATGTACAGTTGTGGGAAGTTGAACCCAAACTGCTCTGATCCTTGAAGGCTTTACACATGTAATCATTGTTGCACAAATTCACTCCAGTGTCCTTCAATTTAATGAATTTGTAGGAAAGAGGGTGGTGGTGGAAGTGGTGGTCCAAAACAGTGGACGTGCATTGCATTACAGTTGGCGATGCATATTCTCGAACAGTTTATTAGAGTTGAAGGCCAGTCCTCCTTTACTGATGAAGAACCCAGGTTTTTCAAAACATCAAGTCAAAGATTGAAATCTAATTCAGCCAGTGGGAAATCTTCCGAGACAAAGTTGTTCCCAGCTTGTGGCAAGTCAATGTTGGTCCAAAAAAATACAAAGTAAGAGGGGGTTTTTTTCTGCTATTTGTGACGGCTGACATCTTCATTGCATGCACTTTCAGTTGTCAAAGACATGATACCAACTGACAATGTTTGAAAAAGTCCTTCAGTACATGGTGCAACTTTTGCACTAAAAACAAACTGATGGATGACACTGGGGAAAGCCAGTGTAAAACTAGCTGGCACAGATAACATAAAAAGGAAACTGATGGTTGTTTGAATATGACTGATGCCCAGGTTACAAACCATTAATTGACATTAATTGACATAGTAGAAGGGTATGGTGGGAGGTGTCTGGAAATATATTGGCCAATAATACAAATGTTATAGTAGAGAACAAACACTCAAATTGTCTTATATAACCTAGCTTGGGGCTATGTCCCTTGCAAGGTTAAATAAGAACCCATTAAACCATTGGACATTTGGGACTGGGCCAGGGTGTTGATTTGAAGGAAAATGTAAGGACATAAAAATTGGGGTACTGGTAATGTTCTGGGAGGCAAGGGGTGTGGGTTAGGAATGGGTAGATTGGATGCAGTACCCATTAAACATTTGCATTTGGGACTGCCCTGAGTGTTAATTTTAAGGTATAATTAGTACATACAAATTGGGGATTTGGGGTAAATTGGGGATAAAGTTTGCTCCTGGGTGGAGGCAATGTTCCTGGGGTAATGGGGTTATAGGTGGGTACTAGGGGGATTGCAGTACCCATTAAACATTTGCATTTGGACTGCCCGGGGTGTTAATTTTAAGGTTAATTTAAGTACATGCAAATTGGGGATTTGGGGTAAAGGTTACTCCTGGGTGGAGGTAATGTTCTGGGAGGCAGGGTGGTGTTGGAGATTGGTAGGGGGATTGCAGTACCAAGTAAACATTTGGTATTTGGGACTGCCCGGGGTGTTAATTTAAAGGCAAATGTAGATAACAAAAATTGGGGAATTTTGGGTAAAATGGGGGTAACAGGTTACTCGTGAGTGGAGGAAAATGTTCTGGGAGTCAGTGTGTGTGGTTATAGGTGGGTACTAGGGGATTGCAGTACCCATTAAACATTTGGTATTTGGGACTGCTCGGGGTGTTAATTTAAAGGTTAATGTAGGTTTATACAAACTGGGGATTTGGGGTAAAATAGTGGTAAAGGTTTCTCCTATGTGGAGGCTATGTTCTGAGGGCATGGTTATAGGTGGGTATTAGGGGATTGCAGTACCCATTAAACATTTGACATTTGGGACTGCCCAGGGGGTGTTAATTTTAAGTTTAATGTAGGGACATACAAATTGGGGATTTGGGGTAAAATGAGGGTAAAGGTTGCTCCTGGGTGGAGGGAATGTTCTGGGAGGCAGGGTGTGTGGTTATAGGTGGGTACTAGGGGATTGCAGTACCCATTAAACATTTGGCATTTGGGACTGCCCGGGGTGTTAGTTTTAAGGTTAATGTAGGGACATACAAATTGGGGATTTTGGGTAAAATGGGTGTAAGGGTTACTCATGAATGGAGGAAATGTTCTGGGAGTCAGTGTTTTTTGATATAGGTGGGTACTAGGGGATTGCAGTACCCATTAAACATTTGGTATTTGGGACTGCCCGGGGTGTTAATTTAAAGGTTAATGTAGGTATATACAAACTGGGGATTTGGGGTAAAATGGGGGTAAAGGCTTCTCCTGGGCGGAGGGAATGTTCTGGGAGGGGGTGGTTATTGGTGGGTACTAGGGGATTGCAGTACCCATTAAACATTTGGCATTTGGGACTGCCCGGGGTGTTAATTTTAAGGTTAATGTAGGGACATACAAATTGGGGATTTGGGGTAAAATGAGGGTAAAGGTTGCTCCTGGGTGGAGGGAATGTTCTGGGGGGAGGGGTTGTGGTTATAGTTGGGTACTAGGGGATTGCAGTACCCATTAAACGTTTGGCATTTGGGACTGCCCGGGGTGTTAGTTTTAAGGTTAATGTAGGGACATACAAATTGGGGATTTGGGGTAAAATGGGGGTAAGGGTAATGTGGAGGAAATGTTCTGGGAGACTGAGTGGTGTTAAAGATGGGTAGGAGGATTGCAGTACCCATTAAACGTTTGGCATTTGGGACTGCCCGGGGTGTTAATTTGAAGGTAAATGTAGATAACAGAAATTGGTGATTTTGGTTGAAATGGGGTTAAAGGTTACTCCTGGCTTGAGGTAATGTTCTGGGAGATAGGGGATGGTGTTCGAGATTGGTAGGGCGATTGCAGTACCAATTAAACATTTGGCATTTGGGACTGCCTGGGGTGTTTATTTGAAGGTAAATGTAGATACAGAAATTGGGGAGTTTGGGTAAAATGGGGGTAATGGTTACTCATGAGTGGAGGATGTTCAAGGAGGTAGTGGGTGGGGTTATATGTGGGTACTAGGGGATTGCGGTACCCATTCAACTTTTCACATTTGGGACTGCCCGGGGTGTTAATTTTAAGGTTAATGTAGGTACATGCAAATTGGAGATTTGGGGTAAAATGGGGGTAAAGGTTACTCCTGGGTGGAGGTAATGTTCTGGGAGGCAGGGTGGTGTTGGAGATTGGTAGGGGGATTGCAGTACCCATTAAACATTTGGCATTTGGGACTGCCCAGGGTGTTTATTTGAAGATAAATGTAGATACCGGAAACAAAAATTGGGGAGTTTTGGGTAAAATGGGGGTAAGGGTTACTCGTGAGTCGAGGAAATGTTCTGGGAGTCGGT